>CAXIVR010000002.1:212667176-213256700 GCA_964035755.1 Teleogryllus oceanicus | reverse complement strand
TTGGAGTGATGTATGAAATACGCCCTTCTTACGATGCACAAGTATTGTCAATCAGAATCATTTTAGATGTCAGATTCCCATAAATTTGTGGGATCCGTTCACTGCAGTCGGTCGGTTGCACTGATGTGTGTACAACAGGATTGCGTACAAATAAGTGGTCGATAATGAGAAAGTGCAACTTTATTACAAGCTTACTTTCAACAAGCAAACAGCGCGAAACCTTGATCGTTGGCTTTGCGGTTGTGATAGGAAGTGTTTCTAAGTTTTCGAGTAGGTTTTCTTCAACAAGTTTCAGTTAGCCTTCGGTTTTGAAGGAACCCTGAGTTTCTTTCAGTGATTGCCATTGCGATCTGATTGTGGAGTTAATTTATTTATCTACTATAGTAATAAAGTATTTATTTATTGAGTCAAAAACAGCCAAAATATGTATATTTACGTTCAGAAGCAAATCAAGGGGGCCATCTGAGCATTTGCTCAATGGATCAGGGAAATTGGACAAAAATCCGATCGAGATGGGGGTCATTGACCCGGAAGCTTAAGTACATTACTTGTTACAGGCATATTGAGTTTTTTTTAAGTATACAATGCAAATGTAAACTAATTCATTACACTATATCTTGTTTTTTTTAAAGTAAACATTATTTTACTTTTTGGCGATCAGTATAGTCTCATTGTATAGAAACAGTTTTGAGCAGAAAAATTTTACTTTTAACTTAAATTTGTGTACCAATTTTTAATTTCATTGGCAATGCGTTGTAAAGTAACGTACATGTATTGTATGTGGATTTCTTGTAGCAAGCTGTTGATACTTAATGAACTTCATGACACTTGATGAACATGATTCCTACGTCGAGTGTTGTAACTATAAATATCAGTATTACATGAAAATAAGTTCACGTTAAGTAAAACTAGTAAGTTTTAGTAAACTTTAAGAAGTGTAAGAACGTAAGCAACGTTTTTCTTAGTAGTCTTGTATAATAAATTGCTAATAATGTTTCATTGAATGATTAATAAAACTCTTAGCTGAAAACGTATTTCTATTCTTGCATTCTGGAGATTCCAACAATATCACAATACCATGATGACATGTGTTACATCAATCATTAGTGACCCGTTTGTCTTTTAGACTAAAAGTGTGTTTAATGTATACTCTGATGGCAATGCTGAAGTTTTATTGGAGGTTCCCAATAGCATTGCTGAGGACATGAAAATTTATGTTTTCTCTTAGATGTGTAAACGACTGTCACTATCTAAAAGTGAAGTGTGCCATTATGTGAATGATGTACATGGGGAACAAAATGAGTTCTCATTAAGACTTATGATACCTGGGTATTTGTCTACATTAAGTTAATATAATTGTATTCTATTATTTTGAAAAATAATAGATTTTATCTACATCTGAATAAGTAAATTAAATTTTTTATTTGTTCTTACCTCACTAGGTATTCATTACAAACGCTCCAAACCAAACATGTAATAGTACACTCTTGTCGAAAGCAACAGCTACACCAAGTATATTCTTGTAACTTTTTCTTCTCTGTTTCCCAGATCTGTTAATAAATGTTTTCTGTAGTAAGTTCAACAAACAACACTTGTTGCTTACATTTAATTCTATCAGTAAGAATTTGTAAAAAGTACACTGATTTTCATTAAAATCAATTAAATATTAGTTGACTTATATGTATCTGTGAGCTTTAAAATCAAATGAATGTATAACATTAAACTTAATTATTCTGAGCCGTACAACGTACAAAGCGGTTACGTGAGATTATGAAACAAATGGTAGTATAAATCTCGGATTTCATTCTCCGAAGTTGTCGCAGGAAATTGCAGAAGAATATGATAAAAGAGTCAACTGACAATATCTGCCAAACCTGAACCGCAAATCAATAATGCAAAAGGAATTAAGTTTCTTTTACAAATAGAGCTCTCAGGTCCTATCAAACATCTCATTAAATATAGCTCTCAGTGAGTAAAATGGCGGATCGCGGCGATCGAGAAAATATTCTTCAGACCGTTGACAACGTTATTTTTATATGAGAGTTCTTAAACAGAAACTAATTTGAAAATTTGCAGAGATGCAAGTGAAAGTCAAAAGAATTTATAGTCGAGAAGTTTGAAATAAAAAGTATGGGGATTATCTTGAAAAACTTGTTTTGAAAACTATAAATAATTTTAAAAATACAATATAAAAATGTGCAATCATTAAACATTCGCTGAAACATTGATGCTCTACCTTTAATTAGATATAAAGTATAAGTTTTTACAAGCAATATATTTAGTGATAAAATTATGAAACATCATGATATTGGAGGAAAATGAAGTCTTTCGATAATTTTAACTTCAGAAATAACTCTTAGGTAAAACAAAAATAATCGTGTCTTGTTAATTTTTCAAAATAGATACTGTAAAAATATTAGAGAATTTGGAACTCTCTAGGTATTCGTCTGTCCGTTTTACGTGGAATGACTTTTACATATACATACAGACGAGGGTTGAGGCAAAGTCATGGCAACATTTTATATAATATTCACAGGATCACAATTTTATTAGTCGCATGAAAGAAATATAGTATCAGTTTGTGACCATAACAGATGATTCTTTGAGTGCCTCCATTAGCACAGATTGAATATTCAGCTTTATTTTACGTGGCGATTCTCAAAGCCCCTCAGACCTAGTCTTCCGTCTGACCACGCAAATTTCGCTACGCTCCCACCATCTAGTGGAGAAAGAATGCGTCACTCGGGCGACGAAACAGGCGATTCCATATTTTAGCTCAGAAGCTTTTTAGTTTCAAGATCTTTTACATGCGGTAAATATAAATGGAACAGCCGGCCTTACTTCCCCTCTGTGGAAGACTTATGAAGGATTTTTCGCTCTTTAAATCCATGGCTTCGATCGGGTTTGGATCCGCAAACTTTGGTACAACAGCCCGATACGCTAATGAGAATATTATACCACTGAGCCCCCAAAGCACATCCTAGAAGGCGAGGAAAGAAAAGAAACAGAGCAACTGAATATCAACCAAGGCGCTCTTGAATTTTTTTCTTTCTTTATCGAGTACATGTAGCAGAGTTGAAGTTCTTAATCTCTCCCCCTATCCCATTTGTTAGATCTACAGGAAATTTCTTCCCTAACATCCCGTCTCGGTTTGCGGCTTCGGTACATGAAGGTTCAACCAACTCGACAGTATTCGCTCTCGATGGTATCGCGCTATTTTCCCGCGATTCCCTGCTAACAGGGGAACACAACAATTAACCATCCGGTCGTCAATATAACAACCCTCCCGACTATTGCAAAAGGATAGTGAAAGTTTTCAATTTTCGAAAATTCATAGATTTTAATGAAAATGGGACTAAAAAATTAAGAAAAATTCACTGATGTGGCAATCCTACTTTTATAATGTTTATGAGTTCGCGCTCGTCCTCTGAAATAAAAAGAAAAATATTAACTTTAAAAAATTGAACTTGACCTTATTTAAAGATCTAAATTTGGAGAACAGATTTCATCAAGAAAAAAACACTCTCCAATATTCAAGTCGTAAGAGACGACGCCGAAAAATTGTGGACTTTTGGACTCTTCGAAAATTTAAAGCGTTCAATGACAATACGACCTGTGCCATTTTTATAAGCGTAATTTGATCTCTCGTTTATCCGATATAATTAATCGAAAATATTTGAGCCATTTTGTAGAAAAAAAAATTAAAATCTTGCAACTTCATTTAAGATGCCTCGCAAAAAATAAAATATCCGTTTTAAAATCGCATGGAGTCAAGTTCTGTAAATCGATCAAGCAGAAATGGTTTTGGAGAAAATTCTACGCACGATTTAGGCGCTTGTGTTATTTACTGATCGACAGACATTTTTAACCAGTCTTTTTGGTAAACAAAACCCCCAAAAAGTGGATACCGTAATAATAGAGAGCAAGAACGGCATAACTTTTAAGTCAGCGAGATGTTCTCAACGAGTCATTTCCATGATTAAACAAGCTAAATATAAAACCCGGAAGTTTGCGTAATTGACTAATATTCACTTCTAACGGCCATGGTAGAACATCGTAGTTCATTCATCTGAGAGCTCAGTGCATGAATAACCAAAAATATAAGATAGATGATTTTTTCCAATTGAAGGCCATTTTTATAAAACTTGAAACAAAAATCCTGAGTCGCTTACCTGAACATTTGAGTTGTTGGTCCCAATCGCAAGTCTCTTTCCACTAATGTCCCATTTGACAGCTGTACCAAATTTACCACCATGATTTGGGGAAAATTCGGGACTGTCGATGTGTGTCAAATGGATCGTCTTACTTGTATTAGGATCACAGAGGAAAACTGACCAGTTCAATGCTGCAGCCAAGTATCCTGTTGCTCCCCAGTCCAGTAGATTATAATCTGTGTGAACGTATAGCCGTATAAACAAAAGGGTGGGCTACAGAAAACGATAAGAGTATAAGGGGCGAACACAGACAGACGAACACAGACAGACGAACACAGACAGACGAACACAGACAGACGAACACAGACAGACGAACACAGACAGACGAACACAGACAGACGAACACAGACAGACGAACACAGACAGACGAACACAGACAGACGAACACAGACAGACGAACACAGACAGACGAACACAGACAGACGAACACAGACAGACGAACACAGACAGACGAACACAGACAGACGAACGAACAGACGAACACGACGGAGACACAGACAGACGAACACAGACAGACGAACACAGACAGACGAACACAGACAGACGAACACAGACAGACGAACACAGACAGACGAACACAGACAGACGAACACAGACAGACGGAACACAGACAGACGAACACAGACAGACGAACACAGACAGACGAACACAGACAGACGAACACAGACAGACGAACACCAGACAGACGAACACAGACAGACGAACACAGACAGACGAGACACAGACAGACGACACAGACAGCGAACACAGACAGACGAACACAGACAGACGAACACAGACAGACGAACACAGACAGACGAACACAGACAGACAAATAAAATGAATAAATTTTAACAAGCCAAAGTATTCCAAAAAATAAAAATCTGTTTCAAATTCGCTTCGAACTGAGTACAGCCAAATCGACAGAGAATGTAAATTTTAAAACTGATCTTTATATGAAAAGAAATGCAAACAAAGTTTATTTAAAAATTACGATTAATTATTTAGAAAGAAAATTTCAAAAAATGATAAGTGATAGTAGTATATTACATTTCTATCGAATATTATGCAAAACAATAAATGTTCACTTCGTTTTTGTAATCCTGTACCAGCTAATTTACAAATTTGTGCGTTTTCTGAATTTTTCATTTTGTACGAAAAAGCTGTCTTACATTGGATGAAAAAAATTACGAACTATTACATACGTACAAAACAAGCTAGGAGCTTTTGAGCTTTCTCTAATGAGCTTTTGTTGCAGTTTTCCTTCTATCAGTTACTGCGTCTATGAGAGGTGTTCTCTATCCTAACTCTTGATGTGCTAAATACATACGTATTTAAAATACTTAAAGTATTGTAAATACAATAATTTTGTATTGTATATTTTTATTGCAACAGTAAATTAGTAACTGACAGCCATACAAATTTCAGAACAATAACTATTGTAATGTTTTGTAACAATAAGTATAAACATTTTAAAATATATAATGATCTCAGAAATATGTCTAACATAAAGAAATGGAATTTCCTTTTAAAACGACTAATATTTTAAAAACAAATCATCAGACAATAAACCCTAGTTGGCGAATGTAGAAACCTGAAAAAAAAAAGCCAAGGGGTGAATGAAAAAAAACCATTGTTATAATGAATAAACGTTTTTTTATTGCCATAATTGTCCCCTTTTTTATTTCTTTGATTTATCATTTAAAACTAAAGGGTAAATCCAAATTGAAAGGGCTTTTTTTTTTTTGTATAAAGGGTAGTACCCAAAGCGGAAAAAAAAAAAAACCTGTTCAAAACTATATTTTTTTGTACTTTTTTTTTTAAATACATCTACTTTATGTACAAAACATCTAAAAAAATCCCAAAACTCAAAATATATTTTTTCAAATAAAAAAATATATTTAAATCATATCAAATATCAACCCTCAAATTAGTAAATAAATATTAAAATATCAAAAAAGAGTTTAAACCCGGAAGGTCTAGTCAGCCGGTGGTTTTATTGGTTTCCCTTTTCCAGGCCAAGACCCTTGCCCGATTGTTCATTTTTCAGGGGAAAAGAACCCTGTGTTGCCTGGGGGAAACCCCGCCCTGGGGCCATGATATTTTCGGCAGTATTTTTTTCCGCCCAAAAAATTTAAAAAAATCTATGAAAATGTATCAGATGGGGAAAAAATCGCTGGTCTGCCTGATACCTGCAAAAAACGATTACTATCTGACAAGTAAAACTGGTGAAATGTAAATTTTAGACATAATTTCTAATAAAAGGAGATTAATTTTTTTTCGTTGAACTTTTTTTCACATTTATATTATAAAAAAACTAATGAGGATTAATAGATCGTGGGGACAGTCATTCAAATGTAAATAAATTTAACAAAAGGATTTTCCACATTTTTTAAATTCACTGTAATTCATGTAAAAGGTAGTTTCAATACTGTAAAATAAAAAATTCGATCATGAAAAAAATTCCATACACAAACGCGTTTAGCACCCCCCATCCCCTTTACCCCATACGCACCACGGGCACCCCAACACATACCCCGCACCCACTTTTAAAACCGTAAAAAACCGAAAGCCACCTTTTTCAACGTACAAACATTTTTTAAATTTAAAATTAGTCATTAAAGACATGGGATGTTTGGCACAAAAAATAGTTTTTAAGGCCCAAAAAAGGCACTAAAAATTCAAGAATAAGGTAAAAAAAGGCACTATAATCATTCCCCAAAAAAAATAAAAAAATTTTTTCATTTTTTATATTTTTTTTTAAACAATGCACAAAAGAAAAATTTTTTTTTTAAGATTTTTTATGTTACTTTTTAAATGAAAAACAGTTTATATTTCCTTTACATTTTCTTAATAGTTTGATTAGTTAGTAATTTTAAATTCTAATTTTTAAAGGGATCAAATTTAAATTTACAAATTTTGGGGAGAAAAATCAGCAAAGGGAAGACTTAATTTCTACTGTGGGGACGGGCATATATTTCAGAAGGCAACCCCAAAAATTGATACCTTCGGGGAAATTTTACTTTTAAATTTCCCCAAATTTTCGGTTCCCTTTTGTTAATGACCATGCTCATAAATGGCGGGTTTTTTTAAAAATAGAGAAATGGAGGAATTTGGTATTTTTAAAATTCTCTCGTTTTTTGAAATAAAAAAGATGTGAATTAAATTTTTAATGAATGGTCTTTTTGACCAGGCCGTTTTTTTTATATTTTGATTGTATATAAAAAAATAAATAAGAAAAAAATTCAAAAAAAGGTATTTAGGGAAAAAAGGCATTTTGCAAAAACAACAAAGCACAAAACGTCGTAAATCCCATCATTTTTTCTTTTAATATTTAGACTTTAAATAGCCCCGGGAATAAATTGGGTTCCCCTAAACATTGACGTCTGTCATTTAATAATTCCATCCATACCCCAGTTTAATCATCACTGCAATAATGTATAGTTATATTTTATTAGTCGGTAGATTGGATGTCTCACCGCCGTATACATTTTGGGAACCATGAAAAGTCTGTGGTCAGAAAAACGAAAATCCCACGAGGAATTTCTTTATGAAACGATCCCCTTTTTGAATGGGGTCCTTCTTCTGTGAAACAGGAAGGAATTTAGTGAAATTTTTTAACATCGACGAAAGGAAAAAGGGGGAATTTTTGATTATGTCTACGACACAGCTACAAATTTTGGTTAGTTTTAAAAGAAAATTTTTAAGGAAAGCAAAGTTAAAACATTTTTTTAAAAAGACTCTTTAAACCCAAAAACCTATTTTTAACCACCCAGGGCCTCCCACGACTTCGGAAAACCTCCCCCGGGGGTCTAAAAGACGGCCCGTTTAAAACGGCACAGGGACCTGGGCCCTTCAGTTCTTCCCGACTGCCCGACCGTCCTTGCTTCCCCGCCCCTTTCCCAGCCTCCCCAAACCCCCTTTTTCCTCCTCCCCCCCGCGCGGCCCAGGCGTGTTGAATAAAACCGGCGGAGTTTCAAATGTGAATCCCCCCTCCTAAGACTTCATACCCCAAATCTTCCACGGTGGCCGGGGTTGGTTTGTCCCTTCTGTTCTTTTCTGTTTCCTTTGTTCGGGTTGGTATTAGTATTTTAAAGTTTCATTTTTATTTATTTTATTTTGATATTTCATCTTCTTTATTTACGATGTATTATCTTTAATGGGATTTAAATTTTCTGCATTCCCGGGAATCCCCTTTGATCCCGGGGGGAACAAAGGTAAACAAATACTTAGGATTGTTTTTTAATTGGGTCAATTTTGAAAACAAATTTAAATTTTTTTTATTTAAAATATCATTTTTGTAATACATTATTAGTAAAAACAGATAAAATACTATTATAATAATTTAATAAAAAAAAAAAAAAAAAATAATAAAAAAAAAAAAAATTTTTTTGTGGGTTACAGAAATAACTGAAAAAATAAAATGTGTCAAGAAAGGAACTCAGTTGGGAACTTTGTGATAAAACCCCAAACACTTTTAAAATGGATCTGTTTGGCGAAACAAAAGGGGTTTGGTCCATACAATCAAGTGATCAACACAAAAGTTAAAACATATCCTCAAACAAACAATAGATGATAAATGTAGAATTGCCTTAAACAGTTGGAGCCCCCTGTGGGGCCTAAAAACGTACTTCACCCGGGTGGGCACCTGGGTTTGGGATTGGTGTTTGGGTTTTTTCGTTTTTCCCGGGCGCGTAAACTGTTTTGATCATTATTCCGTTATGAGTATGTTTTTCTCGGGAGATGGCGGTGTCTTCCCGCTGGGGGGATCCGGCCCCGACCCGTGGGCTATTTTCCCCAATCGGACCCCGGGGTAAGCGCAAGCTTGCCGGTCCCCCGGGAATTGGGTAGTGCAGTTGTGTGTGTGTGTAAGGGGGAGAGGATAGACAAGGAAGAGGAAGGAAAGATCGCGCGGGTCCGTGGCCCTTTTTTGGGTACGCCCCGGCATTCACCTGGTTGACGGAAAAACCACGGCTACCGATCGAGCGCCACCCAAAATTTTTTCTCCAGACGTGCTAATCGGCCCGCTGAAAAGCTTTCGAAAATCCCCCCTCAGGACGAACCCCAGGACCTCCCGGTCAGAGGCGCCAGTTGCATAGTTGATGCCTGAGCTACCGCCCGGTCAGGCACCCGGCCCCGGGACCCCCATCCACACCCCCCTAGGCGAAAGTTCCCCCTTGGTATCGTTCCCCACCAGAACGCAGTTGATTTCCGGAACCTCCCATACACTGCCTGGGGGGGGCCGCCATACCAGCTCGACCCTAGCATCCAGGTGAACGTATTGTCGCCCCCCAAAAAGGGGGGGGAAAAGGGATTAAAACGAAAGGCCAGGCAGGATGTAAGAACAATGGGGTTTTAAAAAATTCAGAGCGGGGAAAGGGATCCCCAAATGGGACAGCGCTTTTTGCGCGTCCCGGCAAAATTTTGAATCCGGGGAAAGGATGCCCAAAATGGGGGAAAAGGGGACTAGCGGGGGGTTTGAAAAAACCCAGTGACGTTTCAGGTCACGTGGGTGGGGCATATAAGGGAACGGAGAGCGGGGGGGTGGGGTTTGTCGAGCTAGGGAACCCGTGCGAATGCAAAAACGCCCCGGGGGGCGGAGCCGAGCGAGGCCGTACGGCAACCCGTGTTGGGACGCCGGGAGATTTTCCACAGTGACCTAGTCACGGGAGCCAGGGCCCGTGTATAAGGTTGTGGGGAGTGGCGGGGGCCACGGTCGATTAAAAAGGATCGCCCGATCAGGGGTAAAACGCCCCAAAGAGCTAAAAGTAACTTAAATTTTTGAAATATTGTGAATAAACCTGTACATATTTATATTAAGCTCTTCTGTGTTATTGTGTATTCCCGACGTCACAGACGGGGGAGACATAATTTGGAGGGGAAAAAAGCCCACGCGGGAGATTTGCACCACCAAAAGCAAATTGGGTGGGCGGGTTATAAAAAGCCCACGGGGTTTTTTTTGCACCACCAAAAGAAAATTTGGTGGCAGGGTTATAAAGAAGCCCACGCGGGATATTTGCACCCACCAAACCCCATAATTGGTGGCAGGATAAAAACCCCACGGGGAGATTTGCCCCCACCAAAAGCATAATTGGGGGGGGATAAAACACGGGGAGGCCCACCAAAAAGTAAAGACGCGGTTATACGTTTTAGGGGAATACATTCACCAAAAGAAATTGGGGATGGGTTTAAAATTCTAGGGGAAGTGTTGTTTCAATTGTGATAATTAATAGCGCAATTAAAACATTCCGCCGGCGGCACGGCATTGTCGCACCATAAATGGGGTTCACATTTTAACGAACAGTGGGGGGCCAGGGGTGGGTGCGACGGGCAGACATAATTGACGCACGGGACGGGGGTCCGCCCAAGACGCCACGCCTTCACGGCAACGCCAAAGGAAGGGAAAGGGGAAGGAAGGGAAAGGAAGAAGTCTCGGCCCCGGCTTTGAAAATAAGAAGTCAGAAGGATCTGGGTGTATAGCTATCTGCATTGTAAGGTTTAGTTCAGGTTTCAGTTAGGGACCCAAGATTGGAAAAATTGTGTGCAGTGGCACAGGGTTGGGGCCCAAATTGGTGGGGGAAACTTTGGGTACTAAAAAAAATTTATAGAGGAATTTGATTACGAGGAGGGGTTTTGGAAAGGTAGCTCAGGGGATATAAGGATGAACGCGAGAGAAAAGGGGAAGGGTTTGAGAAGGAACGCGCCTTAAGGGTCAAAAACCGAACCGATCGAGAAAAAGGGCCCAACGCGAATCAGAGAAAGAACGTGCATTTAGTTAGAAAAACTGAGAAAGAACAGGTCAACTGGCGGGTGGGGAGTCCAAGTCCGGTAAATGCAAATGCCCTTCATTAAACGATGAGCCGATTCAAAGGGGAGGACGACGCATCGGCATTTTTTAAAGGGTTTTTTAGAGTAGGAACAATTAGAAACGAAAAAGGGGGTGGAAACTTTTGGGCTGCTCCCCCACCAAATAATGCACGCTCTTTGAAGGGCCCAAGGGAGAAGAACAGAATATCCGATTTAAAAAATGGTTTTGAGATGTATCGTTCAATGCCGGGAAATTTCGACAATTTTCACGAAACTAAAGCCGGAATACTACCGAACGAAACCCAGAGGCTGAAAACTATTAAAGAATGGGGAGAGGACTAGATATTCATACGTTTGAGGACTTAAGAATCTAATTTAAAAAGATCAATTGAAGGTCGGTTTTTGATTTAAAGAGCACTTTATTGATGAGTGGGGGGAAATTTAAGTGCCCCAGAACAGCTCAAACTAACAACTTTAACAATAGGGCGGCTGGAAAAGGCCCTTTGCCTTTAGGAAATCGGGGGCTGAGGGGAACATGGCAAGCACAGAAGCCGGTGCCGATAGTACCAAAATTTAGGGAAAATCGGCGGTAAGAAAAACCGATGTTGGGGGAGAGAAACCGACAAGCGGAAATGCTATGGTGTGGTGCCCAAAACCCCTGGTCCGTGGCCCGCAGCGCCGCGTGGCCGAAAAAAAGAAAATGTGGCAGACAAAACAGTCGGGAAATTTTTTTCATTACGGTTCGTTGGCAAATTCCCAAAAGCGGGCCGATTTTTACGCGATTGTGGTGCCCGCTTGATCTTGTAAACGGGAAAAGTAACGACCGAATTTAAGGGGGAAAACGGGGGATTTTGCGCCGTTGATGCCCCCCACGAAATCTCCTGGGGAAGTCCTTTAGGGGATTCGGGGAAAATAAATAAGCCGCAGTCGGCCTCCGGAAAGCGACGGTGGGTTTCTTTTAAAATGAACAGCTGCTCTGTTGGGAAGAAGTAAAGGAGGGTTTATTGAGCCCAATTAGTGCCGCCAACGCACGGGCAAAAACCCGAAACGGCAAGGGGTCGGGGGGGCTGGGCAAGGAGAAGGGGGGGGCGGGCGACGGTAAGAAGCGAAAAATTGGGCGGAGGAAACCGTTAGTGAAAAGGGGGGCCAGAAAGGTATAACGCCCGGGGAAAGAACTCATAAATGTTACCCAGACTGAGTTCCGTTCAAAAAAGTGACCGGAAATCAAAACATTATACGACGCCAAAAAGCCAACGTACCGGGGGGCGAGTCGTATTTCGGAAAAAAGTATTTTTTATCGGGCAAGCCGAAAACGCGGTGAAAATTTAAATGTTGTGTTCCGACTAAAAAGGGGGGCGTTCTCAAGGTGTGCCGTGAAACAGAATGCACATTTAGGGTTTCACTAAACAAAGCCACATGTCCCATATTTTTTTGGCGCGTTGTTTCCAGGATATGGAGACCTATGGAAAACGGGGCAAAAAAGGGTTTGGGACCCCAAAGATCGAAAAAACACCCTTAATGTTTTGGGTGGGTCAAAATCTTTGGGAAATTTATTGATAATTGGGGCCTCTTCCAAAGCAAAGAAGGGCCAAGTTTATTTACAGCCATTTGTTTGCGTCTAGGGATCCGGGGCTATTCCCAAACATAGATTTGCAATCCAAAAAATCATTAGTCCTTTTTAAAAATTTTTCAGTGAATCGGTTCCCGGGAAATTCAAAAAGACGGGAGTAAAAAGCGCATTGACGGGGAATTTCGGAAGTTTGGGGTCAAACGGGAAGCCCCTACCCCGCAGTCAAACCTATCGAACGCGTACATAGGGGATGAATCGATTAATCAAAGTGTTATGTTGGGCAGGAACGGGTGGGAGGACCAAATGCCCCCCCATTTTATTTGCTTTGGAACCACGGTGCACGAAAGCCCGGTTCACCCCTGAAAATTTGGGGAGGAACTGAACTCCCAAAACCCTTTTTATATGAACACCTTGCAGGCGGGACGATGAGAAAGAAAATTTGTCGTCGAAAATGTGTTTAAATTAAAAATAGGCGAAATCTCGCGTTGCTCCGGGGTTTTTTAACGAGCAGGGGAAAAGAAAAGGTACGATCGGCGGCCTACAGAAATTGGGCCGGGGGACCGGGGGTTTGGGGTTTTTTGAATCGACAAAAAGTTTTCTTTCAATGGAAGGACCGGGGGAAGTATAGGAAAAAATCGGGAAAGAACCATCTGTCCGAATGCCGGGGGAAAAAGGGTATCTACCCATTAACATGTTGGGCGACGCGCAGCGCCGAATATCTGAATTATGTACAGATCGTAGCTCAAACTTTGAAGTTGGGAAGACAGCTGGGTAAGCCCATTAATTGATATGTCGACTTCGATGCGGAAACTATGCTCGAAGGAACAGAAGTCGAAGACGAGTTCCGACAAACTGCCCAAAAATTTGACAAATATTTTCAGACAGACCCGGGTTTGGGGTGTCGTCACCCTGGAATTGAATTGGGACGAGTCGAAAAAAATAAAAGTGCCCCTTTTGAAGTCCCCCGTCAATCAAAAAAACTGCAGGAAGAAATCGCGAAGAGTTGGATAACATAATCGAAATGGCGACTGTTTCTTCCCCTGATTCTTAGAGGGGCCGGGGCGAAACCCAAAACCGTGTGTAAATTTTCGGCAAAACCAAAATTTTAAAACGAATACTTTCCGTGCCGAACATGGAGGAAAGGATAGGGAGGGGGCCCGATTATTTTACTTTGGATTTAGCAAAATTTTTCATCGATACCCTCACCGAGGCGCAAAAAATATGCGGCGTTCTGTACAAGCTTTGACGAAAGGATTAAGTTCTTCGGGCTAAAAATGCACCTTTTTAGTGAGTAGGGTGAGGCAACTTTATTAGGGATGCGTGGTCCCATATTGGGTAACCCCATTTTTGCGAACGGCAAGAAAATAACATTTAGAGCAGGTGTTTCTAATATTAAAAAAGCGAAATTACAGTCGCGCGGTAAATACCCCCGTAAAAGTCAATACCTAGGCACATGGTTGGTAGTGGCAGATGCGGGGGAAGGCCGGAAAACTATTAAAGGACCCTTATAAACGAAAAGCAAGGGTGCCCTTTTATTAACGGGATATAGGAAATTTATTCCCGATTTGGGGTTATACGCCAAACGGGTTATTACGGGTCGCGAACGGCGGCAGGGAAAGGGGCGCCAGCAGCGAGATGGATTAGAAATTGAGGAACGTCGTCAGAACCCGTCCCTTCCCCCCGATTTTAAAAAGGACTTTTTTTGAGTGATGGTCAAAGATATTGGGATTTTTTGGGTCGTATAATGATAGAGGAAAGAAAACGGTGTTATTTTAAATCAAAATTCACAGATACGGGAAAATTTTTGCGATCACAGAACAGGGTGACAGCCATAAATGGGCTTTTCAGAAATTAAAGTACTATTTGGGTGGAAATGCAAAAATTAAAGGGAAAAGACCACAACCCATTAGTATGGCTAAAAAATTTTTCAAATAAAACCGAGATTGTTCGGGGCACAAATCCAACTAAAATTTTGAATTATTATAAAGGTAAAGGGTCATAAATCTGACCGCCTTTTTTACTGGGTACATGGAACCTGAACTGAACTGGGGAATGGAGGCTACCGAACCGAATCCCTTTATTGCATTTATAAAATCAAGACAAGAGAAAATCACTGTATATATAAAAAATTGTTTAAAAGGGATTTTTTGTTATTCTGTTTGTTCATGGGTTTGTTTTGTTGTATTTATGCAATTGGGGAAAGGGGGCCTGAAGACATTGTTGGTTTTATGGAAAAATCACATCATATTTTGAAAACAGATGTAATTAAAGACATTCATCTTGATGATTTTGGAATTTAAGATTGTAGAAAAATTTTATATATAGATGAAAGGAGGTACTAATAGGTTAGGGCCCAAAAGTATATAAGTCCTGTAGATAGGGTTAATATTTTTATTATTAGATTTTATAAAAAAATTATTTAAAAAATAGAGTAGGTTAAAGAATCAAAGAGTGTGAGCCCAAGGCCAGGTAAATGGGAGAATCATAACCCCGATCCACAAACAGTTAAAGGGCGAAATTTTTATTGTAGATACCCCCCATAAAAAAATTTAAAATAGGGATGGGAAGATTAAAATTTGGGCCCCTTCAAAATGGGGGGCCAAAGGGAAAGACTGGCCCGGGGGGGATGTGAACAATGCGGTATTGGGAAAAATTCCCCGGGGCTAGGAAAAGGGTGCCCAAAATACGGGACAGCGCATTTTTGGGGGGCCGCGTGCAAAAAATTCTTAGAATCCAGGAAAAGGGGTCCAAATGCCCGACAACGACCCGCGGGCCGGGAAAACCCCGGATTTCAGGTCACGTGGGGGGGGCTTGAAGGAACAGGCGCGGGGTGGGGGGTCGAGCTGAGGGAACCTCGTGAATGCAAACCCGCCCCGGGTGGGGGAGCCGAGCGAGGCCCGTACGGAACCCGGGGGTTGGGACGCCCGGGTGGGGATTTTACGGGACCCACGTCACGGGAGCCACGTGCTGTGCATAAGGTTCGCTGAGGGGGTGGCGGGGCCACGGTCAGATTAATTTTTTAAAGGGTCGCTCCTGCGATCAGGGGGTAAACGTTTAAGAGCAAAAATACAAATATTTATTGCATATTGTGAATAAACCCCTTTAAAATTTTTTCATTAAAACTCGGGCTGTGTTTTTGGTATTCCCGACGTCCCCGGCTAGTACCGGAGTCAAAACAATGCGGGACTCCCCTGCGCCGGGGCGTCCCCCTTTTGCCCAGAGCATCGCCACTGCCCCACAGCCGAGGCCCAACTGGGGGCCACCAGGCGGCTCGGAGCCCCATCCCGTCTCCCCAATGCCAGCTCACGACGTGGGTAACGCCGGTACCGGAGCAACCTGACGGAGGTAACTTGCTTTCCGCTGGATTTTAAAGTGTGATCCAGAGTACTCCGAAAAGCATCCTTCGCCCATTCCTGCTCCAAGGTCGAGGCGCCTCAGGCCCAACTGGTGGGTGGCAGGGCAACCGGCCACCAGGAGCTTAGCATCGCCTGCTCACTGCCTCCACTTTGAAGCTAACAACGTGAGCGGCGCCGCGAGAATCAGGGTCCGGGTGGTCGTCAACGACTCTCCACCAGAGGTCCCGACAACCTACGTCATCGTGATCCGCCCCCTGCGTCGTAAGGAGTATAACCGCGTGTGGCCTACTACTCCACACTAATTCACTTCACCGGGGGACGAGTCCCCAGAGTGGGCACATATGCCTTTTCGGCTTTATCCTCACTCCCCGCCGACGCGTGACGCCGACAGGCCGATGTCCGGATACAGCCGGAATCCAGTTGACGTTCACGGTAACCTCCCCATACAAAGCCTGGGTAGGGGCTGCCCTGCCAGCTCAGAGCTACTAGCTATCCGGGCTAGTACCGGAGTCTCAACGATGCGCCACTCACATGCGCCAGGAACAAGTTCCCTCTTCTTTGCCCAGAGTATCGGGCCACTGCCACGACGAATCCGAGAGCCCAACTGGGGGCCACCCGGACTAAGGCCCCGGCGGCTCGGAGCCGCCATTTCGTCTCCCCATTGCTTACCGCCAGCTCATGATGTGGGTAACACCGGTACCGAAGCAACCTGGCGGGTGGTGACTGATGTTCCGCCGGACTTTAAGTAGGATCCAAATACTCCGAAGAGGATACTTCACCCAATCCTGCTCCAAGGTCGGCGCGCGCCATAGGCGCAACTGGTAGGTGGCCGGTTGCCCGGCCACCAGGAGCTTGGCTTACACCTACTTACAGCCTGCACCTTCAAGCTAACGACGTAAGTAACGCCGCGAGACTCGGAGCCGGGTGGTCGTCGGCGACACCACCTAGACCGCGACAACTTTCGTCGCCGCAATTCCCCCTGCAGGGGCGTCGTAAGGAGTAAAAAGCACCGTTATTGGGCTCGTGGACCACGTCGTACGCGACACTTGTCCGACACCTTCCGTTCTAACTCTAAAAGCAGGGTGGCCATTCATTTCTGCCGGCGGCGCTAGCCGAATTCGTTTACAACGCTCTGTGAATTCACGAAGGTTAAGCGAATTCGAGACTCGCGGGTTCGTGGTTGGGTGACCGGCCAGGAACTCCGGGATCTAACGTCGTCGAGCCCCTGGCCGAAGGGATAAAAGACACTGACTGACTGCGACGTGACGAGACTTGACAAATATTAAAAAGTTGCACATTAATGGAGGATTACTCCCCAGTGCAAAGCGCTCAACGCCCCTTCAGGGGCTTGGAGACGCGTTGCGTCAAGGTGTAGACGCAACAAATTAAAAAAAATCCTGGAACAAATTTCCCCGATTTTTGTTAGTGCTCTTGGCTGCAGGCCAGTCTGAAGACCCCCCTGAGGAAGGCCACGGCAAGATGGTCAAAACGTCGCGACGTGCCGACGTGTCGGCATCATTGCCTGCGACGCGACATCACCCAAACAGCCAAGAGAACTCGCCAGACTGGTCGCAGAAGCCTACGACTTCCCTGAACTTACTCGTTTTCCAGTGCATTTTTTTTGTCTTTTCTTATAAGATTTGTAATTTCACATTATTTAAGAACATATTAAAGCTATCCTGAAACTAATTGTTCAACTGTCTGATTTCACCTTGATCAAGTATTACAAATAAACTGCCATGATCCCCAATTGTTATCTCAAACCTTTTTCGTTGTTGCTTGATATTGTGTAATATAATTTGTGAATTTTCAATAGATGTAAACATCATAAACAAAATATTTAAGCAAGTGTTTTCATACCTGAGTGCAAGATGTCGATTTAGATGTGATCGCTAAGTTGTTGTATACTCCTGGCCAGGATGTACTACTCGCACAACTTTTCTTGAACTATGGATTGATGAAGTGCGGGCGGAGTGGGGGTATTAGTTACACAGTCGGTCACTAGAGTATTTACAACAATGCCAACCTCTGAAAAATGAAAGTCAAATCCACTACGTGTACGGCGAGGTCATTGCTCTGGGTAGGCAACGACAGAGACACTAGATAGAAGTTTTAGGTGTCTCCCTTGAAAGACCTGGACCTACCTCTGCCATTTCTTTAGGTAATAATAAGAAAGCTAAACAGAAATTGTCGACTATGATAGCAATTAGCTTTGGCTAGCTTAATGTTTCGGCCAACGAAGTTTTAATGCTTGGAACGTTGTCATCAGTGCTCGTTGCGAGCTTTTCCCTTCAACTGTTTATTGCTCAAGGGAGGGGGAAGCAAGGTCATCGTTCATGAAAAGTTGCGCGAGTAGTACATATGACTTGCATCGGGTCGACTCCTCAACTAAACCTGAGCTTAGCTGCTATATATCTGTGGTTAAAGTCGGAGGGAGAGGCCAGTGTAAAACCAACGGTGTCTGGTCCGCACCGAAGTTGATGGGACATATGCAGCTTAAGTCTAACGGTTTTGACCGTGAGCGGTAGCTCAGTGCATCAACTGGTGTCACTCCAACGCTTCTGACCGGGAGGTCCTAGGTTCGAGTCCTGACGGCGGCAGGATGACGCTGGCCGCGGAAGCCTACGATACCACGTGTCTGGTGCTCTGCCCATCCTTCCTCCCTAACCACTCCGCCTGCTCTGCCATTCTGGCTTGTTCCACCTAACTAGCACCGCCCGCTCTTTCCACTCATTCTGCTCGGCCTGCACCTTCCACTCTAGTCACTTCATCCGCTCCTTATCCCCATTGTGCTATGCTCGCTCGTTCCACCTAACTAGCTCCACCCGCTCTTTCCACTCTTTCTGCTCGGCCTGCACCTTCCACTCTAGTCACTTCCTTATCCCCATTGTGCTGTGCTCGCCCGTTCCACCTAACTAGCACCGCCCGCTCTTTCCACTCATTCTGCTCGGCCTGCATATTCCATTCTATTCACTTCATCCGCTCCTTCTCATCGTGCTTTGCTCGCTCGTTCCACCTCACTGGCTCCGCCTGCGCCTTCTGTTCATTTTGCTCTGCCTGTCTTTAAATTTTCTGCTTCTACTCCTGTCTTTAAATTTTCCAACGAAAATTTTCTTATAATAGGACGTGGTTTTCTCTTCTATAATATTTTTAAAGTAATATTTCGGTTCTGCCATTAGGAAACCGAAAAAATATACTTCTGTCGGCGTTAGATGGCAGGTGGCAAAACTCTGTGACGGCAAGTCTGAAAAGCTAGCCCAAACTTATAAAATTAGAAAACTAACGAGTACGAGAAAGTCTGTTCCATTCTGTGACACAACTTGATTCTTTCTTATAAACATATGTATATAAGGGTTAGTAAGTATGAAATGTTATATACTGCGTATATAAGGTTATATTTCTCTCGATGAGAATCATTCATACAAATTTATAAAATAAATATTTAAAAAGCCGATAGTTCATAAAAATAAACAAGAGAAGTCTCTTCTACGCCAACACCACAGGAGCTCGAAATTCGTTGGCACTTTTCATAACTGATGAAACTTCATTAAAAATCTCCATGACTCATGCGTCTTTTCTTATTTTTATTAATTTTTTCCTGAAATATTATTATTGGTCCTTGGAATTGCATTCACTAAGAGGTTCAAAATACGTGTTTCCTTTTAATTTTAGTTGCAAATCAATGCAATTTTTTTATTGCGAGTTTACTCTAAAGCAATGAAGGTGCATTTAGCATACATGCACCTTTGCATTTAGTATATATGCACTTTGCATGCAATATAGAATGTATAGTGCGTTTTTTATAACTCTCCCTTGCAAGGTCCGTCATTACGGTGGCGTTAAGGCACAGTTTTCGCGTCTTTCTCTGTGTGCCGCTAGGTGTCGCATGATCGCGACCGTATCAGGCATGCTGCAGATGAAGCGACTCTAGCGGCATAACCGAGACAGGCGGGAAAAACCGTGCCCCAATGGTGACGGCCTTGAGAGGCAGTTATAAAAACCGCAGTACGTATAGTGCGATTTTATAAAGCTGCCTCTCAGCTCGCTTCACAGTGGCATTACTCATCGCATTTCGCGTCATTCTCAGTCGAGTCGCTAGATGTCGCAATATCGCGACCGTATCAAGCACTGCTTGCTCATGCGACATCTAGCGGCTCGACTGAGAAAGACGCGAAATGCAGTGACATATGCCACTGCGAAGGTAGGCCTTGAGAAGCAGCTATATAAAAATTGCACTATAGTATACAGTATTCTCTTATTTAAATACAGTGACTTCTGATGTACAATAAACTGGGACACTATTTTCCAATCGGTAGCGTCAATACCAAAAAATAAGTCGTAACGAAGCGCTCGATTCGATAACTGCGTCCAGGTGTGTGTATCAAAAGTCACTATATTTAAATTGAAGTACAAACCACGTATAATCCAATTTAATTATAAATACATTTATAATCATCAATGAATCTCTGCTTATAATTTTTTGTACACCGAGCGAGAACTTCCGTTATTTTTTTTAATATATCAATCTTCAAAACACTCTTCACCATTGGTCTCTTGAATACTCTCTGGCTCTCTACTCTACTTTGCTCTGGCTCTGCTCTGCAGATGGGAGTAATCAGGAGTAATTAAGTTGGGAAAAGTCGGGAAAACTATTGAAGGTAGTGAAGAGGGTGGGAAGCAAGGAAGAGTGAGGAAAGGGAGAATGAAGAACAATGGGAAGTAGCATAGACTAAAGAGGCATCTTTACTCTATGCTAAGGGAGAGGTAAAAAACGCTAATACTAACTAAAGCTCACTTAATTGTAGCTTAAATCTAATTTAATAATTATGTTCTAGCACTTTGGCCTACTTAATTTACACGAAAAATGTTATTATTCTTTTTTTTCTCTTAATTCTAAATGTTTTTGTGTGGTTTTCTATGTGGTTCTTTTACTAGTTTATTTTTCGTTCACGCATCATTCATTCATTAAATGCATAACCATTCATTCCCACAGCACTACACTGACTTCTGTTCGCCTCGGCACTGACTCGGCTCAAAGTGTCCGTGGCGCTCAGGCCATTGGGAGGTGTGGCAGGAGGGGCGCGTCCTCGCGTTGCCCACGCGTGCCGATGGCGAGTCTTCCCCTCCGCGTTCGGCTGCCTCCGCTGGCTCGCACAAGGTAGCAAGCGTATCCAAAGGGAGTATATTTGGACGGGGAAAAACCTGTGCTCGAGCAGGGCTGCGGGAGACACCCCAGCGGAGCGGCCGTGACATGGGTGGCCATGGAGGCAGGTTTGTAGCCCCGTCGACATTGCTGGCAGTGGAAACGCGGAGGCGGAAACGGCTAGATGACGCAGTTCCGTCAGCCGGGCCAGAAAGTATATAAGTGGACCTTGGACAAAACTTCTTCTTCGATTGCACACGCAATACGCGCGCCGGTTGGCTAATATCTTTTTTGATCTGTTTTTTTCTTTCATGTTGCAGGATTGGCCATAGATGCCCGTAAGGTTAGGAATGGTCGCACCGCAGTGGCGTGAACGTACATTGCACTTCGTGCGTTCACAAAACTGCACAAGTTAGCTCTCACTCCTGTTTCTTGGGCTTGTCCGTAGGACGTCGTGTGAGTTGTGGCGCGTGGCACTTCGATGTGTAGGCTACGAAGGCAGGGAGCTGAAGCCGGCGTGCATGCGTCGAGACGTGAGGTGTGCGTATTCGCTTGTATGCGCACGTAGAGGTAACGGTTAGGTTACCTCTACGTGCTATGATAATATACTAACTGCAGGAGTTAGTATATTATCAGGTTAGCGATTTGGGTGACCAGTTAAATGTTCCTCCTTGTAACATGTCAGTTTATTCTGTTTGTTGTAAATATTGTAAATTGGGTATTCAGGTGTCGGAGCATATCTAGAATAAAATTCAATATATTACAAACTGTTCTCGTCCGTGAATTCTTGCCCCGACAATGACGCCACAATGGGTTTCGGCGAAGTAGATAAGGCAGCCCGCACGGTGTAAGGGAGTTTTAGCACTACGCGTAAGGTAGCGGCGTTATGCACTTAACAGTCACTTGACGGACCTTGAAGTCATAACGTCTTATCTTAGGTAAGACCTAAGATTGTACCTAAGTCACGATCTTATACTTTTATAAATAGTGCACGCCTATAGGAGTCTCTTCGGTCAGCTTACAAACGGCAAAATGGCCACCTAAAAACAGGAAAACGTTGGAATTTTTCTATCTCTGACAAACTCTTACAATTATTCCTTACTAACTCCACAACGCTGGCAAGGATTAACAGAAAATGTTGGAGAAGTGATAGGAAGAAATTCACGAAAAATTTGAAATCATATCTTCGGGATAGGTTATGTCTTACTCTCATAATGGACGCTGTTTGAAAATATTTCCTACGTTCTCAAGAACAGTCGATTCAAAATTCCAGAGTGTATACTCATCGCAAAGGCCCACAAAATCTAAAACTCCAAACCCAATGTACATTTATTATACTCTTGTCTCATATCCTGGTTTAAAAGTCTCACCGCTAGTCTACTCTTTCTGATATACAGGTGGAACAGCTAAGTGTTAACACCCCTTGTATCTCCTCAACCGCGCAAGATACGAAGATGCCGATTGGACAGTCGATTGCTGGAACAGGGGCTACTTGATTACAGCATACTTCGTCTTTGCGCTATTTTTTACTATGAAGATATAAGGTCAACTTTGTTTTTTTAAATGGAACCCTATGCTAAATTTTAGCGTATCGTAATGCGCTTAAAAGACGATTTCAAATAGTGTACATCTTTGTATTATAGCGAATAGTTTTAGCAATTGATGCGCTTTTGTAACATATTTTTGTACTGAATGGCACTTTTCCACTCGACCTTCCGTGCTCTCCGCTGAGAAACTAAAGGAAAATGTCTCGTGAATGGTTTTGCCTACTATCCGAAAACGATCGAAGGCCATGTACTACGTAGATAACAGGGCGGAGGCCAGAAGTATAAAATGCGCCGCTGGGGTTATGATAGCACACTTCTACCTGTTTTTTAGAGCAGTCACACCATGTACACCAATGAAGAGAAGTTAGATATGCTACTAGTGTATGGTGAATGCGGAAGAAATGCTGTTAGAGCAGTGCAACGATATGGAGAGCTGTATCCTGATCGTCACCGCTCCTTCACGCCAGCTTTTTGCATGTATGTACACGAAACTATCGGAATCGGGAAGTTGGAATACCAAACAGAGGACAAGGCAGAAAACTGCAACTGACGAAAAACATAAAGAGGTTATTCTGGCATTGACAGAGTGCAATTCGCATGGTAGTTCGCGACATGTAGCCCAGGAATGTGGTGTGAGTCATATGAGTGTCCTTCACATATTGCGTAGAAACAAATTCCATCCGTATCACTTGTCATTGCATCAAGCACTCGGAGGTCGGGATTTTGAACGGCGCATGGAATTTTGTCGATTTGCCTTGCAACAGCTGAAAGATGATCCATTTTTTTTAAACGAGTGCTATTTACGGATGAAGCGACTTTCACTAACCACGGTAATGTGAATTTACGAAATATGCATTACTGGTCATTAGAGAATCCTCACTGGATTCGGCAGGTACAACATCAGAAACCTTGGAGTGTTAACGTGTGGTGTGGCATCGTGGGAAATTTCATTGTGGGACCTTACTTCATCCCAGGCATGTTAAATGGTATTATGTACGAACATTTTCTTCGAAATGTTCTACCCACATTATTAGAAGAGATACCACTGGATACGCGTCAGTGCATGTGGTTTCAACATGACGGCTGTCCAGCTCACTCTTCATGTGTGGCAACAGAAGTATTAAATGAGAAGTTCTTGAATTGTTGGATAGGACGGCGTGCTGAAGTAAAGTGGCCTGCCCGGTTTCCTGATTTGACTCCTCTTGATTTTTTCTTTGGGGGGCAGTCAAAAATAAGGTTTATGCAGAAGTTCCAACCACGCCAGAGGATATGAAACGACGTATCACCGAAGCTCTTTCGAGTATATCAAGTGACACCCTCTCATCTGTTCATCTGTCCTTCGAACGGCGACTGCAAATGTGCATTGCAGTAGATGGACAACACTTCGAGCACATGCTTAAGTAAAGCAGTGTTCTGTAACAATGTAATTGGTATGTTTTTATTTCTATTTTGATCAATGTGTATTCATTGTACGTGACGGTTAGTTACAAAAAATAAGATATTGTTCATTTGTTTTTGTATTATTTACTCCCAATTGATAATAGAATGTGTTGTCACAGTTTTCAAAACAACAGAATAGTAATTGCGTGGCAAAACAAGAACTTTCCTGAATCTTGAATGGAGCATTTGAGTCTTCTTTGCGCGAAGTCATCTTTCGGCAAAATTAGTATCGAAGAAAGTAGTTGCTACTCTGCTGAAGTAAATGAGCGCCTTTGTCTGAAGGACGGACTCGCGAAGTTCCCCATTTAGGTAGCAAGAAGATCGAACAGAAAATCGCCGCCTCATTGGAAAAATATGTTACAAAAGCACATCAATTGCTAAAACCTATTCGCTAAAATACAAAGATATACACATATTTGAAATCGTCTTTTTAAGCGCATTACGATACGCTAAAATTTAGCATAGGGTTCCGTTTTAAAAAACGAAGTTGACTTTATATCTTCATAGTAAAAAATAGCGCAAAGACGAAGTTTGTTGTAATCAAGTAGCCCCTGTTCCAGCAATCGACTGTCCAATCGGCATCTTCGTATTTTGCGCGGTTGAGGAGATACAAGGGGTGTTAACACTTAGCTGATCCACCCTGTATTATGCAACTTCTTTGTTCAACGCATGAAATGTTTCTGTTGTTATACTGCATAACGCAATGTCGCAAAAAGTCTTCTGAACATCATCCATTATGACCGTATAAAGTCGTTAGTCACGTAATCAATAGAGTTTAAGGATGTCTCCTTACGCCTAGCGCTAAAGCTCCTCATATGTCTCTAAGCGCTCGACGCGTTACAGCCAAGAACAAACAAGGCATAGAGCTTCTCGATCGGAGAACGCCCTGGCAGTTGTTACTTGTTTGGTGAAAATTTACCCAACAATGATTTCTCAAAAAATTATTGTAGAAAACAAAATATTGTGAACAAAACATTAAAAAAATGCGGAATATTCAAAATAGACACTTATATGCTCTAAACGCTCGATTAGGCAATTATCTCTAAAATATGCATTTATAGGCATTATAAAGCACTCGAAAAGTCATTTCGAGGTAAATATTGATAATGGGAAAAGTTGCCTAAAAATACATTCAAAGAAATAAAATAGCCAGAAAAAAAGGCATTGTCCGAACTCTATTTATAAGGAATAAATGCATTTTTGTTGTCAGATAATTGTCCAGCATTTTTAATGATTTGGATTTATAATTTAAAAATGAAGAGAATTCAAATTCAACAGCTGAAGAGGGCTTTTATTTTTGTTTCAATGAAGTTCATTCACTTGTAGAAACAAAAAAGGACTATCCTTGTTATCATCATCTGTATTTGAAGTATTTCCTTTTTTCAAAATACACCTATTTTATTTATTAAATACATATCTAACATACATGTCGAGAAAACTCAAAAATACAGTTATTGAAATACTAAATGTATTTAAAATACATATTTCAAATACAAGTATTTAAAACTGCCCAACCCTGGTAGAAATAGTGCTAAATGCTAGTGAATAACATGACATCAATGCCACTTTGATTTATTTTTTGATATTTTCAAAAATTACACA
This sequence comes from Teleogryllus oceanicus, assembly GCA_964035755.1. Classification (NCBI taxonomy): domain Eukaryota; kingdom Metazoa; phylum Arthropoda; class Insecta; order Orthoptera; family Gryllidae; genus Teleogryllus; species Teleogryllus oceanicus. The sequence continues at coordinate 213,231,042 of CAXIVR010000002.1, read as the reverse complement.
AATGTAATTAAAGCATAAATGACATTTTCTTAAAAATGGCTCCAAAGTTTTAATAAAATTGTGAATATAGGACCAGATTTTGCCCTCTTATTATATTTTTAAATCCATATTTCCATTCTATTATAAGGTATCTGAAAAATTGAAGAAACGTGAGAAAATGTGTTTTAGGCACCAACAGATGACATCTGAAAAGAGAGTGGGACAAAACCGATTAGAAAGGCTTATAAAGCCAAATTGAAGAGATAAGGAAACTAAATAGTACGAGAAAAATTTTGCCATTCAGTAGCACCACTAGCTTAATTTATGTCATTTTTAATAACTGTTGTAACTATTATCATAAAAATATTATTATCGTGTTACAAAAACATTGTACATGCAGAAACAGGATTTTACCACTTGGTTACTGTTGCCTGTGTAATAAATAAACAAAATAAATAAAAGAAATAAAATAATATGCTTTCTAATTGACCACTTCTCATATTTATGGAACAATTAGTTAACATACAACATTGTAAATGTATATCATAACATGCAATTCAAAAAACCCAAAGCTTTTGGTTAAAAATGTATATTATTTTCTTTTCAACAAAATATACAATAGTACTGAAAGTAAATAGTTCCAGAAAAAATATACCTTTCTCTATTGGATATTAAGCACTCATTTTCATAATGCAATATAATTTAATACCCTTTGAATTCTGAATTGATATTTTTTAGTAGTAACATTTGAGGAAACGTAATATTACCTTGGTAAAATCATATTACATATAATTTTAAATTGTGCGTGTAGTAAAGATATTAATTTACAATCTACAATTTACTCTACATATACTTTCATTAATTTTGTTAAATACACAAATTTTTGTGTCTTTACATACACATTTAGTTAAAGAATGTTTAAAAGTTTATAAAATTTCAATAACTGTTGTGGGTAACACACTAACAATCAACACTATTTAGAAAATCAATATTAACTATATTAAGATTATTAGCATCTTTAACATCAGATATAACATCAAATTTGGTTTAGCAAAGGATAATACTGAATTTGTTATAAATTAAATTTTTAAAAAAAATATAAATGATATAAGCTTTTATTGAATATATTAATTGCAAAATACTTTTGTGAAGGTATTAGAAATACGATATAAAATGTAGTTGCAATATTCTGAACGAAGGAAAGTTGTCAGGGATAAAACATACCAATTATAAAATGTTAGCTATTGCTAAGAACAGATCAATTAACTTTTCCTTTTTAATTTTTAGTGTTGGGTTTTTTTTCACTTCATAAAAAATTAATTACATCAAGTACAGACATTGGTACATCTTTATTAAAGTAGCACACTTTTATACCAGAAATTTATTATTTGTACAAGAAAATATTTCAACAATGTGGAATTAACAGAAAATAAAGATAAATTGGTAATATTGAAAGTAAATTTGAGTGATTCATGAAAAGACTTCATTTCTTCTGTAAGAAAATAAATCGTTTCCTTTTTAGCATATCTCGTGAAGTCTGTGAATGCACATCCATTGATTTAAAATTTCAATTAACATAGCACGTTTTCATATCTGCTTTCCTTGAAAGAAAATTCATAGGTATATGTAGTAATAGTTCAATTTGATGTCAGTACTTCTTTCTTGAATAACAGGTTAGTTGTATTTAAATTGAGGCAAAAACATAAGTTGGAAGTAAGGTTCCTTTTAAATATCTGGCAAAGAATTAAGTTAATATAATAATAATAAAATAAATAAATTATTGACATATTAACAAAGTTATTCCTTAGATCAATTTCGAGATTTTAAAATGTTACAAATTCTAAAATTAGATTTTATCAATTGAGGCAGTAGCTAAAAGAGGGGCCTTCACTCCAAAACTGTTTTGAGAAAAATGCTTTGCAAGTTTTGTATCACAACATTCTACACACTTATCTATTTAATTGCAAATTAAACATTATTTTAATACATTTAATTATTTTTAAACTTAATTTTTTAAAATAATTAAATTCTCCTTAATTTCAAACATGTGGAGTAAAGAAAAAAGGGTTAAGCCCTTCTTCTCACTTTATATTTATTATTGAAATGGTGTAAATTATAAATAATATTAAATTTTAATTTGCTTTTATTATAAACTACTAATACAAATCATAATGTGATTTCTTACCTATTTTTTACCCTCACAGTTCATCTTGTGAACTATCAGATTCAAACTCACTTTTGGTGACATTTTCAATAGACACTTCTTCAGGAGTAAACTCTTCAAAAAAGTTTTGGTAACATTTTTTGCTCTCTTCCTTTAAGTACCCATATAAGTCCTTAATATAAGTAACTTTTGTTGACTTAAGTGGAACTCGAATGACAGGTCAAAGTGCAATATTCTGGGGAACTCTCTTCATGAAACAGAATGTGCCTCTATCAACCTAACAAATGGAGATAGTCATGAAAATTTGTTTGGATGTAAATTAAAATACGCAGAATTTATTTCTGCATTCTTGAGAAGTAGGGCCCAAAGTGCTATGGGCCCCTCTTCTAGCAATTGCCTCAATTTTTCTTTTTTTGTAAGTAAATGAGGGTTAATTTTTCTTTCTCGTAGTAATACAAAACTTAGCCAAATTTAACAGCCATTTATCTATAATTTTCAAAGAACATTCCTATAATGACATAACTAAACAAAACTATTTTTGTTCATATACAAATACACATAATTAATAATAAGGAATACCTATGGAACAAGAATTATTACAGATGAAAGAGGCAAACATAACATATGTTGAGTTTGGAAGCTTTTAGCCAGTAGTAGTAATAACTTAGCCAGTAGTACTAATAACCCTTTCTAAAGAGTGCACATGATATTAAGAAATTCACAAATAAATCTAGATTTGTATGTTTTAAATGTTCTCCATTCAAAAGGATCTAAGTAAATTTCATGTGAAAATTTATATTTTACTCAAATCCATAAAAGTAAACAAGAAAAGTAAACAGAAAATAAAATATGGCACATTTAACAGACTGTTTGTAACAACTTTCTTCTTGACTAGGCTGACTAGTATAGTCTCTTATTTAGTTTTAAGATGCTTCAAACGACTATAATTTTAATTGAAATGGTGTTTCTATTTCACAGGGAGTAAATTCTTACATTTAATATGTCAAAGAATGCAGAGATAGAACTAATACTATTCTGTGTCCCATTATCTACTCAAAATTAGTATGTATCTCTCAAATTTTCCAGGATTGCTATTCTGAAAGTTTTTTCGCTGATGAGAAAAGATAGCTCATTAATTTGAAGAAAAATACTTTCATTAACTGTCAGTGGTCCCGCAAAAGTATTAGCTTTCATTTCAACCACAAGACCAGCATTATTAGAATAGTATTTTCTCCCTCCTGTTAGAATTGTGTAATTGTAGGTATTTTAATTCTATTTGAAAGAATGGAAACCAGATTATAAGATATAACTGACTTAAAAATATTATCATACAAAGGAATTTAACAATTATGTATTAAAATTTTTATTTTGGTAAGAATACTTCTGTTGTGTTGGAACATTTACACATATTGAATTAAAATATATAAAATATCTATGGTAACTAATTTTTCCTTAGAGAAAAGGGTAGAATTGAAATGGAATGAAAGTAACACAAAGCATTACAGGTGTATTTTCTTCTAATTTGTCACATGCAAATGTAAGGTCTCAGATGTTTCATAATGATATTGAAACTGATTAGTTATTGATATTTGAATTATAAAAATAAATTTTGATGCATTGTGACAAATTGAAAACTTAGTATGACTAAATTTTTAACCTTTTTTTTTTTTTTTTTTGGAAGTTTATTGTTTTTTGCTAAGGTTAATTTAAAAAAAGTAATGTGAAATATTTTTCTTTGGTTTCTTTGAACATTGCATGAATGTGTTTAGAATTGACATTTATTCTCTTCTCCCCTAGTAAATAAATTGTACAAATTTATTTTAATATGCAACAGTCTCAGAACATAAATTATTTAAGAATTTAATTAAGTGATTTATTAAAATCAAATGATTCTTACTAGTCAATATTAATTTGGAAGAGGCTATCGGTACTAAAGCTTAAGAAGAACAATTTTAAAATAATTAAGGCAAGATGAGCACACATTTTTATTACTTCTTTTCACACAGAAATACCTCATTTAACATTAACAGAAATGCTCATTCATTGTCTTAGTATGTTATAAATTCCTAAATGAAGAGGAAAATTCCTGTAACACTCATTTCAATGAGAAATAATCCTTAATTTTTCATTTCTATACCAGTGGTTTTCAACCTTAGTCTGGTCCCAGAAACCTATTTTACTGTTTTGGTGCTAATACCTATAATGTGATATAACCTAGTTGTGAAGCTTAAGAGAAGCTAGTAATCTTGATTCATTTTATTAATTTTGAATTCATGAAGGTAAAATTAAAATTAAGTTAAAAAAATTAGAAAAAAATTTTCATATATCTCTGTCAGTTTTCTTTCTAAATTATGTTTTTCTAAAGTCATAAGCTCTCTTCCCAGTTCATGTAATGTCATGTGTGCAATGTTTTGCAATTATTTGGATCAGACTCGTGAATTTTTAAGAAGTTTTAGAGTTATGCAGATAGATAGGTATAACCAAAGAAATGGACTAGTCATCTATTTCTTTCATTTTTTAAAATATATGAAAATCCAGGGGACCCTGACTGCCATTTTAACATCAAAATGGAGTGAAACACACAGTACTTATGGTTGAAAACCACTGCTCTTCACAGTCAAAGCGATGAATATGATATTTTTTGTGCTTGTAATGAAAATGACACCAAGTTATTACTAAATAATTCTTCAAAAATTCTATTCACACTGTGGTAAGAATGTTCTTATTTTCATTATTTTTCTAATATTTTCATATAATGTTTCTACTTTTGCTATTTCTTTGGTAGGGGTTGAAATATTCCAAGTTTAAAAGCACTTTTCATTTAATTTATATAGTAAACCTCTATAATTTCATGTTGTCAAAGGTATAGAAAACCATATACATTTTAAAAAAATTTTTTTCATTAAGGAAACTAATACACCATTTTTCCTTTCAAACTTATTCTATGTATACATATACTGAAAATTATTATTGGGCAAATGTAGTGATGATACCTAATATTTTATTGTGCTTCAAATGAAACTCCATGTAATTTGAAAATATTCGATGATGAAAAGTGATTTTTTTAGTACCTACTTCATGTGAGACAATTAACTTATGATTTGAAGTGAATTAAAATCTATGTTTGTAATGTATAGTTCCTACATAAAAGAGTGTCTTTTGGTTTATTACTATTTACATTCCATCACTTGCCTTCTAGGAAAACCCAGGTAAGGTAAGCAATTTACAGACAATAAAATATAAATAAAAAAATAAAAACAAAGACAAGGGGACTTTTGAAAGTATGTTAATAATATTCTGACTATCACACATCAGGTTTCAAACATACTTTAAAGAGGATATTTATTGTGCGCCAAGATAAATATACTACATTTGTATTTCAAGTTAATTGGTTCAAGATTTTCATGTTTGTTCCTCTAGAACTTGGGCATGAAAGTTCCTCAACGCGCCAGCTGGTTGTCAACAACTGAAAAACATAGAAATTTGATTATTAATGAGGTCGAGTTGTTAAAAGACTTTAAGAACAAGTGGGGAAACTGGAATTGTATTAATATATTATTCAATAGTTGCATTAATTACAGAGAATTGTTGAGTTAGGCTGCTAAATCTCTCATTGTGGAATTCGATTTTCAATAAATTACACATCCATTCCTCTGAAGAAGATCTTGGTACCTAATTGAAAAGCTGTAAATTGAGCAAAAAATGATCTCTGTCAACTTTGATCAAACTTCACTATTTAATGGGTAATGTTTCACCATTTTCAGAAATATTTGTGTAATTCAAGTCCTCGCAATCTAAATTTCATCAACAAAATGAAGTAAAGAATTTCTTTCTTTCATTTCTTTCAATATGCAAGTTTCTTGACCTTCCCAAAAATGAATTGTTAAAAGATCATTCTCATCCCCATAAACAGTTAATTCTAATACCCTTTAAACTCAGTGCAATACTTTCACATTGGTCTTGTTATAACAATCATATCCAACAATGTGTATACCTTCAAGTACTACTTTATTTGTCAGTATTCATACATTGAAATTCCTTCTTCCATTTAACGTTTATTGTTTCAAAAGTTGTAAAGTTTGAAATTGTACTTCGTGGTACCTGCACATACAGCGAAGATTTTGGACTTGAAATAAACAAAATGGTCACAGCAGTATAAAACTTTAGTCTAAACTAAAGGAGTGACATGAAACACTTATAACAAAGTTATTTTGTAGTCTTTGGCATATTCATTTCAAAACAGAATTTTGTTGTAAATTTAATCGAATGTTTTGAAGGTAACTGCCACATAATGATATTTTATTGCAATGGAATATTAAGTCCAAACATGTCCAATATCATTAAGTCCAAACGGACAAAATTTCAAGAAGATATTTACGTTATAAAATGTCATTTTCTTGAACGAATTTAGAGGTATAAGATCTTTCTTCACCTTTGAAAGGGCAATGCGGAATTCAAAACTTAACAAATGTTGTTTGGCATAATCGCTAGAGAAATATCCATTTGTCCCTTATCTTCTGTTTTATCCATGATCAAGGGCAGAAGCGATAGATAAGGGGTCTACTGCAGAAACTGTCTTCAAAAAGTTTTTCTAGAAAACTCAAGACATCGGAAGGTGTGTAACTCATGGGAGAAAAATGACGAGTAAAACCATTCGAATTCGCACCCTGGTCTCGCTCTTTTTGAAGCGGAGTGCAATCTCTGAAAACGGACGACGCGAGTCCACAAGACTTCAGACAACCCAATTGGCGCGTAAGGAAAAATCAAACAAAACAAGCAGACCACATCGCACGGAACGAAGCGAATGAGAGTAGAAAAACCGTAAGAGCCGTCCTTGGGCGCAAACGCATTAGCGCAGTCGGGAGACACTCGCCACCTCGCCGCCGAAGGTCAGAGCACTGAGCACTCCGAAGGCCGTCCGCGAGTGGTGTGCGACCGTGCAGCCGGTCCGTTTCCCCTCGGCGGGCGGCGCGCGCCGGCAGGCGGGGGCGGGTCATCAGGCGACGCTGTCCGACTGGCCCGACCACGACACGTCGCTGGCCGAGGGCAGGGAGTCGCGGTCGGCGCCGTGCGTCGCCTCGCCGCCGCCCAGGCTGATGGTGATGTGTTTGAGGCGGCCGCTGTCGTCGTCGCCGCTCTGGTCGCTCGCGCTCTCCTCCAGGATGTGCGGCGCCGAGCACGCCGCCGCGCCGCAGGGCGAGGGCGCGCACGACGACGCCGACGTCGCCGAGGGCGCCCCGCGTGGCCGGCGGCGCCGCCGCCGCCGCGCACCACCTCCCCCGCCGCCGTTGCCGCCAGCGGCTCCGCCTGCGGACAATGCAACGTGTGGACCCGAATTCATTCAAATTTCGCACCTAATCTCGAATTTTAACAATAACTAGCAGCGGATTGTAATGAAATTTTTTTTTCTTTTCACTTTAAAGCAATGCCGTTCTGTACAGGTCGATCCGGTTTTTCGGTTCCAGTTTCCCTGATCCTTTGAGCAAATGCTGAGATGGCCCTTTGTTTCGCTTCTGGACATAAATGTAACTTTTGACACATTTTTTATGCCAATTTTCTTTGCTTTTAAGGCATTTTAAAAACATTTTTAGAGCATTTCATTGATCATTTTTGGCAAAATCCGCCCCTAATTATAACCATTCTTTGGGATGAATTAACAATAAATGGCATAAGTTTCAAACGTCCTGCGCCTGCGAGAGGTTTTATTTTCCCTCAAAAACCGCCCACTGCATTCCAGAGAGAAATAGTCATTTGCCCAAGTCTATTCATTCGAACTATACTTCGGTTTGTATAACTTGGCGCATGAGGGCCTGTCTTCACGATGGAATATGGCCGGTTTTTCGCGTCTTTCTCGGTCGTGCAGCAAGATGTCGCTTGATCTGCAGGACTGCTTGATACGGTCGCGATAATGCGACATCTAGCGGCACGACCGAGAAAGACCCAAAAAGACGTGCCATATTCCATCATGCAGACCCCTCACGCGCCATGTTATAAAAACCGAAGTATGCTTCAAAGATGGCCATGAGAGCGCACAATCTCCCCGGACGGTGGAGACGACTGCGCCCGCAGACACTTCCATTGTCGACATTCGAAGAAATTGGCTCATTTCAACTAAGACGCTGCGGGAGCATATTGTTTTGAAAACCAACAGCCGAGCACGCTGGGTGGCGGATCGCCTCGCGCGTGAAAACCGACGAAATTCGCGAGTGTCAACTGCACTGAAAGTTGAATCATTTATGTATGACCCATGGTGGATTATTTCCACCATGGTATGACCATGGTGGAAATATCCCGGGGCTCTGCGCATCGTATCCGACTTCAGCCAAAAGGCATCAGACACCAGTTTGCGTCACAATATTAGCGGGAATTTTAAATAAAGCCAGATACCAAAATTATCACATCGTTACAAGACATTGAAACAGTTTTATGAAGCGTTTTTTTAAATACGTCTTCTTGTACACCTTCATCGTTAATTTCGGTTGGTTACCATTGAAAATTGTCACTTTGTACCAGTTTCAAAATGTTTCTCAACACTTTTCGCTCACCATGCATCATGGCGGCCAGCATCTGGTCTGGTTTTTCAAACGAAGTGCCCTTGTTGTCACGCGATTCGTGACGCAAACTGGTGTTGCGCAGAACGAGCAAAAACCGGTGTGCCGGAGGAACTCACCCATGTACTATGCGCGCACGTTTTCTTGATACTCCAGCTCCCTAGTTCTAACTCAGCCTGGCACAGAACGGCCCGGTAGAAAATACGAGATCCACTCAGAACGTCACGGCTTAGTTTGCAGTGCTGCCCACCTTCGTCCTTTACAATGCGGGCTTCTCAGTTTTCACTCCGTCTTTCTAACGACCTCTGCGTACGATGCTCCTTCTTGTTACTCATTGCTGTTTTGTTTCTCATTGTTATGTGACAATACTTTCTATAACGATTAATTATTTCTTCAGAATTTTAAAAACCTTGCTTTGTTTCTCATGTTATGTAGTCCAAGACGCGCTATTACCCTGAGTTTTTTGTCATTGAAGTTGACAGCAGTGCACTGCCGTTACGTAGACAGATCCCGCCTTTCCCCGCACCCCCGCTGTGGAGTATCAGGAAAAAGTGCGCGATTAGTATTTCCACCATAGTACGATCAGTGTCCAGTTTTCGGAGCTCTATGGCGCATTGTCCTCTATGAGACCTGTTTTGGAGCGTCAGAATAGAGCAAAACCGGTGTGGTGCATATGAGTTCATTCACGCATAAATAACGCGATAATAGAAGAAAGGTAATCGATTTCCTTTCGACCAGGCACAGAATCTTTTCTGACAAAAACTCAAAGACTTTTTTGGGGATCTTCTGACCAATCTTTGCAGGTCTCCCACTCGACGCATTAACACAACGAGCATTGCATTAGTCGCATACGAGCGCGGGCGTCATCAAATTTTTGCTCTTTGGTTTCCACAGGAACTTGTGCTATCTCTCACTCTCATACTCTTTCTGTCTCTCATTCCTATCTTTGCTTTTCACATAAACACACACATACATACAATCACATACGCACACAAATGCACAAAGAACCGCTCACGTACCGGAAAGGCAGTACAGAAAATACTCTGAGTTTCACCAGGCACCTATACCCCCCACAAAGCACCCTTTTTCTACAATTCTTGGAGAATAGTCTAGAAAGGAAACTCCCCAAAAATAGCTTCAATCGGTTCGTCATGACAAAACGAATCGAATGAGCTTCTTATCACCTCTGAAGGTGCATAGCACTCCCCACCAATACAAACACTTTTTTTTTGTATTCTCTTGAATGTTCTGGACGTAACAAATGGTCAATTCCACTTTACCCAGGTGCGTTGAATCATCTCGCTTGCCACGAATGGTGGACAGGAAGAAGTTGATCCGTGAGTAGCGGACGGATGGACACACAGGTTACTATTTGTAGGAATGCAATGAATCGTCTCTCAGAATTGGAGTCATCTTAAGGTGAACATGAGATGATTGATCATTCCGATGGTTTTTCCTCCAGAAAATTCGTAACAAACTCATCGTACCTCTTATTCCATAATGAGAGTTTTAGGTTTTTTTTTTTTAAAGTAAAAGGATGTAGTTAATTGGTCGAAGGGTCATATTGAGTTACTTGGGCATGTTTAAAGTCGATAATAATATTTATTATTAATAGAGCGAAACCTGACTTAAGCATCATCAATGGTTCCGACTAAAAACTGCTGTTAAAAGAATTGGCCGCTTTATTAAGGTTATGAGGTAACCGGAAGCGTTTATCAAATCTGATTACCAGGACAGGTGGCTCAGGGTATCAACTGATGGCACTGCAGTGCCTCTGACCGGGAGGTCCTGGTGTTCGAGTCCCGACGGGGCAGATTTTCGCCAATAGCCAGATAGCTTGGTCGAGGTCTGTCGCTGTCTTGAGGAGAATTCTAGCGGCCGACGGCTCTAATCGGTAGTTTTCCGCGGTGTGTCCGATAAATACCAGGCGAATCCCGAAGCAGTACCCTAACAAACGGACCACGGACTGCGAACGATTTTTTTCATTCCATTCCTTGCCCTATCCTACCCCTTCCACACACTTACACTTACATGCACTACACACGCCGGGAGACCTGTCAGGAACTTAGAGCTTGTTCTGGCTGGGGTGGTGACCCAGAGAGCAGAGATATCTGCTTGGGGAAAATCCCGCTAGCCGATGGTAGGTCGAATTTCGATTTCCGCTAATCGATGATAGGTCGGCCGAACTTCACCATCGGGGGGGGGGGGCACAAGATCACCGCCATATCCCGAGCAAAACATATACTACACTTACGGGACTAATGACCTTAGCTGTTGACGTGCCCGGAATCACTAGTAATCAATAAATCAATCAAATCTAATTGAGTTAATTGATATGAAATGAAATATAACTTCTTAACTTTTTATTTCCATAAAAGACAAAATACAAGTTAAACAAGGTATTTAGGATCATTGTCTTCCTCTCCAATAATATCAAAACACGCCCGTGACTTGCTACTTATTATCTTAGTCGAAGAACTTGCTTTCTGTTCTTGACGAATCAAACAAGCAAACTGGACTTAAAGATGCAATTCATATCCTGTAGGAAGATAACAAGGCCGTGCGACAAAGGAATTAGCGAATGGCCTTTAGCTTAGATTCGCGCACGCGGCGTACTCCGCGAGTTCTTAATAAAATAAATCCGAATTCACAAATTATAGGAATGCTGAACCAACGGCTTGTTTCTTCAAGAAAAATTTATTAAAATCTTTTGTGGTTATCCAAAACAGAAAGTAATGCCCGTGAGAGTTAAGAGAGACTGCATGTCATAATACGCAGTAATACGACAATGCGTCCTGTCGTAGAAAGATATTAAATCTGGAGTAATTTCAACCACTTTTTCACTTCTTGTTATAAAGTTCAAAATCACTTCAATATCCTCTTTATAAAGGTCAAATATGAAATGTGCCTGCCAGGTGGCCGCTGAAGACAGGGAATAAATACTCTTGTCTTATTTAATATCAATCGCTACCACCAAAAATGGTTACTTTGATATGTTTGATACATATGTACACTCTGAAGAAGTAGTGACTAATTAAAAAAAAAAAACTGTTTCAAATGACGTGACCAGGTGAAGTTAACAAGTTCGCACTATAGACTTACTATTGAGATTTTATGCTATTGACTTTAATATCGACAATTTTTATTACAATATTACCTACTTTTATTTATTATTAAGTATTCTTTTACAAAACTTGTTTTATTGTTTTATTTTTATTTTATTCATTTTATTATTTATGATTTACAAATTATATTGATTTAATCTCCATTTGATCGTAACATTTTTATTATTTTTTGAAGAAGACGCCAATAATGGTAGAAACGTTAAGGGTAAATGAATGATTTGAAAAAATAGTATTGCAGCGATAGTATTTCAAAAAGAAAGGTCGGAATACTTATAAGACTATACGGATAAGACGTTAACCTACTACTTAAAATTCCTTTCAAAATATCAGAAACGCTTGATGTGAAGTAGTACCTTCTTTTTTTGGCTGTGATTAACTGATGAAATGCGTTATCTCAGTTTCTATAATTTTATTAGTCGTAGCATAACACAACATATTTCATAAAAAATATTGAAACCTAAAGATCGAAATCATAACGAAAATCTTTTCTATTTCGCCCATTTTTTAAAACCAATGAAGTTTTTTCCCTTCGTTTTTAAACGAAACTTATTCCTTCGAATGCTACTGAACCCCCCGCGGGCACATGCTGACCTGCGCCGTTGGGCACGGGGTCCGAGGCGGCGTCCTCCATGAGGGCTCGCGGGTCAGCTCTCTCCACTGCGTGGCCTGCAGCGGCGCCCGGCCACCCGCGCTCGCCGCCGCGCCGCCCCTGCCCGCCGGCCGCGCCTCCTGCAGCAGCAGATGCCCGTCTGCACCGACAGCGTCCGCAGCTCCGGCCGCCGCTCCGGCAGCGCCCCTGCAACACACGCCCCCACCCGCCGGTCAGTGCAACCGCGCCCTCTCACAATGTAGTTTCCGACAAGTCGCGTTGCTGGCTGTGAGAATGACAGTGCGGAGGAAAACCCGTGGCAGTGCCATGGCATACTAGCTGTAAGAATGATACTGTATAGGAAAACCCTCGACAATTTGTGTTAGCTGTAACAATGTCATTGTATGGATAAACCTCCGACAATTTGTATTGCTGATTATGAGAATAACATACGAAAAAACTCCAACAATTTTATTGCTGGTTGTATGAATGGGAATGTAACGAAAATTTCCGACAATTCGTAATCTGTCTGTGAGAATGAAATTATATGGGTTAATAACCCCACATTTCGTATTTCAAAATATACGTGTTGGAGAGGTTGGTGACTTTATTCCAAAAATATATGATGAGGGATTGAGGGAAGTGCTAGAATATTATACGTACACTCTCAAAACAAGGGTTACACTGAAGACATTTTGACAAAAAAATCTCAAAAACACGTTTGACCAAGAAAAAATAAATAAGGTTAACTATTTTATTTGGTACTTACACCAATTCGTTACTTATAATATTGCATATTACATTTTCGTAATTCTGCCAGTTATAAAGAGCGGGAGTCGTATATATACATTCACTTCAGAGGGTAGAAGATTTTTGTTAGAATCACATATACGAGACAAAATATGGAACAATAAAAATGTAAGATATAAACAAAGACATACGAAACATGTAACAAAAATGCGCATGTATTAAGGATATTTTCGGAAGAACGAGACGAAAAAATACGAAACGCACTCTAAAGAAGGAGAATAAGTACATGCAACCAGACGATTGGTGAGACACAGAAAAGTGATGTAAACGCGCCATGAGAATGGTCTCTTCCACAATTGCCTGAGTTGCGAGAGAAGAAGAAGATTGAAAAGGCCTAGGAAAAGATGTAATGATCCAGATGGTTAGAAGCAGACCACTGACCTTCGGAGAAAGGTGAAGACAATTCGCAATGCTGAAACAATAATTTCTCTGTTCCAACTAAGCTTCAGTCCGCATAAATAATTCAAACAACGCGCGGAAAAACATTAAATTCATCATTTAATTCACAGAACAAGAATAAGAGTCATGTAAGAGTCAAAATTGAAAGAACAAAATGCGACAATACACTGGGTCCTTTGTTTCGACTTATTTTCGGAACCAGCAATTTTCCTTCCTCTTCTTCGTCCTATTTTCCTTCCTTACACACACCTACACACACACATCTCTACACCCATCTACACTCACCCGCCTGCCTACTCACACCTACACACACATACATACCTTCACACACATACATACCTACACACACACATTCATACACACCTGGAAGTCTTTTCACACCTGAATGTGACCTTGGCGAACATTGACAGTACTAACATATTTCGCAAAGGAAATATGGAATTTATCGTGGACTTAGTGTTTGTGACTGATTTCTTAGAAAGGTCAGGTATCAAATGGGAGGTCAGCAAGTGCTATACTTACAGTGACCACCAGGCTTCTGTGAAGTGCAGGAAATTGGTTCTGTGAGAAGACATGTGAAGCAGAGAAATGAAGGATGGAAAGCGAAGGAATTTGATGCAGATAGGTTCAATATCAAACTAGCGGAAGCTGTTTGATATTGACACAACAACAAAAATTACAATTGATGGATCGTATCGCTGTAGCATGTGATGCCGCGATACCTAGGAGGAGGAAATCCCTACCGCCGTCCAATGCACTGGTGGAACGAGGAAATTTCCTGCTAAGGCAGAAATGCCTCCAGGCGAGGAGGTTACACCAACGAGCACGAGGAAAAGAATCAGAGTTTGTTCGACATCAACAATACGAAGATGCCGGGCGCATCCTCCAGGATCCAGGAAGATCCATCAAGGACAACAAACGCCGAAGCTGTGCAATGAAGTGAATAATGATGCATGGGGAAGACCCTACAGAACTGTAATGAGCAAAACGAGGACCCCGCACATGCCTGATCGCGCAACCACTTTTCAAAGAATAGTCACCATGCTCTTCCCAGAAGTCCAAGAGCGGCTCCTGAGCTCGAGGCGAGACGAAAAGAGAACAATTACGAGAAACCATCTGTTACAGAGGAAGAACTCAAACTCGCTTGTGAAAGGGTGGGGAACAACAAGATTTCAGGTTCAAGGTTGGGTCCGAGGCCCGTTTGTTAGGGTACTGCTCCGGCATGCGCCTGGTGTTTGATAGGGTTCCACCATGCTTTTATTTTGTTGCTTGCGATTATTTCTGTAAACATTAAACTTTTTTTAAAATACCAGTATTACGTAACACTGAACACTAAACACCTCTTCCCCATATGTGACGCAGAGTAATGCTGCCTCCAACTCCCACCTTCCGCTTTATCGTTACGCAATTTATGAACAACACTTATATTTATATAATACATAGAGATTTTACATTGAAAAATAAAGAGTAAATCATAAATTTTCCTCAATCTATTCTGAAATAAACATACGAGTAAAGTGCATGCTAAATTGAAAGCTTCAGTTTTTCTAAAATATAATTTTTAGCGTATTTCCAACTTTCCAGATTTGCCCACCTATGCACAGGCTTTTCGGTACCATTTATGACCAAATAATACAGTTTCACTCTGAAATATTTTTTCTTTCTCGCTACGGAGTAGAGAGAAAGTTATGTAATGCTGCGCGAAAAAAACGGCGAATTTTCGGCAGAAAAATTCTTATTAAAGGACCTTGGTAAAGAAAAAGGGGATAAAGCCAGTTTCTAAATTCGGAAAAAACCTCTATCACGTGGTGTAGCCAGAATTAATGTTTTTTGGGTTTTGATACCAAAAAATTGAATGACCGCAAAACTACGTTCGGCAAAAGTCCGTCTGTATGTGAACAACGCTAATGGCTAAACCGTTAAGTGGATTTTCTCCAAAATTGGTATTCCCCAATCGATCTGGATAATGTCGCGACTCCTTGGATTTGAAACCGATATGTTAATTTTGGGGGGTACTTGACATTAAGTCCCTGAGACATTTCCAAATAAAAAAAATCGCTCCGTTTTTGATTAAATTTTTTTGTTGAATAGTGTGAAGGATGTTTAAGAGAATGGCGCAGATCTCATGTTGATGAAAACCCTGATTTTTAAAAAATTGCAAAATTTCAAAATATTGTCGGTTATTAAAGATAGACATTATTACTTAATGAAATCTGTTCTTTAAAGATAGATTTTGAAATAAGTCAAGTATACTTTTTCGAAAATTTGGGAAACTTTTCGTGTAATTTTGCGCGAAAATGCGGATGAGAAAGTTCGTGCTGGGCACCACAATGTGTTATCAAAGGAAACAAGGCAGATAAGGGAAGAAAGTCTCGTGACTCTATGACGCAAATTAACATTTGAAACAGCAGGAAAAGACATTCAAAGGAGTAAAGGAAGATAGTAATGTTTCATTCTTAATTTCCGCGCATTCTTTCCCAGATAAAAGAACAGATTTTCAAACGTCCATCCGAATTTCCCTGTGGCTTCCACATAGGAAAATTTTCACGTACGGAACAATTATAATAACCACGATTCTATCATGCCAAAATGCCATAATTTCTGTCTCGGTCAGGTATTCATAGTTATTAATGATACTACTTTGATAAGAAGATTTTAATGCAACTATACTAGTACTCGAGTAACGCACGGGTAGCCAAGTTGGGGCATTCTCGAAATGTAGCGCTTTGAAAGATGGTGGATTAAAACTTTGCACGTTTTTGAAGTACCTTGGCGCCAACAGAAGATCTGAAACTATCTTCACGATCTCAACTTCAGAATGCTCTCAGATCAATTTATATAAGCTTATTAATTATCCGTTTGTCGCAATATTTTGAGTTCACAATTAGTATTCTGTGCGATTTCAAATTGGAACAAATTGGTCTTTTTGTTCATTCTTAACATTTATTCCAGAGATCGAGTTTTTGAAGTTTCTATGTTTTACAACATTCCTTTTTTCATTACAACGCGAAAGGAAATAAACAAAAGAATCGCTGCCTGTGGTAGTGATACATTGTTAAAAATTTATTGCAGAATGTGGTGATTACACAACACTCAGCTTGTCAGTCGTAAAGAGCGAGCATTTCCGTATTTCATTCCTTTAAATATTAGAATTAAGCAATGCGGATATTAAAAGTGGGAGAATGCATATTGTTCACTCTCGATGGGAGAAATAAGTGATAGTAAACGTGTATGAACAGTGAATGAACAGTAAGCTAGGATTCCTTACGAGCAGAGATAACAGGCGACTCCAGTTTCTAACTTCCCGGAGCTCCATCTCTCTCCCCTTATCAAACCTGTGGTCTAACCTTCTCTTCACCAAACGCTGTTGCACCATCATCGGGGTGCTGACGGCGATCTCCCTCACGATCGATTGATTGATTTATTAGTGATTGCGGGCGCGTCAACTGCTAAATCAGTAGTCCCGTGAGTGCATGCTTTTTTCCCTCGGGAGGTGCCGGTGATCTTCCCCCGCCAGATGGTGAGATCCGGCGCCGACTTACCATCGGCTAGCGGTTTTTTCCAACCAAGTATCTCCTACCAGCGGGGCACACCCCAGCCGCGACAACCTCTAAGCTCCCAACCTGTCTCCTTGCACGTAAGTTAGTGTAGTGCATGTAAGTGTGTGAGTAAGTAAGGGGGTGAGGATAGGAAAAGGAAGAGGAAGGAATGATCGTGCGCGGTCTGTGGTCCGTTTGTTAGGGTACTGCTTCGGCATTCGCATGGTGTTGATCGGAGAAACTACGAAAACTATCGATCAGAGCAGCCAGCCACCAGAATTCTCTTCTATACAGCAACAGAACTCGATCTAGCTATCTAGCAAGTGTCGAATATCCTAGAAACTCGAACTTAGAACTTTCCAGACAGAGACACTGCAGTAGCATCAGTTGATGCCCTGAGCCACCTCTACCGCTGATCTCCCTCATGAAATCATCTCAGTGTTGGTGATGGATATTCCTCTTAACTCTAGTCTTTTGAACTGGCGTTTAGGCATTAATTTATTTGCGTTATTGAGTTGTTTCTTTTGCTCCTTCCAAGTGAGGCAGACAAACTTCTATTCTTCAACCCCAACCATAAATGTAAGAAGATAGAAAATGCGGTTGAGTCGCATGACGCTTTTTAACTCTTATCTGAAGAAAATGGCGCATGCCATCGCCAGACCTGCCTCAAGATACACAAGGGATATGGATTTCGCTATTAATTTATATTAAAGTAATAAGCGTAATCTTTTTTTATTCAGAAGGTTAAATAGGACAACAAACTACTATTGGAAAGTTCTTTACGATGGCACTGAGGACTCAACTATTTTGAAAATTGGAATTCTAATATAAGAAACGAAATAAAATAAAAAAAAAAATAAACCAAAAACATTACACTAAATTAAATATTACATACTACGACAAACATACTTCATGTCTTGCGTAATACATTTCCATTGTCACGAGGAGACTCAACATCTTGAGATTTGTTTTTATTATCCTTATGATTTATGACTTCAATCTTGTTGGTCAAGTTAAAATAATAAACCAGCAAGTCACAGAGAGAACAGTTTGAGATTTTTGTTGCGAAGGAGTTAAAGATCGATCCGAACACATCGAGGAAAGACGTGTCAGCTGTTCTCGCAATCTTCCTTTGGACTACCCCGACCACAGCGACCAGACGGAGCTCCGTCCCCTTTAGGGAACAATAGCTTTCCTTCCGCCGTACCGCGCTCATGTGTGTCTGTCTATGCCAGATATAGGCGAAGGGTAAGCTTGTGCAATTTCGTAAAAGTAAGCATGTTGAAAATTATAAGCATTACGCATTATTAGAGGTGCACCCAGAATTTTTCAAGGGAGGGTAAGACTAGTCCAGCCGTCCTGATGTTTTCTTACAAAGAATGCTTCCTATGTGCTATATATATAAAATGTATTTTAATTTGTTAACTAGTAGTTAATATTGATAACTTTAACATGTTATATTGAATTACTGGAAGATACAGCTTATAGCAGTTAAATTTTTATTATTTTTCCATTTCTTTTCTCCTTTAAAATCATACTCCACAGCGTGAAAATGAACTGACACACTAAATATCTTTCTTCTGCAAGGAAAAATTTGCTTTTAATTTAATTTTTTTGAAAAATCAAAATTCAACCAGTTTTTCATGCACTGATTTAGTGTTTCCCTGATAACTCAAATATTTTGGAAAGTTTTTACAAATTTCTTCTTTCAATTTGTTGGCAATACTCACAGGTAGAAAAAACCATGCTCTTTCATTTAGATCTCTGGATAAATAATATTTTTATTTTGAATCCAAAATTAATATATTGATTATTAAGTTTTTTAGTTTTATATTTTTTATCCAAATCCTATTATCCAAAGTGTATGATTTAGCAAGATTTTGTAGATAATACTGGTTAAATGCACCCTAAAAATTTCATAGCTTTAAAATTATTAGTTTTTGAGTTATAAGGGAAACGGATATTCCGTTAAAAACGGTAATTCTGGAAAACTGGGGACATAGTTAGGTTCACGAGTTTTGCTTACCTTACTTCTCTAATAGATGCATGATGCAGCGAAATACTTTTATATCATAACTTGAAAACCTTTTTGCAGATATCGAAACATTTTTTCACCAAAATATTCCTGAATAATTGATGCATAGGGAAAAAATGTTTTCAAAAATCGAAATTTTTGAGGTTTTAAGGTGTATCTTCCCCCTTAATAATAGTTATTTTTCTGAATATATATCGTTGGGTTTTGGGAGAGGGGGAGCCCCAAGATATCCTCTCATATAGCCTGCGACACTGTGATATATCGATATTTTTGAGTAATCGACTATAGTTGATTCTTTTCGATACATACAGACGAATTGTTCTACATTAGCTTCATAGGGAAATATTCACGCCATTGGAAGATCATCCGAGGTCTCATCTAACAATAGTTGCATCGCGGCGAACTTTCCAAAACGAAATAAATGCTGAATCGTTCATCAAACTTGCTGTTGGTTTATTTTAGCATAAAATAAACACAGCACAGTGCGACAGCGAAAAGCCAGTACGTACGTATTTATTTTTGTAGTGCCCTTTATGACAATGTTGCAACGTTGTAAATTAAATCAACCGTACCTTTTTATGGCTTTGATTCAGATTAGGTTTCACAACCACGTAAGTTTCGCTGGGCCTAATTTTCTCAAATGTGTACAACTGTGTCAAGGACATCGTTGAAACACAGCAGATGTTACGACAGTTTTGAAATTCAAAATGGTGCGAGCTCTTCGCCCAGCGCCTAGCCAAGTCGCACGTGATGTCATGTGCCTCAGCTGTAACGTCGCTACTCCGGAACCGTTTTCCGGATCCTGAACGCCTCCCGGACGCCACTGCGGCGATCGCTGACTGTGAGTCATTGGCCGATGGGAGTGGACTATGCAAAGGGTGACGATGATAAGGGGCTCTAAACACTGGCCCAGCGCACGCTGATTCACGGTCGCTTTCTGCGATTCATCTCGTGGAATGTTAAAGAACGAATATAGTACATTTTTTAGTAGCTTAACGGGACAGAAATGCGATAAAATGTAAATGTGAAATGGGTTACAAAATACCGCTTGGGATATTCTTCGCTGTATTTTCCTGCTTGATTTCCTTTCTTCTTTTTTATCCTTTCTTGCAGGAATTTGCAATCAAAGGTCTGTGTGAGGTACAATAGTTCTAGTTTGCTCTCCTTGGAAGCATAATACGTAATATTGTAAATTACAAAAAAAAATTACTATAATATTTTTTTCTATTATTTGGAGCACCTGTTTTAATGAGTGTACATTTGCAGTGTTAAACTTATTTTGAGAATATAATTTGTTCTAAAACTGAATATTATGATGTAATCACTCTTCTCAGTGAAATATTTATTTCCGCAAAATTTTTGCCTGTTATATTTTTGAATAACTATTCTAAACCTATAACGCAGACTTTAAAACAGATCACGACACAAACAACTCCTTTTTGCCGATAACATTGAATTTTACCACTCAAATTTTGATTTGAAATTTTTTATTACAGTATTCCAAGAAAATTCATTTCGAAAGAAAATTGGACTAAAAAGTGAAGAATCAAACTGAATGAACAGCTAAAATTTTCACATAAGGCGCCCAGCATATTCATCCCCATAATCCTAAACGTCTTCCAAATCCCTTTGAGAGCTTAGAACGTTTTAGTGAAAGATCTGTGACTACGTCTTGACCGTCATCCAATATTAACAAATCACGTTACTGTCAAACTCAAAGAAGTAAATAAAACACTCTCCTTGCAATAATCAAATACATCGTGAATTATCAATTGCTCCAATTACTGAATTTCTATCAAAATTAAATGAAGCATTTTATTCCAAACTACAGTTCCCACCTTGAACCCATATTTTAAACCTTGGCAAATCCACAAATTCAAAAATCAGAATCCGTTCCCGTTTCCCTAAAGACGATTTTCGACCTCCATAGGCGTTTATACTTAGGTCTATGGACAACAAATTTAAAGATGTCTTTTGTTCAAAGCCAAGCGTCAAAATTACACGTAAAGTAATTAAAAAATACTTATCAGGCCAACGTCACATTAGCTAAAAAATTGCAAATATTAGGATAAAAATCCAAAATGTTCATATCATGTACTAGTTGAATTCCCTGAAAATATGATGCGAACAGGAAATAAAAAGCGCACACTTAGTGCAAATATCAGCCAATGTCAGGGCACAGTGTAATTCAATCAACATAGAAATGGATAATGAATAGAAGCGGATTTTGGTGACCTAAAACATCGCAAAAAATGATCAATAAAATGCCCTTTAAAAGTTTTAAAAATTCCCTAAAAGTAAAGAAAAATGACGAATAAATCAGTTCGGATGAACAACTCAAATCATTGGATACTTACTGGTGTAGTCGAGGCTTCTTCTATTCATTCAAGTAAACTCAGCTTGTAAACGTTTGGTTTCGATTGATCTTTACCAGAAAATCTCTGCCTTTAGTTACCCAGAAATCGGCTGAACGAACAAAGGCACTGATAGGCGTCACAAGAACCTTGGATTACAAACTCACAATGTCTGACATTACAACTTCTGAGAGAAGAAATGGAATAGGCTAACAGGTGTAGGTACTCAGAATTCTGTGAAAACATTTGTTGCATTCGTAAATATTATTTGAAGCAAGACCATTAAAATGATATTAAAATCGACTAAATCAGCGAAAATGCATTAAAAATTTCGGAAAAAGTTAAAAAGGGACTTATTAGTCAAAATCGACAAACGATGTAACAAAATGAGTAATAAAAATGGTTTACTTTTGTCATAACATAAAATGAATTTCTACGCCAAACGGCATTTTTCTAAAGTGAAAAGAAATAATATATTTCATTAAAATCCGCCCCTTAATTATGAAATATCGCTCAGTTACGCCGCGAGCTTTGAGAAAGAACGACTAATGTAGGCCAAAGAACAGCGTTAATGAATTTAAGACTCCAAATTCTTGTGGAGGGTGTTCCCTAGGGGAATAAAACGGCATTCAAATGGCATTTTTAAAAACATTCTTTCAACTTGCAAGGATTGATGAAATAGTATTCACTGGGACTTGACATACGTATGTTGATCATAAATCTGATATTTATTGAAAAAAGTAAGGTACTTCTGAGCCTGTGACCTTCGTCTGGATAGTTTTTCATCTGCGTCCAAAACATATACTGAGTACTCTTACAATGCTTCTGAATTCTACAGATATGTCTTAATACAGATTTCCTTCGCTGTAAAATGACTCATTCGTTTATTGGATAAAAAAAATGAAAAGTGAAGAAATGTTTTATGTAAATGCTTTGCATGGGTGTGTAATAAATAATAATAAAGTTGTATACCTAATAGTTCACTAATTCGTGAACAGAGAGTATCATGTATTGGAGTATTTACCAAGAACAATTAGGAGAATTTCAATACGTTCTTGTCAAATTTTCGAAACACGCCGTTTTTTGGGAGGCGTATATTTTACTTATTCAATAGTTTATGTACACCAAAAACGCAGCCGCTGTAAGAAAACAAACACGCTGTTACGTTTTGGTATTTTTTTACTTGTTCAATCGTTTATATACATCAAACCCAATAATAATAACAACAGAAACGGCCTTTAAAATCACTATTACCACAAGCTTAGGTCTACTGTTCACTTTTCTGCATCTACCTCTCAAATGCCCTTAAATACTAGAACGTATTCCATCAGCGTTATAAATAAAGGGCATCCATGAGAACTTAAATGCAAGCCATCCATGAGAACTTATGCCCTTAAATACTAGAGCGTATTACATCAGCGTTAGAAATAAAGGGCACCCATGAGAACTTAAATGCAAGCCGTCCATGAGAACTTATGCTCTTAAATACTAGAACGTATTACATCAGCGTTATAAATAAAGGGCACCCATGAGAACTCCACAGGAAAGTCCAATGCCGCCCGCGAAGGAACGAGTCATCTCCAGAGAAACGGTCACGCAGCCGCAACCACCTCGCGTTGCGCTGGCGGATGTTACGTGTGGGTGACGCCGCCATGGCGAAGTGGGCGCTCAACCTATCTGCGACTGCGGTGGAGCAGCTGCGACCGCCGAGAGGCATTTCATGATGCTGTCGGAATGAGATCGTGATCCGAGAAATCTGCTTCTGGAGATGATTTAATTGCTCAGATGAATAACATGGCTGACTGTCAAAGTTTCGTATACTTCGATAAACAAGTGTTCATAAGTTTACGTATATGTTTAAAAATAATGCTGCAGTTTACTTTGAATTGTGAGAGCTTCATTTATATTTTGAGTGCTTTAGGTTACACGAGTAGTCAGTGTCTTGAAATTTGGCTGATGTAAGTCGGATCTTAACTGATGTAAGTGGTTTCAACTGCGGATGCCAAGAAAATAACGACTATGAAAGATGTGGAGAAAATAATGTTGTGTGTCAGGATATTCCGGGTGAAGTAGAGTTATTTTACGGAGAAGAACCATTCAACTTCACATATTCATTGACTTTTTTCACTTATCAAATCCAGAGGTATTGATAAATGAACTTCGAGAGACATGCCATTTCTAAAGTGACCTGTTCGAAAGAAAGAGAAAGGTGACCGGTTCAAAAAATATTTCCAGATGTTCTTTCTTTATAAGGACTCGGTGCTATGAGCTTTCACATGAGATAGCTGTATACATATAGGAATGTAGAACCAGAATTTGCTGTCTCAAGGGAAGACAGATTACCAATCGGATGCCTATTTTGGAAGGAATCCAATTTAGGAGTGTTGTTCATCGACGAACGGACGCAAGACCTGTGGATGCACTGAGGGACATACTCATAAACAAGCAAAGGCTGTTTTAGAACCCTTTTTCGTTATCAGGGTCTCCATTAGACGTGTTATCCTTCAAAACCTCGGGATAAATTTTTGAACACGACTGCACTTCATTTCGAAAACTTCGATTCAAAGCAAGAAAACTTTTATTTTTAAACATTGAAAAACTAGTATACGTATACAGTAACTACGTATTAAGTATAAGACAATAATTTTTCTTGTATTTTTACCTACAACTAACAATTGTATTTGCAAAGACCGTTGCAATATCACAGCACAAACATTTGCGACAAGTGTGCGTCATTTAGGTACAAAGAATTCCGGAAACTCAAGGGAAAGCCTTGGGAAGTAATTCCGGAAAGTGGTTTGGTGGACGATACTTGCGGCTTATCTTTTGCTCACGAGTTCCGTCCACGCAGCTGACACATTATGAACATTGGCCTACGAAGTAAGCTGGGAAATATCTCATATAAGATGACACACGGTAAGCAGATGATTTTGTTAGTATGAAAGAAGTAATGAATGAAAATAATTCTACAGCGTTTGTTACTACAAGAGAAGTGCCTCGGGTCGTTGGACAATCTTTTCTCGAACATTATATGAAAACTGAAAAAATATGCCATCTTTCGCATCATTATATATCAGCAGACTAGGGCTGCCACCCGTCGCGATTTTGTATGGCTCGACTCTACTTTATTATAAATGTTCCTTGTCCAAACGACTATGGCAGGATGCCCTAACGTCCCTACTTTTCTGTTTTTCTGCATTTTATTATTTAGTCCTCGTAAACATGTATATTAAATGATAAATACAGGTAGTATTTTCTCAAAAGAGATCAATTTAAAATTCAAAAGCTTACCTTTCCTACAAATGTTTTGAATTGGTTTACAATGCTACGTAAATGGCATAACTTTCCAGATCCCTAAATTCATCTCTGAAAATAAGACTGCATAATCGATACGTGAATCTCTGCGTAACCGATTCGCGATGTTCTGAGATTCTTCCACTGATCAGACAATTTGCAGTATTGCAAAAGAGCCACAACTTTTCTCTGGTGAAAAAGTGTCAAACAGAGTGAAAGAAATTAAAAAAATATATATATATATATATATATATATATATATATATATATATTTTAATTTCTTTTATATTTCTAAATATATATATATATATATATATATATATATATAATATATTTAATTTCATTCACTGTTTGAATTTTATAAGAATTAAGTATCTCTATGATAGCATTGTTGTGAGTGATATATAAATATATATATATATATAATATAATATATATAATCAAGAGCGCAATCTTTTGAAAAGATAATAATCTCATAATGACCAAAGTAGTTATTCATTTTCTTTTACCTAACATCATCACACACATTTGATATTATTAAAGTAATTACCACATCCTCTATAGCATAGTCCGTGAGCCCCTACATGCCTGTTTGTAATTGGCAAGTGGAAGGACCATGGCCACGCCTAGGTATACAGGAGTTACTACCACTTTGACTGGTCAAGAAACAAATGAATATCATGCAGGGGGATGACATTGCAATTGATAGTGATGAATCCAGTTACAAAGGAGCTAACTGTAAACGAGCGCACTGGCAAAATGAGTCTATGGACATAATCTGCAGTTAAGTTACCAGCAGTGGCCAAGCAGTAGTTGTCAGAGCAGTCCCTTCTTATAGTAATCTCTACATAGCGCTCCTCTGTGCTCCGTTGGAACGAACGAAACTCCATCTGGTTTCGGGGGAGTGGTAGCTCAGTGCATCAACTGATGCCACTGCAGCGCCTCTGACCAGGAGGTCCTAGGTTCGAGTCCTGACGGCGGCAGGATTTTCGACACTAGCTTTCTGCTAGGTCGAATTCAGTCGCTGTCTGGGAAATTCTGCGGCCGGCTGCACTGATTGGTAGTTTTCCGTGGTTTCTCCGATCAACACCAGGCGAAAGCCGGAGCAGTACCCTACCAAACGGGCCACGGACCGCGCGCGATCTGTCCTTCCTCTTCCTTGTCCTAATCTCTCCCCATACACTAACATGCACTACGCTACCACATATTCCGGGAGACCAGTCGGCAGCTTGGGGCTTGTCCTGGCTGAGGCAGTGCCCTGCTGATGAGCGAGTCCTGGTTAGAGGGAAACTTCGCTAACCGACGGAAGGTCGGCGCCGGATCTGGCCATCCAGCGGGGGAAGATCACCGCCATTTCACGAGGAAAAACATACACTACTCTTACGAGACTAATGACCTACGCTGTTGACGTCCGGAATCACCAAACAACCAACCAATCCATCTGGTTTCGTCAGCCCCCCCACCCTGTTACCGGCTGGCACCAGGGATTAGTGTCTTCCGAGACCAACGGGCACGTCTCTAACCCAAACGAAAAGCCCAGGGACGAAAGGGCGTCATGGGAAGGGAGATGCATGGAGGCGGCCCAACGTGCCACGAGGGAAATATTTTTAATGAAACACGTTTTTAACTTTTTACTTGTAGGTTCTCGTTAATTAATTATTAAGTTGTTCGTACGCGTAGGCTTCCGCGGCTCGAGTCGATGACTTCTTCTTCGCTGTCGGGGTGACGCCGCGTAGTGGGCTGAGAGGCCGACGTTTCGCCTGACATGTCGCAGGCTTCATCAGGATATTGTCAATACCCTGATGACCTCTCAGCCCACTACGCGGCGTCACCCGGACAGCGAAGAAGATATTAAGTTGTTCTTTTACTGACACCTTGTTCCACCTTTTGTCTTCAAGATGGTAAACCTATCGCATTTAGACTTTATTTCAACACCGTTTCCCACAAATCTAATTAATATGAATATTCAACATATAAAATTTTCCCACTATCCAAGGTCTTATTTTCGTGTTTGAATATATAATAAACTAATGAGTTCGTTTCGGAACCTGGTGAGAACATTTCAGACCCACGGAACCAACATGACATGAATCATACAATGCAAATAACCATTTGCACCCATACTAAGGACAGGTAGAAATAGCACGTCTTCGCATTTGACACGGATACCGCGTTTTAAGTAGAATCTCCGGGCTCCGGGTTAACTCTCAATAACCGGGTCATTTCATTCCCGGAAAACCAATATCCTATCGTCTCCGACCGCGCGGAGGCACACGTCTTCATTCCAGACCCAAGATCAAACGGGCACAAGTAGCAAGTACACCGTTCGAGTGCCAGAATGTGTTTTCGAAGACAAGTGTAAGAAAATTATATTATCTTATACCATATTGAATGAGAATACCTCAGTAGAAGGAAAAACAACGATAAAAGTCATTATTGTGTAAGTGGGAGGAAAGTATTTATTTATTTATTTATTTATTTATTTATTTATTTATTTACTAAAAGTTAAACTGCTATGACGTGCTATGGAATAAAAAATTCAAGATAAAACAATAATGATAAAAAATATTTTGAAGAGAGAAAAAAAATCTCATGTAATAAAATATATTTTCAAAGATAAATAAGCAATAAATTTTGGCTCATATTACTTCCTGCCGCGACAACATGGAAACGATAATTTGAATAATTGTATTTCCCACTGAATTCTAGAAGACGTGCACAGAAAATGAAGTTACATTTATGTCCAGAAGCAAAACAAGGGGCCATCTCAGCATTTGCTCAATGGATCAGGGAAACTGGACGAAAAACCTGATCGAGATGGGGGTCATTGACCCGGGAGCTGTAGTACAATAGTTATTACAGGTTGTTTATACTCATTTATACAGTCCAAATGGTGAATAATGCATTATGTATCATTGTTAAAATTAATGTTTTTTTTGTGATGCTCAGTATAGTTCTAATTGTATAGAAATAACTGGTATTGCTTATCATTGTACTGCATTTACGATTCGTTAAATGTATTGTTATTATAATGGAAGAAGTGCATGCTGTGGTAGATCTAAAAACATGTCATTGATGCAACGATAATTATTGATTTTATAAAAATTGAAGGTAAATCTACATTGTATATGGAAACGTCTTACAATTTTTACACACTGAATTTTATTTAAACATTCACGTTCTTATATACGAGATAAAAAGTGTTGAATAGCCTCTTCACATACAATTTTGCATTTAATATAATATGAATTTTTTTTTTTTTCCGTTTAACGCAATTCAGTTATATGTGCATTTATTGAAGTGAGTTGTTGATAGTGACACATGATGAATATGATTCCTACGACGTGTGTAGTAATTATATATTCAAATATATATCTGCATTGAATGAAAATGTGTTTCCACTTTTAAGTAAGTCAGTTTTGACAAAAACAAGATTGGTAAATACTGCGTTGGTAAGATTTCAAGGTCAACGAAGAGAGACTTGCAGGAATCATCTAGATACCATTCGTTCAATCCAGTGTGGGTACTATAGGATGTATTTCCCTAGAATATTATGCCATACCTCAGGCGGGAACATACTACATTCGTAAAAAAAACTCAGTCAGCTGTAGGACGGCTGATAGAATTTAAAAGAATTCTGAATGAGTAACACAATAAACTTAATTTAGTGTTCAATTCACTTTTATGGATATTGCATTTGAAGTTCGGCTGATTTTAGAGATAAACATATTATCATATTAGTATTAGCCAATTTCATATTGTCAATTTCAGTGGCGCATGAGATTGCTTAACACTTACGCCGTCTGCATCAGAACTGTTCTTCCGTTTCTAATGATGGAGGATATAACTTTTACGGGTAAAAGAAAGAAGATTGAGCTTAAGATCATAATCTGCTTGACCACAAGCTCAAATGGCGAAGAACAGGAGAGAAGAGAACATAACGTTCTTTTATATTAGTTCGGTATTTCTACTCTTTGTTACCCTGGTTTAAGGTTCGAGGATATCGAATCTTGGGCAATATCACGAATTTCATAAGGATGTAATTTTCAAAGCAAAATGTTATGGTCAATGAAGTCAAAAGATTTTGAAAGATCTAAAAATATTCCAGCAGGGGCTTAATTTTGATCCATTGATGAATCAACATCTTCAAGAAAAAACTGTTTGCTGCAGGGTTTGTTGTTGAAACGTATTTGTTGTACTGATGTAAGTTCAAACATAACCCTATAAATTTGACTAAACACGTTTGGTCTTCTACCTTTCGCTTATCTATATTTCTCATCGCTTTTACGAAAGTACTTACGATGATTTTTAATGAAAATTCACGCACGTTTTTGCTCCAAAAGGATTTTTATCTTATTTTGAACTCTAAGGGTAATATTTTCAGGAGGAAACATATCCATCACATTTACTTCTTATCTAGAAAATGTGTGATGATGTACTTTGTTTTCTAAAATTGGGAGCAACTGTCTTATCATATTTCAAACACCACGTTTCTTATGGCGAACGCTCAGAATGCGTAATTTGGTGATGCATTCATCCTGTTTACTGTTTTTCTAGTTTGTGCATGAATGCGAGTTTCCGATAACTTTGTTTTGAGATATTGCCATTCCAATGCAAACATTTACTTATTTTCATAGTTACTGTGTGAGGAATATAAATCTAAGTATTGGATTCCTCAAAAGAAAATATATTAGTCTCAATTTACAAATTAAAGAAAGTATCACTTTTTGTTTCTGCATAGTTTCTAATCGTTGGGCGAGTCAGCATTTTTTTTTTTTGATTGATAGATTTTTTCGTGTTTCCGGGCACGTCAAGTGCTTTGGTCATTAGTCCCGTTAGTGTAGTGCATGCTTTTTTCGGGAGACGGCGGTGATCTCCCGCTGGAAGGCGAGATCCGGCGCCGACATACCGTCGGCTGGTGGGGTTTCCCCCTTACCAGGGCTCTCCCACCAGCGCGGCACCGCCCTAGCCGGGACAAGCTCTAAGCTCCCGACCGGTCTCCCGGAATAAGTTGTAGTGTAGTGTATGTTGTTAGTGTGTGTGTGTGTGTGTGTGTGTGTGTGTGTTTGTGTGAGGGTAGAGGGTAGGACAAGGAAGAGGAAGGACAGATCGCGCGCGGTCCGTGGCCCGTTTGGTAGGTACAGCTCCGGCATTTGCCTGGTGTTGATCGGAGAAACCATGGAAAACTACCGATCAGAGCAGCCGGCCGCTAGAATTCTCCTCCAGACAGCGACTGAATTCGACCTAGCTGAAAAGCTAGTTTCGAAAATCCTGCCGCCGTCAGGACTCGAACCTAGGACCTCGGAGAAACGTCCCATTCAAGAGAAAACTCTAAGCACCTGACAGATATCCGAAAATGTGTGCGAGTGTGATGCAAGTGACTGTGTGGCGTGACTGTGGGTGTGTGTATATAAGGGGAGAATAGGGACCAAAGGTGAGGAAGGGAAGATCCCGAACATGCCTTTACCCTGTGTTACGGCACTGCTCCAGTGTTTGTCTGGTATTTATCAGAGAAACCAAGGATAAGAACTGATCGGATCAGCCCTTGGCTAGAATTATCCTCTTCTCAGAGATCGATTTTTTATTTAATCTGGACCGTCGTGTTTCATGGCCCCGTATTAAATCAAGGTTTCCTAAGGGTAGACTGAGACCACCGTAACTTGTTTTTTACACCCTTCCAAGCGCAACCATAACTTTCAACATTACGCCTCAGACCAAACCTTGAAGCCTGAACAAATCTTCAAAACTTAGACCATGTTGAGGAGTAGGAATGAATACTGCTTGCCATGGATGGCCTTATCCAAAGTGTTATAATATAAAATGTACAATTTTCAAACTCCTCGAGAGACAGAAATGCCGAACGAGAAGAAATAAATTAAGAAAAAGCAAACAACCAGATAGTTTGACCCAACTATAATAGCTATTCGAATATCCGCCACCGTGGTGTCTCGAACGCTTGGTCCTGGTCAACGGTGCTTCAGGTCCTGCTCAATGGTTTAGTCACTGAGTGATCGCCACTGGTTCTATAATCAATCGAATTCCCGAATTTACCACCACAACCTTACATTTTCAGACATTTCTTTTCCCAACAGATTTGGAAATTTTTGTACAATTTCTAAAAACTAAATCGGGCCCTTCAAACTAACATATCTCACAACAGCATTTTTTTAAATTCCCTTGGCTACGTCGATAAATCTCTCTAATGATGTTTTAAACAAATAAAACTCTCAAAAGGAAGCATAGCATATTCATAACACTGTCCAACGCTGGGAAAGGATATTCTCGTCTTCCACTCCCTCTGGCTACCAGATTGAGAAGCCAGAGACGATCTAGGGGCGTGACTGCATGCGCATACGCGCAATATTGTGCGTGTGCGCGCGTCACGCGCCCGATAACGGACCGCAACCGCACACGCGCCAAACGGAGCCTCCATTGGTGTAACCGGCGCCAGCGTACAATTTGTGCCGCACAATTAGGGTTGATATCGGACGTATATTGTTTGTTATCGTGTCGGCAGAAATGGGCTGTCTTTGAGAGGGAGAGACAAAACGATTCACAATGTAAACTCTGTAACAAACTTCATTATAAAGAAAAACTTCCTGTAACGTATGAGTTAACATATAGTCTCAAATGTTACCGTGGAAAGAGTTATTAAAGAGAAAGGATCAATTAAGAATGTGTTTCTTGTTCTTTCCGTGAAAAAAAAAAAAAATTGGAGCAGTTTGTGAAAAAATGTTTTTTTTATAAATTGTAACAATTTCAAGCATAAATCACAAAATATTTATTTTTTTAAAAGTTACTTTTTTAAAATTATGCAGTTTTTAAATGTTAAAATTCTGCAATTTTCGAAAATAAAGAGAGGTTACCTGAAAAGATATTAGCACCAATTTTTACCATCCTTAGATTACCAGAAGAACATTTAAAGAAAAATTTGGTGCCGCTTTTGAAAAAAAAAAAAATTAAAATTAAAATTAAATATTGCCCGAGTTGTATCTTGAAAAAGCCCAATTCAACCAATTCAAACAAAGCGCCTGTGGATATTTGCGTGGTTATTAATGTGGAAGCGCCTGAGCGTATTTGCGTTGATTGCTACAGCCAGGAACAGTAGTCATTTCTAACTTTAACAAATGAAACGAAAATTAATAAATTAAACTGTTACGTTATTTGCAAGATATTATAGAGAGAAAAAACGAATATTTCACACAGGCTTGCCTTGATTAAATCGAGGTAAGCAAAAACTTTCTGAATATCAGCTGTCAAAACTTCTTAAATTATATGTTTAGTTAGTTCTACCTTAAATATATTACCTTTCTTAAATTAATTTTCCTTCGTAAGAATTTTATCTGTATTATACGATCAACACGACCTGCGACAGTTAGAAACATTCGAATACGATTTAAAACCTCCGTTTTGCCATCTTACACTGATAGTGTGTCAAAGGAAGGGCGGGAAAGTCGAATTTACCATTTCGATTTTTTCCAATTTTCGACATGATGGGATCAGCATTACTTCCTTCACCGTTCTTTACTACATACGGGAAAAATATTAAACAAAATTTGAGTCGTTTCTGATAAAATAATTGTTTAAAATATAAAAAATGCCTGTTTGACGCAAAATTACGCAAAAAATACTCTTTTGCGAAAAATTGAAAATCTCTTTTGAAGACCTTATTGACAATCTTAAGATTAAATTTTTAGACAATCTTAAGATTAAATGTTGTAGTACATGGTTAGGGAAGTAAGATGATGATAGATAAATGATATGTTATAAAGGCAAGAGAATAGAAGGTAAAGAAGTAGGAAGGAGTATTAATGTAGGATAGAAGGTAGGTATAATATAAAGTAGGAACATTTATGTAAAATAGGGAGGACTGGAGAACGAAGCTGAGGAAATTTAATGAGGGAAGGAAGAAAAGTAAAGAGTGTATCTGTTATGCGTGAAGCACGACTAATTGTTAAAAAAGGCGCGAATTCCCAATGTAACTCCGAAATGAGGTATTGAATATAATAGAAATGAACTGATCTTCCTAAAACGTAAACATTGCTCGAGATTGGAGAAATATTGTCTGAGATTGGCAAATACTTAATATCTCCATCGTATTAGCTTCTACTTGATGTGTGTTCCTTACGGGATTTTCAGTAAAAATATTTAAATATTCCTCATATTACGCTATTTTTAAATATTTTTTCCCGAGTATGCATTTAATGAAAAGATAAGGGTGACAAGTAAACAGCTGCAAGCAAATGCAAGAAATGACAAGGAATTTTTGCTTATTCCTAGATATGTTTCAGACCCACAACATTGTTATTTAACAAGTAATACTGATGTCCTTGGGTTTAAAGTTATTAAAGTATATAAGATATGTTTAGGGAAGCCCTAGGGTTCGAGTGCGACAGGGTTTTCGGCACTAGCTACAAAGCTAGATCGAATTCAGCCGCTGTCTGGAAGAGAGTTCTAGCGGCCGGCAGCTGTGATCGGTATACCGCACCTTCTTTCCTTCCTCTTCTCTCCACCCCACTTACACATAGCGCGGTGCCGGGACACAGTCTGAAGCTAGAGCTGTCCGGCGGATGTATCCTATGGAGATTCCTCGTTGGGGAAAACCCCGCATGACAACGTGTAGGTCGGGGTCGGATCTCACCGTATTGAGGGGGAATATGACAATCATCTCACACAACAAAATATGAACTACACTTACGGGACTAGCTGTTGACGCGCCAACAAACTCGCATCACTAAACAATCAAACTTTCGGCTCCGCGTGCTTCAAAGCTGCTCCAAGTTCCTTGCCCACTGAGGCCCGCGATATTGCTTCATACCTTTGAACAATTTACTCTGTTTGGTTGCTTTCAGTTCTTTCCAATTCAAGTAATAAAGAGTGCTTATCCTGTCTGAGAATCCGTTCACTGGGCTGAGGAGATAGCTTGCGGTCATTCCGCGTACGTCACCCACATGTCCAAGAATCCACGAATCACCTCCGCTTTCTGCTCTAGGTTCAAAGGATATTTGCGAAACGATGCTAAAAAAAGCGCTTTGCAAGCTGTCCTAGTAACATCTGCAAAGAGTGTCTTCACACTGCTTCGAATATTTCGCGAGTTCATAGCATATTTCGTGGTCGCATAAATAGTCAATTTCGCTCTTGTAACTTGCCATGAAGTCTACACTGTGTGTCATTGTGCTGTTCTCGAACAGAATTAAATAAATGTTTAGAATTTTAAAAAATGTACTTTTTAAGACAAGAAGTAATAATTGTTTACTTTATTGCATCTTCTGATGTGCTGGAAGATGTAAATGGTAATCAGTAATAAATCATTTACTTTTGCTACTTATTTGTTTAGTATAATTTCTATCGTCGAATTATATCGTGGATTGCGAAAAATTTTCTTTTAGAAGGAATTTAAAAGTAATATGGCCACATCAACCGCTCCTGGTTATTGACCTCATCGCAAATTACAAAAATCACGTTACTTCAAATTTCAATGGCACAACTCACAACAATACACATTTACCTAACATTGTTTGCAGTGTTGCAATCGGCATCAGT
Organism: Teleogryllus oceanicus; assembly: GCA_964035755.1. Taxonomy (NCBI): domain Eukaryota; kingdom Metazoa; phylum Arthropoda; class Insecta; order Orthoptera; family Gryllidae; genus Teleogryllus; species Teleogryllus oceanicus. The sequence goes on along the minus strand of CAXIVR010000002.1, from coordinate 213,196,660 downwards.
GCAATATTTTTTCTATTATACTGATAATATCTTTCACAATAATTTATGAGAATATGTTGTGTATTTTTTCCGAAACGTAATATTATGTTAAAGTGTGCGATTAAATGCGTAAATGCAAAACACCGTTTTTTCTTTCTTAGAGTTTGAACTTGTAGGAAGGGCTTGTTTCTACAGAGTCAGAAGGAAGGATTGATGTTCTCTGAATTCAGACCCAACAACCATGGGTTTGTTTTTACTATGTATCTTTCCTTGGGTAACCCGAGGCAGAACAAACTTCTGTTTAAGTGTTAGGTTGATTGATATTTAATAAAGTGTTCCTTATCACCCCTTGTATAATAATACTTACTATACTCAGACTTCCTAATAAAACCTTTAATGATACTTCATTGTTGTTAATCATCATGCGGTACCCGGGAACCTAGTTGACTTACAGCATTCTTTAAAAGCTTAGCAATTTTTAAACTACACCAGACCTCCAAGTACCCTTTAATATATTTTATTATGAGATTTTAAAACATTAAAAAATATCTCATTGTATATATTTTTTGCATTATTTTTCTGTGAAAATATCACAAAAAAGAGTGAAATTCACGTTAACAAGATTTAATTTAACAAAATATAAAAGAATGTGACAAATATAATACAGCATAGAAAACTAGTACACATAGCTTGAAAGAATAAAACATTTTCTTTGCGTAAATTCGATCAATATCTGATTTTTCCTTTTCAATGGAAATGGATGCCCAGAAATATAATTCTTCCTTTTGTCTTACGCTTTGCATTCCTAAGCTGGAGAATCTTCTTCTTGAAGATACCCTATGATAAAATCATCTACAGTGAGGGAAATATGGTTTCACTCCTCAAAACATTAAGTTCTTTTAAATTATATCTCAAGAAAGTAAATAATTATACAATATTAACATCCTTTAGCCGATCTGGGAAGCCGAGATCACTAAGGTAACAGTGCCGAGGCGGTCCTGAACCGAAGGATCGAGGATTCGAGTCTCGCCTCGGATATGGTTGTGTTTGTGTGTGTCTTTGAGATTGTGATTGTGAATTTCATCATAATCACTGCCATACTTCATCCCCTGAGCTAACAACCCTGGGGTGTAAAAGTAGACTCAACAAAAATGCTAGTCACGTGTATACCCTCAGGAAAAATATGACTAGGCCCAGGTGGTTACAAATACACGTTCACATGGTTCGCTGATAGCCAATTCGCGACCATAATAATAATAATAATAATAATAATAATAATAATAATAATAATAATAATAATAACAACAACAACAACAACAATATCCTTTAAGGATAATAAAATACATTTTACTTCAGATACGAATGAAACGACAATGGTTTATTTTTTCAACATAGCTTTAATTGAACAGATCTCTATCAGTCTTTATGAAACTCTTTCGTTTAATTAACTAAATATGCTCATTAATGCCATGAAAAATTGTTGATTATCTCTATGTTAATAGCACGTGTGAAATTGAAATTCCGACGAGCAATTAAAACAACACACCTACCATTCACAATTCAGAAAAGGAGCCAAATCGTTTAACTAAAAAAAACTATAACACTGAGGTAGGTATGTGCAGTCGGCCATGAAACATGAACAAAAATGTACATGACAGATTACCTACCCACAACAACTACACACAAACTATGAATGAAACTAAATTGGGGAAGTAAACTTCACGCTAGCTGACTTATGGAACAATATAAAGTATTTAACATGACTAAAGTAAATGTTTTACACGTAAAACATTTGGTCTTAGGATTACGAATGTAAAAAATGTAAACGTCAGTTGTGTTTACCAGTTCTGAAAAGTACGCTGTAGCAAAACTAGGTCAGAAGTGACTACTTCCCCCCAATATTTATACATGTTTTCTCCCTCGTACCTGTCTTTACTTTTCTTGGGAAATAATGTTTTCGTGACTTTGTCAGCTTCTAATATTTTATCCACAATATGTTCAGAATCTTCCATTTGCAAATATTTCTTGGAAACAAAAACAATTCAAGGCTCACTAAAATATGTTTTTCAGAAGCAATACTACAACATGAAATGCATGCCTCGGGTGGAAAAGATGCAATTGAGTTCCTTAAAATTTGAATTATTCGTGAATGGAAACGAAAAAATATTGAACGTAACATGTGTATGAAGGGGTGTAATTGAACTCATGGTATATAATAAAACTCGCTTCTATCGTCGCTCGTTTTATTTCACATACCATTCATGTAATTATACCCCTCTTTATGCACTCGTTTCGTTAATTACCATAATAACACAGCAACTTTTTTATGCAATTTCGTGAAATCGGGATTTGAACTATTTTCTACTTTCATTTCTAGTCTGTCAATCGCACTATATTCTTTTGGTTGTTTTCGCATCGATTGTACGTAGTAACAACCTACTCTAGGCAAGTTGGAACTCGAGCCGCTCCGTTGCGGGAAGCTGACGTGCCATGGGTGGAATCAGCAGGAGGCATGTCGGTATTTCATGCAACGACGTCCTCCGTCATCGCCGTTCAGGACTCAAGTCATCAAGGAAATGACGTTCTCGCGGTTACGCTCAGAAACGGCGGCGCCCGTAAGCATATATAACGGAGGACGGCGAGCGCGGGAATTCTGTAACCCGGCGGCGGCCGCAGCCGTCGGCGCCACTGATGCTGTTGCTGGCTGATGTCCTCGACGATCTGGCCACGAACATTATGACATCACGAAGGAGCGATTGTGTTCGGGTGCGATCGGGAAATTCTACTCAGCATATAATCAGTCAAACGATGAGTGGTTCGAATGCGACCAGGCACACCTGTGATAGCAGATCAGCGGCTGCCGGCACGTCGGGGCTACAGAGGGACTGGCAGGTGAGTAGGCAGTGCACGCATGCCGTGCATTCCATAGTGATACTTTTTACTCATGCTCAGTGAATGTTTTAAGTGTTAGGCTTTTCATTAAGAAAGTGATGTGTTACGAACGTTGCGAGAATATCCTTGAATAGTGACTTGTCGTCAGTGTATAAGAAAAGAGGCTTCTCAAACATTGTCGGATTGCAGGAAAACGGGCAATGAGTAGCGCCCTTCATTTTGCAAAGGTATTGTTTCACTTTATACCAGTTCACTGCAATACCTCTCCGTCTTGCGAACTATACGATTTATTTTAGAAACGTGGTTTTGGTGATGTTACTTTTCTTGTGTACCGACGACAAGAAGTTCGAGCGTTGTAAAGAAATCGCAACGTATGCCAACTTGTTAATGTTTCACGTTTGCAACATTCAACTGGGTTGTTTTATAGCCAAGTCTTCTATTACTCAGCCCATTTTTTAATTTAAGAAATAGTTCTGCTCGTTCGACATAATTGTCTTTTGAGTTTCTAAACAATTGAAATTACATTAAATAGCGTTTCAAAGAAGTTTCTTCGACGTAATGGTTAGGACCCCAGGAATTTGAGCAAAGGGGAGCACAACAACTATTTCCAAAATTGATTTGTTTGTTATTTTCATTAAATTAGGCTTGATTTTGTGATGTGATGTTACTTGTAAGGTGGAGGTTTGAACTATTATTTTGAATCAAAAAAATAATTTTTAAGCTTACCGATACTTTGCGAACTAGATTGAATTCTGCTTGGCTGGAGAAGTTGGACAATGGCATAAAGAATAATGTGTGTCATTTATGCTCTGTAGTTTTTGACTGTTTGCTTGTTTACCCCAAACCCATGGCTTTCAATAAACGAAGAGCAAGCTTCACATGAAAATTATTAGTTTCAACTTAAGTGAATTTATACATATGAAAGTACTTTATATAATTAATTCATAATTTTTATATTTAATTTAAATCATTTCGAACTCGTTTAGTTTCGTTTTTCTTTGCCAATTGACAGTAGAATGTAACAAGAGTGAATACTAAGAGCAACGATGAATATGAAAAGAAGATGAGGTTGCGAATGATTTTTTTATAAACACATCAGAACATTAGGTTGATTTATTTAAAATTAAAACGAGTTTGTCTGAAATAAAACCAACAAAATTGTTCTTTTGGAGACACATGGTTTTACTTCTGGAATGCATACTACCTCGTTAAGTTCAATTTTAGTTTACATTCCGTTTAAAAAAGTTTTGATATTGTTATACATTTTTTTGTATTTTCTAATTTAAAGTAATCCATATTTTCAAATATCTACATCCCAGAATCCTTTTTATTCATTGACTGATTTTACGTAGCTTACGTTAATTGGGCATTCTGAGACGCTATTTGTACTTACTTACTTTAAAAAAATAGCCATATATGGCCTGCTAAGAAATCAGCTGGAGTTACACGCTCAGAATTGGTCTTATCAACTCCTCCCACTTGGACGAAATCAAATTCCAATTTTTGATACAGATAAGATTAAAATATATTCTTACAAGGTCAACAAATTACGACATTCCGATTAAAAGATAATGCTTTGAATAACAGATGTTCAGAAGATGAACGAAAATATTAAAACATTTATGTACAAGTGTAAATTCTAACACGTACATAAATATCCACGTTCAATTGAATCGATGATGAACTATTCCTATTATAAACTTCACTTAAAAGAGTGGTGTAACATCCATGCATTCAAAAAGGAAAAATATACACATTTCGCTAATCTCTTACTGCATTTTTATAAATGTTAGTAGTGTTATTTTTTTACGCATTTACATAAAGTAAATGTCAGTTTGGTCTACGTATTTATTTTCTTTCTTAGTCACATCTTTCTAATGAACAATATGGGTCTGTAGACAAAGTCTGTCATTGACCTTTACTTTTTGCCTACAATGATTATTATTAATATTACCTTTTGTGATTGTAAGGCTGACGGTATTTCATTTCTTTCTTACAGCTTTCACAAAATGGCAACTACCAACGACATTACAAATGACACCAACAACACATCCGATGCTTTGCCCGAGTGGGTGGACCACGAGTTCGTGGCGGGCATCCTGACCCGGGAGGAGGGACGCCCGGTGACTGTTCATGAAGTGAGGGTGGCGCGGGCGGTGGGCAAAGGTGACAACTACGCCAGCCTTCTCCTGCGCGTCGGCGTCGACTACAACCTCCAAGACGCTCCAGAGGAGTCTCCCAAGACCACATCCCTCATCGTCAAAACCTTGCCTGCAGGGGACTTGATGCAACAATTCGTGATGGAGTCCGGCATCTTCCAGCGGGAGAAAAAGATGTACACCTCCACTATTCCCGCCCTTGAAGCCATACTCAATGAGAAAACATCTGAAAATGTCGTTTTCGCTCCAAGAAGTCTGCCCTGTGAGCGCGAATACACCATCGTGCTAAAGGATCTGAAGGAACAGGGCTTCCGCATGTGCAATCGCCACACTGGGCTGGATCTGGAGCACACGACGATGGTCCTTCGGAACCTAGCGCGTTTCCACGCTGCGTCCGTGGCTCTACACGAACAAAACCCTGAAGAAGTCGAGAGCTACGGCGAAGCTTTCTACAATCCTGACAAGAGAGAGGAGATCGAGCAATTTATACCTCCAATGTTCGAGGGTGTCGCAAGGGCCATGGCCACTTGGGAAGACCCGAAGTTTGCCGGATGTGTAGAAAGAGTTCGCAACTTCGCTAAGACTGCCATCGATCAGGTCATAGAATGCGTAACCGCTTCGAAGACATTCTTGAATGTACTCAACCATGGTGATTGCTGGGTCAACAACAACCTTTTCCGATACACAGAGGAGAGTGGAAAGCTTGAGGAGATGCGGTTTATTGACTACCAGGTCATGAGGTATGTGTTCAAAGAAACATGATTTGTTTTCATTCAGTTCTCAGATCACTAACGTGTATTTTAAGTTATGAGAGCATTGTCAGCTCTAAAATGTTTTAATTGATATAACTTTACCATTTCTTAAATAAAGTCTCAGATAGCTAATTACGAGCGGAAATGGTTATTCCACAGTATAATAAAAATAGGAATTTTACATTGAGTAAGACGCACATCATTGCTGTGAATATCTACGTAGTAAAGGAATGAACAAAGGATTGTGCCAATACATTTTTTGAAAATATGCATAATACGTAATTGGCTGATACGTATTACTACACAGAACAATAATCAGAGAAACAAACATTGGTATTGAAATTTAAAGGCAAGACCATTTCAGCTTACAAATTCCCCCCAAGTTGGATGCACATTATAATACCATAAAACGCCATGGAATTCTTAATTCAGTTTTGTGTTAAGGTGCTAGTTCATTAATACTGTCACTCTACTGTTTAAATGATTTGCAAAATTTGATTTATTTGAAAACAGTTTTAATATATCATATCGAGAGCAGACAATAAGAATGTGCATTTATTTGTTTATTTTTGTTTGTTCTGCGATCTAACTAAAAGCCGAATTTGAAGCCATTTAATTTTAAGTCACTTAATGTGAAGTCAATTAAAATTCGTATATCTATGTTGTTGTTTTTTTAAATTGGAGCATTATTATTCATATTTGTTTCGTCCCCAACTTTATAGAACGTGATTTCCTCTTCGCAGGTATGCGCCGCCCTCCCTTGACCTGCAGTACTTCCTGTACACCAGCGTGCAGGCGGAGGTGCGAGACACGCATTGGCGCGCTCTGCTGGACCTCTACGTGGAGCAGCTGCGGGAGACGTGACGGAGCTGGGCCACGCGGACAAGGCCATCACGACGGACGCGCTGCAGGAGGACATGGACCGGCGGGCGAGTTTCGGCTTCCTGTCTGCCTGCAGTGTGCTGTGCGCCGTGATGGCCGAACCCTCAGAAGCCGTCGCTTTGGAGGAGTTAACGACGGAGAAGTTGGAGAAAGGTGACATTACGATATACGATAAGGCGATGGCGGGCAAACGGTTCAACGCAGCCCTTCAGAGACTGCTGCCCATATTCTTGGAGAAGAATGTCCTTTGAACTTTTCATTATCATTTATCTCATGCCTTCACTTTATGCCACAGAATGAGTCTTCACCCCGGACGTTGTTGTTGATTGTGCTGAATAGTGTAGTCTATGTAGTGTCAGGTTGGTTTTCCTCGACTGCAAGCCAACTTTGATCGATTTTGTTTCCACAATAACAGAAATGACACAGCCAAGGATACGTTCTCAGGAAAATTTTAAGAAGTTTTTTTTAAAATTCTGATGGTAAACGTTTAATTCTTAACAGTTTTTAAAGAAATTTTAAATTACATTTTTTGTTTTGTTTTGAAATGTTTTTTGAAATGTTTATTCAATATAATCCTTTTCATTGCTTCCAATCCGACAAATTTTTAGTCAAAAATAAGTTGTTAATACAAAATAGGCTTCATCTCTTGAAAACGTATCCGTTACTTCTAAGTTCAGTTTGTAAGGCTTAATTTATCTGTGAATACATATAACATAAACAAATAGAAGTAAGAGTTTGAAAACCTTAGAATCAGCGAAAGTTGTTGCCCTCGTTGTAGCTACTGTATATATTAATTTAGCATAAGGTTTCCACTGCATCTGTATAATGGAGGCAGCTATCGGTTCTTAGCCCAAAATTACCAGGATCTTAAAGACAGACAAAAATTTCAGCTAACCAGACGGTGCCTCAATTTAGTTTTCAAGACGGTTTCCAGAAGACCGGGCAGCTAACTAGGTTAAGAACTCTAGCAGCTATAGCGCAGCTACGCCCTTAGGTAGCCAGTGTGAAAAGGCAGCTACAGTGTAGTAAGCAGTTTGTTAGGTTCAGCGTTAAGAGAAACAAAACATCAGGCGCGTAACAATGGAAAATTTTGATTATCACCTATTATTAATTCCATTTTTTTGTCCTCAACTTTTGATGTCTTGATATTGACATCTTACTATTAGCAAAATGTCTTAATTTTTTCGCACTATACAAGTGTTGTAGTTTTGAACCGATTTGAAAATGGCAGCTACGATGTTGGAAATTACGCATAGAAAAAGGCATTTTCTAGAACATTGGAATTACTCATATAATAATAATAGATTAATACATTATGATAAAAGTATGGACCATTCGCAGAGCTAAATGTATATAAAATATGGCAGCTACGGTGTTTGAACGATAAACAAGCTATAAAATACTCACCCATAAACCATTGTTAATATAGAAATTTTGTAGTGTTATAATATTCTATGTAAATGATTTCTGGATTCTGATTTTTGCAAAGTATCATAATAAAATGAAAAAATAGAAATAGAATATGTTTCATAGTATATTCTTATGGCAGCTATTAGCCTACAAGTAAATTATAGGTAAACAGGGCAAAGGGTTGTTTGCGAAGTTATCACCTCTCGAACAAATGATTGAAAACTCGCACACGAGGCATCTACTAGAAATAAGTAATGATTTGCGTTCAATAGAGTTGTATGAATATAAACGTGATTCTTCCAATTAAGTGTAGATTAAGCCATAATGAACATATCATGTAATACTTAGGCAGCAAATAAAACTAACCTGTATTTTACAGAAACTGAACGCACAGAAAATTATATTTAAATTGCAGTAAATTATATTTAAATTGCAGCTATTAATGTAGCTATAACTAATGACAGCTATTAGAATGTAACTTACTGTACGCATATGATTTTATGGCAACTATTAGAGTTTCGAATGTTGAAAACGAATGAGATATCTAAAATGAGAAGTATAATAACTACCTACATGCAACTTTATAAAAACATTAAATTGGCAGCTATTACAATGAGATATTTCACGTTGTACTATGTAAGATTGGTTCACTGAATGTCGAATGTAGGGAAAATTTCTAATGAAGGCAACTATTTAAATGTGAATCAAATTTAATTGTATCCAACAACGGCAGCTCCTTGAGATACTTATATCTACTTTATATGTAATTAAATTTAATTAATTGTATCCAACAACGGCAGCTCCTTGAGATACTTATATCTACTTTAATTAAATATAATTAATATAAATTCTCCTTAGAAATCTCGAGATTATGTTAATAATGTTAAGTTAGAATAATTAGCATTAGTCAAATTTTGGTATTTTCATTCAACCGAATTTCATGTCGTCGATGCAAATATAAATAAATAAACAAAATTGATTTAAAAATCAAATTATAACTACTGCCATTAAGATATTAATGTGTACTATACAAATACATCTTAACATATAATTTTATATACATAATTGTAAACTATAGTGTTATTATATGGTAACATACGTAAGCAACTGGGAAATGGAAAACGGATTCCAAACGCAATTATTGACTTAATTACGGTATCTTTATATTATTAATTGAAACCATAATATTACGTGGATAAAGTAGCTATTTAAATTTAGTAAATATACAGCGCTGCAGATATCACGTTTTAAAATATATTGATGTAAATAAATGAAATGTAGTAATTTGTATTTATGTAATATTACTGTATATCATAAATTGTAACATATGAATAAATATATGATTAAAAATCGACTAATGTATCATTATTGACAGTACGTCTATCAATACCATTAAATTTTATGTTGTTTTTTTTCTATCGAACCACTCAAATTCCTCTCTTGTAGCAAACAAGTAGTAATAATTTATTAATAGTTTCTACTATATCACTTTCGCCTGCCCTGACTTGCGCAGTATTTACGTCTGTTAATCACTTTTATTAGTTCAGAAATGGAACCGTTGCGGGTCATAGAAAATTTAAATTCGTGGGTCGACAAACTTGCCAATACAGGATTTCAAGCATGAAATACTAGGAAATTTTACTTGTAGGTTTGAACTATTAAAATAATGAAAAATGTTCATCTTTCCTAAAATGTGATAATTTCAGTCCTCAAATTTTTGAACAACCTCCACAGCTCGCTACAGTAGCTACGGATACACAGTGACAAAATCATTAAATATGAAGACAATCGAACGTATCACATTCATACCATATTTACAAACACGGGCTTTCTTTCATTATCGCATTCATGGCCGTGTTCCCCATTTTTATTTTTTCTTATCAGCTATTCTTAAATCCAGAAATAAAGTATTACTTGATCTTCCTACATAGATAGTAATCGTAATAGTTATGAACTTCCCTTGGGGGTTTCCTCGGCAAGCTTGTCCGACGACATGTGGTACTCGCTCCTTATCATTCGTAGCACTACGGCATCTCGCTACTGTCATTCGTCCGGCTTCCATTTTACGTAAGAAATTAAAATAAAAATGCCAAAGTTTTACTTTTTTCAAAAATCTGTCACTCGATTAATAAAAAACCGCGAACCCGCCTTTTATTTCTCAATCCCCTTTGTACAAATCAATTTACAAAACTTCAAAAAAATAATCTCAGGCAACACCAACTACATTCGTCTACTATCACAACCAACCTAGTTCACTCAGCTCGTTCTGTTCCGTAAGTCATAAAGCCCATCTTCCATTTATCTTCTTGACCGATAGCGTCTCAAATCCTTTTTTCTTGCTAGTTCGGCGCATCCCCTTCAATTGTCTGGTATACATTTTTCTTGGGATTGACTATTTTGGTTCATATATAGTATTTATTCTTGGGCATCCGCCCGCATTTTCTATTTATTATTTATATCGTTATTCACAGAAATTCCTCACATGTCCACTAATAACATTAAACTCAGTATTTCCACCGTTTTACTACACTTACTACTTGGTCACTTCCCAGTCTCCTTTATATTTTACGTTTTTCTTCAATATTGGCCTTCATTGTTTTCCTAATGCATTCCCTATAAACTTTGTGATGTTTTTATTAAACTAAGATAATCCATCATTGATTTTTTGAAACGGTTTCATTGTGGTTTTTATTTACGTTTTCTGAAGGTCAAATTACATTAGGTGAAAATCGGCCCCTTAATAACGAATACATCTGCAATACTTCTTAGATGAATTCCAATGAGAGTCATGTTAATTAGTCATTAAAAACTGCATAAATTAAAAAGAAAAATCTACGTTAACACAAGGAGACATATTTAGAAAGTAGGAGTGACGTTATCATTATCTTACAATCAAATTTTCAATTATTTATGAGATAGGGATGGATCTTTACATTTACTCGTATAGCTGAAAGTTATACTTACTACCAAAGAATAACATTCAATTACATCTCACTTCGGAGACCCGCCAGTATATGATGCCATTAAATTAAATTTATTATAGTAAACTCTGAACCGGGTACTTAAGCGCATATATTTGCAAATCTGCAAAAGAACGTCCTACAGTCTGGTCCCGATGATAACAAGAGAGTCGAAAGAGCGATTTATTTATTATTTATTGTATGTCACATTTAGTGTGTTTCGACTCCCGGCACAAAAAGGCAGCAGTCCCGAAGTAAGGAATATCAAAATAGCCATTGTCGCATCTCCTCAGTAAGGGGTTTGTGTTGTTTGTTACTGTCTCGCTTCCGCTTACGCAGTAAAGAGAAATGCTGCAAGAAAAAACGGCGAAATTTCGACAGAAAAAAACTTATTGCAGGACCCTGTTAACGAAAAAGTGAATAAATCCAGTTGCTAAATTTAGGGGGGAAATTCTCAAACACGTGGTGTAGCCAGAACCCATGTTTTGTGGGTCCTTGATACCGAAAAATCGAATGTCAGCAAAACGTCCGTCCGTTTGTGAACAATGCTAGCGGCTAAACCGTAGTCGATTTTCTCCAATATGATGTTCCCAATCGTTCTGGTTGATTTCGCGGCCTTCTGAATTGTAAACCATATTTTAATTTTAATAACTTTACATGAAGCCTACGGGACATTTTCAACAAAATGGCCCATGTGCAGGTCTCATTTTCGTCCAAAATGCTGATTTTTCGAAAATTGCAAAAATTCAAATTTTTTTTCTTTTAGAGATTTTCTACTTTAATGAAATTTATTCCTTAATGATAGATTTTGAAAGAAGTTTATGTACAATTTTTTGAAAATTTAATTTTTTCGCGTAATTTTGCGTGAAAGTACGGACGAGAAAGTACGTGCTCTTTTAGCACCACTAGTTTGATGTATATTTCTCGGTACGACAACTACTACCGATAGTGCAGTGAATGCTTTATGCCTGAAGAAAACTAAACAAAATAGCGACCCGTTGTGAGTCTCCAGAGATATTACGTGAAGTGCTATGATGAGCGAGATTACACAAATTGATGGACGTGGTTAATTTGAAGATAAAGTCTTATCAGTGGCCCGTTTGTAATTGGAAATTTGGTTCATTTGGGAGGGTTACATTAAGGTAAACCAGGATTTTATTGATTTACGAAATAAGACATAAATTAAATATTCTCGCAGGGAAGAAAAGAATTACTTGGAAAATAGTCGGAATGATAAACATAAGGAAATTTTATCGGTAAAAGTACTTTCTTCGGAGATAGAATGAAAAGGAATTAATTGTATTATTATTATTATTATTATTATTATTATTATTATTATTATTATTATTATTATTATTATTATTATTATTATTAGCCAAACATCCTTCTGCAGGGCAAGGCCTCAGACGTGATAGTTGGAGTTCATGGGAGGGTCATCATTTGGGAGGGTTCCATTGTATTAACTATGAATTATTAAGTAGCGACTCGGGCGGTCCTTATTATATTGATAATTACGGATTGGTGCACTTTGTCATGGCGTTCAAGATCATTTATTGGTAAGAAATGCATTTTTCTCTAATTAACATAATTTCTTGTTATATATATGTAATGGATCTGTTTTTCTATTAGTTAGAAATAATAACACGAATTTGTTGCTCTGCAATAAAAAGATTCTTTTTATGCTTCTACAAAAAGGTATAACACAATCATTTATTCTAATCATTAATCTTACCTGCAATAACAAAGAAACAACATTCAATGTTATTATTCAATTTGCAGTTTCTTGATAAAGCTTATTATCTTTGCGACCTTATGTCGTGATTGTCATATGTCTGAATCAATAACTTTTTTCAACATCCACGCGTGCGTCTCGTTCGAGATCTGCGCTATCGATCCGCTCATCATTCGATTTAAGCTCCGAACTCAATTAGATTAGGGATACCTCCCTTACATCTTCCCCAAAATAAAGGTTTTGGTACAAAATTTTGGTGCGAAATTATAAAGATAGAGCTAAGTGTTCTAGCATTTCTTCATCTGGTGCAGGATTGGAATGAGTTTAGAGATGTGAAATAAATTTGATTCTGATTTTTGTGTCCTGTCAATTTCACAAATTGATTTTGATATTTTCTTCTGAATCTTGTAGGGTCCAATTCTCAATTCATCCAATTTTTTTCAGTTCATTCAGTTGCCATTTTCGATGAATACCAGGTCTCCAGCATTAAGTCATAGTCTTTCCTGTTTTGTCAAATACTTTTTATTGTATTCGTGGTGTTTAATACTGTTCTGTAGGGCAATTGTTCTGCCATTCTCTAGATTATTAGCATTTTTATTTTGTATCAGTTCATTTGGTAATATTGAGTATCTTCACCTATTAGCAAGTATTTTGGGCTGAATCCAGTTACTGTGTGTTCAGTTTCATTGCATTTTTACACAATTATGTGCTACATTTGTCCATGCATACTTTTTCTTCATTTATTGTACATCTAATTTTATTCACTAAGGTTTGATTAAGTCTTTCATTTAAACCATTAGAGAATGGTGCGTTAACCTGTAAAATCATAGTGATATTCTTCTTTACTAGAAAATCTTTGAAATCTTTGGAGTTTATGCCTGGGTATTGATCAGTCAAGTATTTTGATATTATGATCTTTAAGTGCCATTTCCGTTAGTTTGATGAAATCAGATGAGTTTTGTGTTTTGATGTTAATATAGGCAAATCTTGTAGAAATGATCCACAAGAAGAGTAAATATTTTTAGAGGATCGTGAACCACTGAATCCACCAATCGTGTCAATGGAAACTACATCAAACGGTTTTCGTGCAGGACAAGATGTGACATCAAACCAATTTTGTCTTGTCCTCTTGATTTGTTTTTATACACACTTACAGTTTTTACAACATTTTTTATGTTTTCTGAATATTTTGATGTATAATGAGTAGTATTTTGCTTTGCATTTGTTTCATCCTATGTGGGAAAAATGTTTGTGTATGTTTCCTATAAACTTCTTACAAAATTCTTCTGATAATATGATTTTTCTTTTTCTAATTTTTTGTAATACAGGTTGTCTTTAAAAGTTAGTCTGTTTTTGCTAGTTTTTATATCTTCGTTTTTTTTTTTATCCTCAATAATCTCTTTTATTGTTATTAAATTCACAGTTTTAAATTATCATCTTCATCTTCATGAGGTTCTAGTACTGGGTTTCTGCTCAAACAGTCTGCTTCTAAGTTATTTTTACCTGGATGGTATATTATTTCGAAGTCATATTGTGATAAATAGTAGGTGAGATCACCTAATTCTTCATCTGTTCTAGATTTGATGTTCATTTTATTTAATGGTTTATGATCTGAAAATACTTTGAAATGTCTGCCTATAAGCCAGTGTTGCCAATACTTTAGTGATTCTTTTATTGCTAGGGCTTCCAAGTAAATGGCTTTTTTCTTTTTGTGATTCGTTCAGTTTCCTTGAAAAATATGCTACTGGTTTTTCACTTTTGGATCATCATGTATTTGTAGTTGTTTTAATACGGCTCCATGCCCAGTAGACTTGCATCTGTGTATATATGTATGGGTAGGTCTGGATCAAAATAGCTAAGACTGGTTGGGTGCAGAGGGAAAATTTTTCATATTCAAAGCTTTTGACATTCCTCAGACCATATGAATTTTTGTCCTTTTCTCAATAGATTATGTAGTGGTTCGAGAATTAATGAAATCTTGGTTATGTATTCATTGTAGAAATTGATTTTTTCCCAAGAATTGTCTCACATTTTTCTGATTCTTTGGTACAGGAAAATTTTGTATTGATATCAGTTATCTTTATTGGGGAAAATTGAGTTGTGTTTTATTATGTGTCCTAAATATTGCACAGAATCCAGTGCAAATGTGCATTTAGAAAGTTTTAATCTGATACGAACATCCTTTGCAATAAAGAAACCGTAAATAGTACAATATCAGATGTTTCAAATTGGTTCCGAAATAACAAATTAATAGTGAACGAAAAGAAAACGGTTTTAATGCAGTTTTCCATTTCAAATAAACAATTCTGTGCTCCATTGAAAAAGAACAGTGTACCATTGACTGATGTTAAGGCAACAAAATTTTAGGTCTCTAATTCAGTCAAACCTTAAATGGAACGTCCATTTAAATGAATTGAACACAAAATTAAGTTCATTATGCTACGCGTTCAGAATTCTTGCAAATTCAGTCAGCCTTCATACTGCTCGTTGTGTATACTTCGCGAATGCTCATTCCCGCCTAAGATATGGCATAATATTCTGGGAAATACATCTTATAGCTCCCAGACTTTAGATTACAAAACAATTGTACGAATAATAACCAAATCCCACCCACGTGATTCATGTACCTCTCTTCATTAATCTAGGAATTTTACCATTACCGTGTCTTCTTATTTACGAATCAGTGGTTTTGTAAAAATGACTTGCTCAGGGCAGGAATATATTTTCAGAAAATGCCAAGTCTATTACTATAACACTCGGCGTAGAAATCATATTCATCAGGTGACAGTATCAACAGCTCATTACAAAATTCCATACAATACATGTACATTATTTTACAACACTTTGCCAGATGACATTAAACGATTAAATTCAATAGAAAGTTTAAATCCCAAGTGAAATCGTTTCTGCTGCATAACTGTTTCTATACAATTAGAGACTATACTGAGCATCACAAGAAAAGGAACATTAATTTTAACAATGATACATAATGCATTATTTACCATTTGGACTGTATAAATGAGTATAAACAACCTGTAACAACTATTGTACTACAGCTTCCCGGTCAATGACCCCATCTCGATCAGGTTTTTCGTCAGTTTCCTGATCCATTGAGCAAATGCTGAGATGGCCCCTTGTTTTGTTTCTGGACATAAATGTAACTTCATTTCTGTGCACGTCTTCTAGAATTCAGTGGGAAATACAATTATTCAAATTATCGTTTCCATGTCGCGGCAGGAAGTAATAAGAGCCAAAATGTATTGCTTATTTTCTTTGAAAATAGATTTTATTACATGGAGTTTTTGTTTTTTCCCTTTCAAAATTCAAATTTATTGCTTATTTATCCTTGAAAATGGATTTTATTACATGGAGTTTTGTCTTTTTTCTCCTTTCAAAATTCAAAATTTATTGCTTGTTTATCCTTGAAAATAGGTTTTATTACATGGGAGTTTTTTCTCCTTTCAAAATTCAAAATTTAAGTAGTATGACTTGGTGTAGGATCGCAGAATTTTGAAAATGTGCACACAATTCACTTTTCCCCATAGCACGTCATACGCAGTTTTTAACTGTTTTTTTTGACGTAAAATAATAAATAAATAAAAGAATCCTTCTTTCATTATTGCTTCCAGTAATTGTGATAGATGGCCAATATGTTCTTCGAAGGTTTTAGAAAAAATTAATATGTCGTCTATGTAATCACTGTAAAGTTGATAATTTATGTTTCCTTATTATATTGGTGAGGATTCTTTGAAAGATAGCTGGTCTGTTTTTAATCCAAATGGCAGACACGTAAATTGAAAATGACCTTCTTGTGTTACAAATCATGTTTTTCTTCTATCTTCGATTCGTAGGGGAATGGTCCAAAATGCTGAGTTTATATCAAGTTTGAAAATATTTGCAATTTCTTGTTTTCATTACTAAGTCTTCGATTAGTGGAAATGGTTGTGATTGAGGAACTATGATTCATTTAAATCTCTAAAGTCTATGCATAGTCTTGATTTTTTGTGTTCATCTCTTTTGTATGCTAGTGTCACCGGAGAGCAAAGGGACTATAGATTCTTCGATTAACTTTCTCTCAAGTAATTGTGAAATTTGTTCTCTATTTCTTTTTGTCTTCAATTGTGCATCTGTAAGGTCTTTTACACAGTATTTATCTATTTTAAGATCTATTCTAGCTTCATAATATTTTACTGTGCCTATGTCATATTTATCTTTTGCAAATATCATTTTATATTTATCTACGATTGTTTATAATAATTTCTTCAGATGATTTAAGTGATTTGTTGATTTCAAAATCGTTTAAGTTAACATGTTCATTAAAATTAATTCGATATTCTTGTTTCTCTGGAAAATCAGAGATTTTTCTCTATCTCTAATTTTTCATTTTGTATTAATTTGAATGTTTTATGCAATCTAATCCCACTAGAAAGTCATATTTAAAATTTTCATTATCAATTATGAAAACATTAATATATTCCTCTGCATTTAATATTCTTGCTTTGAGAGTTATCAATCCATCTGTTTTATGTACACCATTAATTGTTCTCAAGTCAGCTTTTTGCATAATATTATCTCTTTCGACTTCACATGTATTAATTTTGAATTTATTAATGTAACATTTGAGCCTGGGTCATAAATGGCAGAGACATCTCAAGTGTCATTTAATGTTACCTTGAGTCTAATTAATGGTGGAACTACCAGTTTTTGGATCATTGTTGTTCAATTCCACCTCCAATATTGAATTGTTGACATGTTTTATTTTTGTCTGCATCTTAAACCAGCATTCTGGCTTCAGGATGGAAGCGTGTGCCTTGCCTTTAACTTTGCAAATTTGCAAGGTGTCTTTCAATTTTGTCTTTGTTAGCTGATGTATTTGTTTTTGTTTCGATTTTTTGTAAACTAAGTGTTCTAATTTACCTATTTCATTATATAGGTCTTCGGTTCCTTCCAATATTTCTCTATCAATTTATCGGCTACAAAATTTGGTAAGCCAGTAGCAATTAGGTCTATTAGTGTTCCATTATCAATGGATCTTCTCACTCAGTAAGAGTTTTCTTTTTAATGCATAATCTAGTAATGAACCTGTTTGATATTTAAATGACAGTGCATATCTTATTGGAGACCAACCTTTACTGGCGAATGTATCGCAAAATGTTTTTTTTTCATTCTGTCCATTCTGCTTCAATAGTGAGTTTTAATAACGTACAACCATACCAATCTATGGCACCTTTATCCATAAATGATTTTAGAATTTCAATTCTCTTTTCATCTTCAGTTATATTAAATCGTTCACATTCTTTTCAAAGCTAGTGATCCATTGATTGGCATTTGAATTTTTCCATTAAATTTTTCGATTGTAAATTCTTTGGCAATTTTACCAAGATTTTTACCATGGATAGTTCTTGATTTTTTGAAGTAATTTTTCTATCATTTTATTAGTGGTTGTTCTGAGACCTCAGACTGAACCTTATACTTTGTGATGTGTCAATTATTTCTCTAAGTAGATATCAGCGAATTGTAAATTTTCTCCTTCGTCCAAGTATGTTTCAGACAACTCTTCATTTAAATTAATCCATACCTTTCTTATTTGATGTCTTGTTACAAGTGTTTTTGATACTTTAGCATATGCTGAGGTCTTCATAATCGCTGTGTGGTTACCTATTGCTTGATAATTTTCTGAATAGAGTACTCACGGCCATCCGTGTGCCAATAGAGGTTATGCATATTAGATTTGTTTTTCCATCTTCTTTGCTGCCAACTATGAAGTTGAAGCGAGTTTGTCCATTGTGAGATTTTGTGAATTCCAACGAGAATGTTGTTTTGTAATGGATCTGTTTTTCTATTAGTTAGAAATAATAACGAATTTGTTGCTCTGCAATAACAAGATTCTTTTATTGCTTCATACAAAAAGGTATAACTACAATCATTTATTCTAATCATTAATCTTACCTGCAATAACAAAGAAACAACATTCAATGTTATTATTCAATTTGCAGTTTCTTGATAAAGCATTATCTTGCGACCTTATGTCGTGATTGTCATATGTCTGAATCAATAACTTTTTTCAACATCCACGCGTGCGTCTCGTTCGAGATCTGCGCTATCGATCCGCTCATCATTCGATTTAAGCTCCGAACTCAATTAGATTAGGGATACCTCCCTTACATATATTGTAACGATATGGGAATATACCCCCATATCGCCACAACCGCCCACACAAAGACACCGACATACGGGAAGGAGCGAAACGCGCGGCAGGCGCACACTACACCATCTGTCCGCGGCTGACCGAAGAGCGGAGTGCGAACTCGCGAACAGAGCTTTTCTCGCAGACAAGACGAAGGGAGGAGAAGTGGCCACACCTCCGAGGTTGCCCCAGGCCACATCTCAGAAATACCGCGAGACACGATGAAAACGTTCTCTGTTAATCCGGCGACGCGGACGAACGCACTAGTTCTATGAGTCTGGTAGCATAGGCGAACGCATAAGTTTCTAGGAATTTGAGTGTGAAAGGATATTGAGGTGTGAACGTGAGGATTAGGTATAGGAGTGTGATTGCAATACGAACACTTAGTAATCAGCACAAGCTCGTTAGAAAAGCGGTCGACGCGAAAGTAGAACAGTGAACGTTTTTCTGGTGCTTATTTCGCGCAGAGGACAGTTTGTGAAATCCAGTGGAGACTGACTGTATGCCTGCAGCCATCCGAGTCATTGCGATGCCCAGTGTAGTAACGCAAAGATCCGATTTTGCGACGCGCCAGAGACCTGGAGCGCGGGCACACATGTTCGTGGCGAAGACGAAAAGAAGAGAGAAGAGGGAAGCCGGGAGTGGATGAAGCGTACGAGAAAAGGGCCTGGTTTGACCGAACGCATGACGGACGGGCGAAGCGTAGGAGAGAAGGTGGAGTGACGTCGCTGCGACTCCGGGCGGCGAGAGTGCCAAGGTCGGACACGAGCGAACTGCAGAGCGCCGTGAAGGTAACCGAACTGGGGACTTTTCATGTAAGATTGTGTGGCCAGAAAGTGGATAACTAGGAAATTTGCGTGGTAGTTCATATGAGAAAATCCTAAATTCAGTATAGAAAGACTATGCTTTTAAACAAATTCGTGGAGGTTTAAATTCTGCTAAAAGTATCTTGTTTGATTTTGCCAAAGTCCAAAAGTTTGGACAATTTTACGGCAATGTTGTGTAACCAACTTGATTCATTCCTGTTATTGGGGAAAGATTAAGTTGTTCCACTGTTTGATGAATGTGTAAATATTCTTTTTTGTGATTTAAATTGTACGTATTATAGTAGATTTCCAGTTACGTAGTCAAATTTCTTTCTTTCATGTTTCTGGTAACGTGTGCGTGGCGAAGCCAGCACTTGGGCACCGCAGAACTAATCAGTAAAATTCATTTTAAAAGCCCGCACGCTGAGAGAAAGGGCAAAGAAGAATAATGGGCACAAAAGAAAGTGATAACTTTTTTGGGTTCTGATTTGTGTTTAATGTTAATTGTTAAAAATAATTTGTTAATATTAAAGGTCAGGTCATTTAGCGATCCAAGTGATCTGCTGTTTACTCGGGTGTATTTGTGTATTAATTTCATTATTTGTTTAATTCGAGTATATTTTGTAATATAACTTAATCTTTTAATGTAGTTATATTAAAAATAATTTGTTAATATTGAATAGTTTAGGCTAAGACAATAACAAGAATTATTTCAGCAGATGTTGAAAAAACAATCAGAGTTACGTAACACTCATCCAACACTCCATACCCTTGTGTGACGCAGCGTAACGCTGCTTCAAACCTTCCCCCTCTTTTAGCGGTTCGTGGACAACCTCTTTACAAGACATACAAGTCGAAAAAAATATAAAATAAAAAATGTTAAAATTTGAATGGGAGTAATTGAGTTACCCCGCCAGTAGTGGAGGAGTTAACTGGATGTACCATGACTCTCTCATTAACTCAATGACTGATACACTAGGCGGGCTTACGGAATGTCAGAGAGCGCGAGGGCGATTAGCACTTCCTAATCCTTTGCCAACGCAGATTTGAGTGAGCCATTGAATTGTGTTGCAGGCTCCTGGCCACGCGTAGTATAGTGCGAGCAGTGTACTAAGTTTCTTTCGGGCATTTTTGGACAAGTTCAGTATTCTGTACTTGTCCTTGTCTATGTGAGGTGCAACTCTTGCTTGTGTAAGGACACTCAAGCGCAACTTTAATTATAGTTTATTTTAAACTGAAATCTTCTAAATAATTAACACCTCTACAGCGACTAATTCTACAGCAAAGGGGTAATTTGTGTTTCGAAATTCAAATGGATGAAATAACGTGGAGTTATAGGTTGCTATGCTCCTTGTTCTTCCCCAGTATAAAGCGAGTGTTAATTGTAATGCGTGAAAATTTTCAGTAAAATCTAGTAATGGTGTTTTCGAGACATTTCCTGTTCACAGAAACAGTAAAAAAGCTAACGCTTATCTGAAGGAAACACAAACAAACCAAAAACAAACATGTCAGTCTTACTTAAACTACGCTGACACCCTGAACTTCGATAGGTGTACTGTAACCGCTTGTCATCGGCTACACTCATGACAAAAGAAATATTGAAGTGACAATACCCGACATCTTGCCCTACAAATAGTTCCTAGAGTAGCGAAGAGATGGCGTTACCTAGAAACAAATTTCTGAACGTACTTTCGCCCTAGCCAATCAGAACTTTTGTAGAAATGCGAATGTGGCATGAGGCTTGACTCGGACGAGATTGTCTTTCTTTCCGGATCGAGACGCTGAAGTGATTAGATGGGTACTATTCCACCACACAACCGACGAGGGACACGTGGAAAATACCAGAAATGAAGCTTTATTAAAAGGTAATTGTCTAAGTATTTTTCATGGGATTAATCACTGTGATATGTCAAGATTACGTAAAATTCGATAGGAATATTAAACAAGTAATGCAACGAATGTAAGAATAACAGTGGTAGTGGACTAAAATGAATTTATAAAACCACGTTGCTACACTCTCGTTGCTGGAATATAGAAGAGATTTTTGTAACATAGGACGTGTTTCTGTTTCTTTGTTACAGCTTTTCAGTTTTAGTTTTGAGCAGTTACTTATTCTACTTTTATTCTATTTCATTTTTATTTATGGGATTTCATTTCGAAAATTCTATTGGAGAATTTTGATAATTCCGAAAAGCATAGTTTATTCAACAACTGGCTCAACTTTCACTAAAACAAAGTTATAATTTGGAGTTTTGGACTCGCATTCTAACGCGACCATCACCTTCGTGTAAGCTGTGGTTTAACTGGGCTGTACAACGAGGAGAAGGCGTACGGAAATACTCGATTCCATCGCGGTAGGCAGCGCACGAACCGTCGCAGGACAACGACGACCTTGGGGCGTGAACGTCGCTCGACAGCCGTCTACTCAGCGCGGGACCAGCTTGGAGAATTCGCCGGTCGTGAGTCACAGAAAAGCAGAAAGAATATTTACTAAATTGCAGCTTGAAAACTTTCAAGATAGAATTATGATTGCACAAATTAAAACGTTGTAATATGAGCTTCCTCAGTAACAGACATTGATCGGACAAGTTTTACTAAATATTAGTCTTGATAACCAGTAAATTTATTTTTGCAGTCGTAAGAGAAATCAGATCTAAATAATTTTTATGTTTATTGATAAAAGTCGTCCTTGTGTATAATTCTTTATCTAAATTCATACATAATTGACTTGATGTTATTTGAAATCATTTAAGAGGAATTGTCTATGTAAAAGGTTTTGAACATGAATGAAAGCTGTTAAATTGTTTCTGGTAAAACGTTATTTCATGAACAGTCAAGAGACTTTGTAAAACAGAATTTTGCACTGCGAGGTCACGCAGAAGCTGAATATTAAGTGTAAATATTGAGTGTAGTATTATTTAAGATTGAAAAGGTATTAGTGAATTTTGGTATATTGTTTGTATGTATTTTTTTACAGGATGGTTATTTAAATTGTGAATTGTGGGTTTCATTAAGAGATAATTTGTTTTGAGAAGTGTACATATGTATTTACTGTTTGTTTCGTGTAAATGTAGATCAGAGTCACTATTATTCTACAGAAAACTGCAGTTTAGGTAGGGAGTTAGCTAACATTGTGTAATCAAAAGGAAAAGTAATCACGTAGGAGAATATGTGAACGTGAGTGTACGAAGTACACTATATATTGGAAAGAATATATGTTACTTGTTCTTTAAAACTATGAAATTGTGTTTGTTTGTTAAATGAATATTAGTTAGCAAAGACGAACCCACCACCGATAGGGAATTATCCATAATTTGAGGTCTTCCCAGGTTTGTGTGACGGTGTAATCACACGTCACAAAACAAGTAAATAACAGATTTACTTCTGTAATTCGGCGTACTACGAAATAGTTAGGTAGATACGTGACGGTTACAGTACTGTGTTAGTGAATCACGACCGTAAAATACAACGATAGTATCATCTGAATTTGGAATCTTTCGATCACAAAATAATGGATTTCTGGTAAGTTTGAAATATTATTGCATAATATTAAGCAGCTTTATTCAATTTCATTTACTAGCTTTTTCGCGTAGTGTGAACGTCAGTGAGCATCGCCTTGTACACTCTAAAAGGTCCCACAAACATACATTTACTTCTATTAGCACCGTGTGGACCACGTTTACAGTCCACCCTTGTACCGTCGGTAATCGTCCCGTTCCGTGGCGGGAAGATGACGTGATGAGAACGGAATTTCTGGCAGCGTAGCAGCTTTTCATGAAGCCTGGCTTAAGATCAAAACCATGGAAGTTACTACGAAGATAGAAATTTAATTAAGTTATCATGTTCAACATAAGCAAGTAACAGCCAGTTTCACCACCATTACTTAAAATTTTAAGTTCGTCTTAAGAATTTTAAGGTAGACTTAAGAGATCTTTCTGTTTCACCATACACTTTTAGGCGAACTTAATCCATACGTTCGACTTAAATTTAAGCACATCTCTCAGCTGCATTTATCCGTTTTAAGTCGTTTTATACGAGGCAAAAACAGTTAAAATGGCGAGCGTGTTGTGAAGCGTTGGTTTTGATAGTGAAAGCTGAGACAATTGTGAATACTAAAGTTTTGAGAAGCCTTCTTGTGGGCCGAAGTGGATCCGTGAACGTTCCGAAAATTTCGAAAAACTCGATGAAAGGGATTTTGACACCCCATTTCGCATATCAAAAAAGACAATACTACATACTTTCGAGTTCATTAAAGACAGACTGGAATTTCTAAGTTTACTCCAGTTACTAAACTTATTTTCCAACAATTTTGAACAGTAGGTGGAGAGTGTAGCTTCCTATCCCTTCCCGTAGTTAGTTAGTTTTTAAGTTTAGGAAATAAGAAAAGCTGTAAGCCAGCAATACATATGAAAAAGTAAAATGTTACTGAACTATGTACATCCGAATGGAAAACAAATATTTATATTAAAACAATTGATTATCCTCACCAATTCTGGGCGGCCAACGGCCAAAAATGCTGCATTGCAGCATAAAACTGCCAAGTAATTTACCTGAAAATTGAACCGAGTTCTGTTTTGTGAAACTGAAGTGTTTCCGAGTCTGTATAGTGAAACCAGTGTCGACTTTGTCAAAGTGATCTCGTGATGGAAAATATCAGTGTCCACGAAGTGAACTGAGCAGAAACCGGCTCTCTGGTTTCTCAAGCTATGAATGAAACAACCCTCGCGATATTAATGTGGAAGAACTCATCCACCAATTGTGGCAATTGCAACAACAATTACCACTGCAACAGCAACTATCTCAACAGCATCAAAATGGCTATGCACCCTTACCCCACATTTTCAACCACCGCAGCTTCCGCAACAACATCAACAACCTGCAACTACAACTAAAGACGTAAGCAATACCGAACTTAACAACTCCAGCTCCATAAAAATGTACTTATCAATCTACTGAGACAGAAGAGTGTAAAATACTTAAAAGGCAATACGATAGTGAACACGTAGGTTATGCCGTAGCAGTGAGTAACAGATATGAACTACTTCAAACAAAAGAACCAGCTAATATCAATATTCAACTAAATGAAAATCTAACAACAAATAACAAAATCCCACCAATAATAATCCACGGAGTTGAAAACTATAACCGCCTTATCTATGACATTAAAAGTGTTATCTCAGGAAAATTTCACACAAAAACTGACATTAACAACATTAAAATATTTTTCCAAGATATTAAATACTTTCGTGATTTCAGACATTTGTAATCAAAACAATGCACAATTCCACACCTAAAGAGACCCTACAGTCAAAAAATTTGCAGTTGTTCTCAAGGATGTTCCTACTTATTTAAAAGACGAAGGTATTAAAAACGAACTCAAATCTAAAGACTTTTTAGTATTGAAGTGTACCAGACTTTATAACAGAAAAATCACCAATGCAAACAGTGGCAGTAGATCTTATTAACAATGAAGAATTCAGACAAATATTAAATCTTAGTGAGCTATATTATTGTAGAATTAGAGTATGTATTAGAACTAACACACAAGGCCCAATACAATGTAAACAAATATCAGTGTTATGGCCACTCACAAGGAAACTGCGGGCTCAGCCCAGAGGCGTCAGATGCATAGGTAATCATCATTATTCACAATGTAAATTACTCAAAAATGAAGCAACTCCCACACGTGTTAATTGTTTTCAGAACCACACAGCTAATTACATAGGATGTCCTACTTACAAAGAATTATGCCAAAACTTAAACAAAACCGTAAATTGCAACTCTCGAAACACAAATAATAAAGTGCCTTCAAAAATTAATACATTAAATCACTCAGTTTCCACCAATACTGATTTTTCATACGCAAACTTTAGTCAACATTTTCCTCCACTTCCCACTAGACTCAATATTGCAAATTACACCTCTATTAACGCCACAACTAATAAATGGCATAACCACAAAAGTAACGTATAAAACCTACTAACTAACATTATTACAAATGTAGTTACCCAAGTTCTCTTAACACTAATGCCCCATATTCCAAATCTTTTGATATCAATCAACCAACATAGGTAATACAACCACAATAAATATACTTTCTAATTACATCGACACAGTTACCCCTTTTTCCAAAACGTTCACTTATTTTAAATATAAATTTATGTTAACAGTGAAGTATTTCTGTTCTATATTTGCAAAAATGACAAAACATCCTAAAATGTTACTGAGTGCTTTACAATTCTTCCCCAATGTGGTAAAGTCAATAATTTTAAGAACCTCAATATTTACTTCAAACTTATATCCCCTGCCTATTAGCAATATCACCCTACCATTCCAACAGCTCAAAATGGATAATCTAAAGAGATTAGCTATTCTTAACTTCAATGCAAACGGTATTAAAAAACAAAGTACTCTCTTTCACCACTTCTTACACCATCATAATATTCATATTGCCTGCATCAGTGAAATCCATCTTGTTCTAGAAGAAAAGCTAAAATTATACAGCTAAAAAATATATAGAAGTGATAGATCCAGACTAACTGCCTCTGGAGGAACAGCAATAGTTACTAATATTAACGATTATAATTAACGATCTTCTGTGGCGCTGTTTGTTTTCAGGTACTGAGGAGGCCAAACACTGGAAGGAGAATGCCTGACGCCCGCGCCAAATATATAAATAGTTTAAAAATAAAAATCGGATAGATTAGCATATACTCGGCTTCTGACGGCAGGTTTTTCACCCATCAGGGGTTTCTTCCTCAGCCGTACCTTATGGTCTCTTTTCCGCGGCATTGATGCGACGGAGAGACCATTTGGGGTGAATACCAGAATGCGAAAGTTTAGAACGCGGTAGAATGTAGGTATTGTAATGGCTTAAAGGCATTCGGCCTAGACCCTTAGCATGAAGTTTTCTAATTTGTATGTAATAATTACAATTGTAATTACTAAATTGTTAAATTGTGTATGTAATAAATTAAATTTAAAATATAGTTATTAATAGTAAACTCAAACACTCACATATTCATACACCTACAACTACTAACCTAGAATCTGTAGCAATTGAAATTAATACCAATAACGGACCAATAAATATCATTGCCGCCTACAGACCTCCAAACCAAAAACTTCCCACAAATGAACTAAATCAAATATTTTCTACAAACACTTCAACTTTAATTATTGGCTACCTAAACTGGAAAAATCAAGCCTGGGGCTGTAACTCAACGAATTATCATGGCAAAAGACTACTTAAAACCTTGCCAACAATATATATATATATATATTCTAACACACCCACCTAATACCTTCCACACGTGGTGTGGGCGTCATAGTATGAATGCTCGTGAAGCGAGCTTAAAATTCTCAGGAAGCAGGATATTTTGGGTATGAGAAAGGTCTGAACCCTTGACACAATGAATGAAATAAAATGCGACTAAAATTAGCATATATGCAATAAAAAAAATAGTGACGCAAATTTATAACAGTATAATGCACTTTAAGTAGTTGGTCACTGAAAAAAACAAGGAAAAAAAAAAATTGGCGTCACTTCGACTGCCTGAACACACTTTCACCAATTACATTTCACAATTTGCTCATTCCTCTTTCTGAATTTTCATCTACCGAATTATTTTACTATTTTTAGGCTCTAGGTTTTTCGTGCACGGCTTTTAAAATGAATTTTACACTTGTTTTAAGGAATCCCGTTCACAGGTGCTAGCCTTGGGCTTCGTACTCACTATAACACGGAACTTAAAATAAAAAATATAGTTTTTTCTCTTTAACGTCAAAAAACACTTAAAACTGTGTATGAAGTGCTATGGGGAAAAGTGAATTGTGCGCACATTTTCAAAATTCTGTGATCCCTACACTGTCATATACTACTTGAATTAAAAAAAAGCTCACATGTAATAAAATCTATTTTCAAGGATAAAAAGGCAATAAATTTTGGGTTCTTATCCGTGTTGTCTTTCGGAATAAAATTTCCTGCCGCGACAACATGGAAACAATAACTTGAATAATTGTATTTCCCACTGAATTCTAGAAAACGTGCACAGAAAATGAAGTTACATTTATGTCCAGAAGCAACACTAGGGGCCATCTCAGCATTTGCTCAATGGATCAAGGAAACTGGACGAAAAACCTGATCGAGATGGGGGTCATTGACCCACAAGCTGCGATACAATACTTGTTACATCCAATGGTAAATAATACATTAAATATCACTGTTAAAATTAATGTTACTTTCCTTGTGATGCTCAGTATAGTCTAATTGTGTAGAAACAGTTATGCAGCAGAAACAATTTCACTTGGGATTTAAACATTTCTATCAAATTTAATCGTTTAATGTCGGCTGGCAAAGTGTTGTAAAATAATGTACATGTATTGTATGTGAATTTTTTGTAATGAGCTGTTGATACTGTCACCTGATGAATATGATTTCTACGTCGACTGTTATAGTAATAGACATCGGCATTTTCTGAAAATATATTCCCGCCCTTAAGCAAGTCATTTTCGACAGAAACCACTGATTCGTAAATAAACAGACAAGGTAATGGTAAAATTCCTAGATTAATGAAGAGTGCCTTGCATCAATCACGTGGGTGGGATGTGGTTATTATTCGTACAATTCATTTTTATAATCTAAAAGTCTGGGAGCTATAAGATATATTTCCCCAGAATATTATGCCATATCTCAGGCGGGAATGAACGTTCGCAAAATATACACAACGAACAGTATGAAGGCTGACTGAATTTGCAAGAATTCTGAACGTATACGTTCATTTTCATTGGAGCACAGAATTGTTTATTTGGAATGGAAAACTGCATTAAAACAGTTTTCTTTTCGTTTACTATTTATTTGTTATTTCGGAACCAATTTGAAACATCTGATATTGTACTATTTACTGTTTCTTTATTGCAAAGGATGTTCGTATCATCTGCAAAGAGAACCGTTCTTCCGTTTCGAATCGCCGAGGGCATATCGTTTACGTAAAGTAGGAACAGAATAGGGCCTAAAATCGATCCTTGAGGAACTCCACGTGCAATGGGCGAAGAGTCGGAAAGGTGCGTACGTAATGTTCCATCATTTCAGTAAGGTATTTCCACTCTCTGAAATCGTTGTTTAAGGTACGAACATAACCAAACTAGAGCAATACTATGGATACCATATTGGTAATTTGGAAAGTAAAATGTCATGATCAATGACGTCAAAAGCTTTTGAGAGATCTAAAAATAATAGGTGCCTCGTTTTGATCCAATGATGAGACGACATCTTTAAGAAAAGAAAATAGAGCTGTTTCCGTTGATTTTGATTTTCTAAATCCATGTTGGCAATCTGAAAGCACGTCGTGTTTACTGAGAAAGGTTTCCATTCGTACGTAAGCAAGTCTCTCTAATACTTTTGAAGAAACTGATAGAAGAGAAATGGGCCGATAATTTTGAATTTCATTTTTGTTGCCTTTTTTGAAGAGCGGCTTAATTTTAACTGTTTTGAAAATATCTGGAAACGTTCCGGTGCATAACGATGAATTAAATATGTGAGTTAACGTAACGTTAAGTCTTTAACAAACGTAACGTCTTTAACAAAGAATCATCTAAACCGGTTAAGTATTAATTAAGTTAAGTATTAAATGGCTTCTTCAAAGGCTTCGTATGCAACACTTCTGAAACAAAGGATTGGAAACAACGATTGTGTGGAGGACGGATGGACATGTAATTTATTGTAATTGCTGTAATAGAGAAGTAAGTAGACTACACAGTAAAAGTTTATCCATTAAAAAATGTATCTATTGGTTGGTTCCTAGTCCAAATGTTTGAGGTTAGAGTCTACGATTGCTGTCGAAATTATTTAATTTTAAATACTGAGACTCAGAAAATGATAAAACAATGTCAATGAAATAGATATGAAACGAAAAACAAAACTTCGAACCTCTCGAAGAGAAAATAATTATTTTCAGGATACTATTAATATATTTTTTAGCAGTTTTCAGATTTTTCTGAAATTGTTTTGTAGAAACTACTAGTCATTAAAAATTGTTGAAGACATTAATGTGTCTGGAATTAATATTTGGAGATTGAGAGTGAGATTGTTAAGAAGAAATTGCATAAAGTGTTATACGTAAATACACACCTTGACTTGAAATTTCTCCAAAATGTAAAAAATCATTTGTGATGAAAAAAAAAAGAAAATATGGAATTTGACATTACATTGGCTTAAATCTGTCTTCGAAGTATGCTCCAATTATGTCTTGTGACGTAAAAGATAATTTTCTGCATTCAAAAACATTTTATCTGACAAAAGAATGAATTTGACACAGAACGATTTAGAAAATTTGTTAATTGTTTACTTTTACAAAAGGCAATATAACTAAAAATTAAAAAAATAAAATTTGGTTGTGCATGTTTTGCCAATTTTTACCCTGCATCGTGCATATTTGGCTATTGGATAGTGCATGTTTGCACGCATATTTTAGCATTTGATAATGTATGGAAATCCTGTCTCTAGTCATCAGACATTCAGCCAATCGCAACAAGAGAATCATGGAGTGGTAGCGACAAATCGAGCAGTCGACCACCATTTTTGGCACAGATGTTAAATATCCGTGACCTTACAAAGTTGTATCCAAAAATTAACTTTCATTCTCATATAAATTTATAATGCTGTTATACAAAACTAACATATGAAATTCGTTAGTGTTGCTTTATTGCATTCGTACAAATTTGAAAACTCCCTCCTAACATCGCTCGTTTTCAAAACATATACTAATGCAATAAGGCTTAACATTATAAAACTAATTGCATAATATACTATTTTAATTATGAATAAATAACATTAATTACCTTAGACAGTTTAATCAACTGCAATGAGTGGTTTTTGAAACATTACGTAGACTCTACGTGGTCTAATATCAGTTCAATCAGTGTCCAATATTTCAGTGGTCACTCAATGTTCAAATTGAAGCCCTCACATACTCAGCCAGTTTGGCAGGTTTTCTCTTTCAACCTAGCCATACACAAGCGTCTCAGAGAGGCAGATTGTAAACCTGTCCCGAACGAAGCCAGTCGACTCATGACTGTCTTGTGAGTATGTGCTCTTTGTTCACTTATCGTGTAGGTCTTTGCGCGTATCTTTTTCCGTGTATGGTCTACTACAGAATGCGTCGCGCTCTCCACACACAAATGTGACCCTTGCCCGCACACAGGCTGGCAGCAAATGAGCCGGCGTGGGGGCAGAGCTGCTGATCTGAAAACCCAAGCCGGGGTAATTGAATGGATTGTACATTAATCCAAACAGAAATCTGAAGCTCTCCTCAGCGAACAAACCAGTTTCCCTGGGTTCCCTCCGCTAATCTACACACCCCTCTTCAGCCCCACGAGGCATTTCCAAGATTATTTGTTCTCGTTTATTATTTTTTTTTAAAAATATTTTGTATTTATTTTGTACATTTCTAGACTGATATTAAGCCGTCGAAAGCCAGTTCTCTTAATAACTCTAAGATGACTAAGAAAAATAAATTATTTCTTATCTAAAACTGGACGGCCAAAACGGGATGTTTGTGGGCGCCTTCAGGATACGGTCAAATACAAGAAGCTCTGACACGCCAGCTCAGAACTCTCGTGTATCCCGAAGACGGTGAGAACTGAAACATTTCTCCTGGGAGAGGGACTTTAAAAATTTAACCCATTTATGCACGGGTTAATTTCGCCGCACATTGCAAGCTATCATTGTTGTCTCGCCTACACGCGCAGGGCCTTTATTGCAGATACTGTTGGAACAATTTGGCGGCCCCAACACTGTCAAGTTATTTACCAAGAGCGAACACACATTCTCTAGGAAAAACGGTCCACGTTACCCGGTCATTCGAACCCTGATCCCGAGCTTGTAGGTAGAGGCATGATGTGTTTGGGGCCCACAAGGAAAACGCCGAGAGCAGAGCTGCGGCAATTTTGTAGCCCGATCTTCGTTGCTGCCCTCCCCGTCACCGCCGCCGCCGCCATCGCCACCGCTGCCGCAGTCTCCGCCCATGCCCCCGCCGCGAAAATTATGACGTCACAAGGTCGTGAACCACGCGCGGACGCGGGTGGGCGCGCTGCACAGTTCGAATCAGGCGGCGAGTTGGACTAGCACACACTGACGCTCCTTGACAACGAAAGGACAAGATTGACAATCAGGTGAGCCGAGTGTAGATGCTGAGCCACTTTACTGTGAACTTTTCTATTACGTTTAGAGACTTTCTAGTCAGGCCAATTTTGCATGTAGTGGTGGATTACACAATGTGGCGGCCACTGTGGTGCAATGTGGTGGGTGTAGTGATGAATTACACCACATTAAGAGATAAATTCTGAGAAGTCATTGTTGTATTTGAGGCTGTAACAAATCTCCAATACACAAATTCTTGTGTGTTGTGTATTCAGTACTCTTGTGTGTTCAATACTATTTGCAAATTTGTTTCGCAAATTTATTTTCCAATTCGTTATTCGATAGCGAAGAATTTGTTTCAAAGTAACTTACGAGTAGACAATTCTTGAAGGGGGGTGGTGCAGAATAGATCACTATTCATCAAATAATTACTACAAGTAATTCTCACTTTCATTTAACATTACACAACACTTTACAACCATAACAGTTTTGTGACTAAATTAGCACCCACAATTTTTAGACCACAGATATGAGCACTTTTTAGATAATTATTTACCAGGAGAATTATAATTCCTGTTTAGAGTATTATATATCGGCAACACTGTATTTACACACTTGTTTATGCGTTTTAAATTCTTGATCCAGTGTCAAATTCGATCGGCATTATTTCTTCACTAGTTGGTGAATTAGCTAAAGGCAACACCACACATAATAAACATAAAATATTATTACCAATCTTTTTATTTACTAGAGGAGCAGAATGTGAATAAAAATGTTTGTGATGTTTTTATTTCAAATGTCACTATAACCTCACCCATGGAGCAAGTTACTTAAAAATACATAAATTATTATTATTATTATTTTTATTTTTATTTTTTTTAATTATTATTATTGTTCTAATAGAAATTGTCCATTCTTTTACCCGACCAATACAGGATTGTTTTGTTTTCACTTACGTTTTAATTTTTTATTACTATATAGTCATTTAAGAATTATTTTTCTGCCGGAAAAATTAAAAATAACCACTTATCTTAAGACAGGTTTCCTGATCAGCTAACACGTTGAATAGTTTCTAAAATTTTTCTCAGAACCCAAAAGGTCTTATGTGCATCAAGGTCCCAAAAATTATGCAACACTTGAGGATTACTTCTGAGAAAATTGGCGTGTACTTGATGTTGGGGGAAGTCCCAAGGTCTTTTTGTTCATTTGGAACGATTGTGACCATGACTCCAGACGGCAGTATACTAGATTAATTTATATTAAAGGAAGGTCTGATTTGTAAGCTACGCTCTGGGTCGAGTATTGCAACTTTTTACTCAATCACAGCGCAAATACTCGTAACTGTTTTTATTTTATTTTTAAGGTCGCTTTTCATCTTCTCGGTCATGTAGCGACCACTGTAATTTTACTTTGTGGTAACGGTGGGGAAACACGTACTAACAATATACACAAGCAACCATGCCCGGGGCGGGATTCGAACCCGCGACCTCGGCTACCCAGGTTAGTACTCGTAAGTTTGCAAACAGTATATCACCAACAGGTTCATCAAAAATGCCTTGTACAAAGATTCTTGTACAAACAATACAAGAAACATCTTATACAAATATTAAAATTTACTTTTTTAATCATTCACTGTATAATTATATACGTGAGAAAAAGTAACGAAAAAAAGTAAAATTACACAATATTCTGTGTGTCTTTCAAATACATTGGGTAATTGACTTCAACCTGTTTTCAGCAACTTCCATTGGGATCTCAGTGGAAAAATAATGCAAGAGTCTAGAAATATAGTATTCTAGACTTTTTCTTAGGATCGACTTTCGTAGATAGTTCTTCAGAGAAATAAGATTTCCAGAGGGAGGGTACTTTGATTTTTGCATTGGTTTGCAGAACAAAAGTCTTATTAATATTACAGTGGCAAGAGATGCAAATTGGGTAAATGAACCCATCCCCGAGAAGTATTAATACTTCTAATCTGTGTGAAAAATTGAAGAACGCACAACTATGGTTGCAATTTTAAAGAAATTAAATGTTTGGCACTTCAAATACGATAAATTGGTTACAAAAATTACTGTACTCAATATACAAAAATTACATTAAAACAACTTTCATTCTGTTAAAAGGAACTCGAAAGTAAAATGTTCAAAACATATTTCACTAAAATGTTTACGTTTTAATATGAAGTATTTATTTTGATGTTTTATAATAGTGGGTTTTCAATAATGTTGTTCATTAGTAAATAATGGTCTTTCGATAAGAGGAATATGCGAAAGAGATAATGCGCTCATCTCAGTATTATTTTCTTTACAGAAAAACTAAAAAACTAAAGAGCTTTTGGAAGATTATGCGAATTTTCTGTCAGTGGAAGAGTCTTGTGAAACGTTTATCGCAATTTTATGCATTATCTTGTCTTACGACGAGAGATGAATTCGGGCGTCTGCGAAGGCACGCCGTTTCCGTAGCATTGAAAATTAATTTAAAGTGTTGAAGTGAAACCAAATGTCGGAATTGTAAATTGTTTCTCATAGAGAATACTCCTTTCTATTTAAAGTGTATACTGAAAAATACTCGATAGTAAAATGGAGCACAGCCTACACACGAAACAAACAGAAAAGTAAGGTTAATACGAGAGTCCATTTAGAGTTTTTTCTTTGATTATTCATGTCAAAACAATAAAAATATTTCATGTCAAAGTTACAAAATTACTAGACAATTCAATCAGATAATGAAACCTTAAATAATTGATGTTAATTTAACAGTAGTAAAAATTGTTTCATAGCGACATTAATGTCATTACACCCATATTTATTATTATTATTATTATTATTATTATTATTATTATTATTATTATTATTATTATACTTTTTATATTTCTTCTTTTTCAAATTTGCATAGAAACTTCCTGCTCAAAGTGATACCTTAGTTCGAGATTAAATTGCATTGCCTGCCCTCTGTATTTGTTGCTATGAAACAATTGGAACGAAATTAGTCAATGAGATCGATAGATCTCTTGGCGCAAGGTTTACAGCCTTTCCCAAGTTCATGTTCGTTACATTATTTCCCCTTACTATTTCAACGTTTCTTTACCTTCTTGATAAAACATAGTCTATGCGTTTTCCCATGAATTCATTATGAGAAAAGTCTACCAATTATTTTGCTTAAAAAATGTTTTTGAACATTTATTAATGCCTTATAACATATCAAGCTGACGTAAATAATACAGTCGTCTCCGGTTATAGTGAACTTTTGGGGACTCACATGTTTGGTTCATTATATCCGATGATGTAAAAATTAAATAGAATTTCTTCACAGTGATTGATTTTATTAATACAGAGATACAGCAAAATTCATTAACAGCACGAACTGAAAATTTCAGTTTTTTCATTTGTCCTTAAAAAAATCAATTATTTTCAATTGTTTGCCCGGTACATTCTGCAGTTGTAATTTCCCTAGATCCTTCTCCAGCCAGAGTTCGTGCTCTCTCCATACTTGATTCTGCGCTGTCCTGTTTCTAAGTATCGCAATGCAGTCTTGACATCTTTAATACCTCTTTTACCCCGAAGGTCCTTTTACTCGCCTAATAATATTCGAGATCCAATGAACTTCCAGGACGTTGTATTTCGTGCGTTCAATATAGACGAGGTTCAGGTTCATTATAACCGAACTTTCTTATGCTTATTTGTAATGTAAGGAAATCGGAACCAAACTTAAGTTCACTTCAACCGAGGGTTCCCTATATCCGAGTTCACTATAACAGGAGTCGACTGTGTTACAAAAGTAGTTCAACTTTTCCTCATCGACATGTAATATCAATGAAAAGTATTACAGGTCGAGCAATTTGTGGAAAATCCCGCTTTAAAGATCCCTGTGACTAATTAAAGGTTTTTCCCATCACGATGTTCGTAAGGATGAGTGTGTGTGTGTGTGTGTGTGTGTGTGTGTGTGTGTGTGTGTGTGTGTGTGTGAGGAGAGAGAGAGAGAGAGAGAGAGAGAGAGTGTGAGAAAGAGTGAGAGAGTGTGTGAGAAAGTGTGTGAGTGCGAGAGAGAGTGAGAAAGAGTGAGTGAGTGAGTGCGAGTGAATACGAGCGATCGAGAGAGAGAGAGAGAGAGTGAGAAGAAGGGGGGAACCAATGAGGAAGAAAGAATTAATTTTGAATTTGTTAAATTGGAAAAGCAAGTTGTCATAAATTGCAGTAAAGGTGTTGGATTCTATCATTGCATTTACAGTTACCCCCTTCCGTGCTCGTTGAATATTACATGTTTGTCTTGTAACCGTCTCCAGTGTTCAAGTAGAACTGAACACTGGAAGTAACAGAAATGAAGGAAAGCGAGCGGAAGTACGCACGCTTACTTTGTTATAGCTTGTTAATATTGTTTATAATGTAAATATTATAGTATAGATCAATATTCCAACTCTAAGGTAAGCTTTTTTCAACATATATTTATTTTAAAATTTATTAAAAATTATATATTATAATTTGTTAAAATGTACAATTGCAAACCGGGCCTAAAGACGGCTATAATGTGTTGCCGAAACGTCATGTAACCAAAATATACTACATGTAATCAAAATATACTATAATAAATTACTTCTGGATGCCAAGAATTAAAAGTGGAACTGGTTGTGTTAAAAATAATTTATAGACATTTATTGAAGAAGAAAGGCAATAATTCTTTCGTTTTACGTAACATAAGTAATAGCGAGGAAAGTTGCATCGGTCTTCAGGCAATTTTGTAATAGTAACTTTCGAGTAAATTGTTACATTTATTCCAAAATAGTACAGTATCCAAATTCTGCATTCTACAGGACTTAGATGAAACGATTCGATATGTTCTGTTTCCCCACGTTTCCTTTCTCTAAACCCATGTCTCCGTTAACATAGTATTCGCCTAAAAGTAAAGAAATCCTGAAATAATCAAACTGGTATTAACATATTTTAAAAACTAATTTTGTATTGTTTGTCATGATTATTTATTTTATTTTCAGCCAAGTACATTCAATGAGGGCAATTGTTATTGTAGGTCTTATCTTATATTTTTTGTTACCTCTGAATCGTCAATTATGCTTCATCTCTTTGTTACAGCTTTCTTAAAATGGCAGCCACTAACGGCACTACCAATGGCACCACCGAGGCAATGCCCGAATGGCTGGACCGCGAGTTCGTTGCGGACGTTCTGAGCCGGGAGGAGGGGCGACCGGTGTTTATCCGGCAGGTGCGAGTGGCGCGGGCTGTGGGCAAAGGTGACAACTACGCCAGCCTCCTCCTGCGCGTGGGCGTCGACTACGATCTCCAAGACGCCGCAGGGACTACCAAGACTACTTCTCTCATCGTCAAGACTCTTCCCGAAGCAGGGCTTATGCAAGAATTCGTGAAAGAGTCCGGCATCTTTCCCCGAGAAGAGAAGATGTATTCTTCCACGCTTCCCGCCCTTGAGGCACTCCTCAACAAGAACGCCCCTGAGAGGATCATCCTCGCCCCGGAAGCCCTGCATTGTGACCGAGACCACACCATCGTGCTAAAGGATCTGAAGGAACAGGGCTTCCGCATGTGCAATCGCCACACTGGGCTGGATCTGGAGCACACGACGATGGTCCTTCGGAACCTAGCGCGTTTCCACGCTGCGTCCGTGGCACTACACGAACAAAACCCTGAAGAAGTCGAGAGTTACGTCGAAGTTTTCTACGCAGAGGAAAAACGCAAACAGATTGAAAGTTTCGTACCTCAAACGATGGAGTGCGTTGCCAAAGCGGTGGACACATGGGAAGATCCGCAGTTCACGGGATACGCGGAGAAAATTCGTAACTTCGCCAAGACTTCGATTGACAAGGTTATGGAAACCACAGGGCCTGCAAAGGACTTCCTGACGGTGCTCAATCACGGGGACTGTTGGGTCAACAACAACCTTTTCCGATACTCAGAGGAAAGTGGAAAGCTAGAGGAAATGCGATTTATTGACTTCCAAGTCATGAGGTAAGTGCTCAATACGAGGATTAATAATTATATTTCTATTGAAAAATGTTATTACAATACCCAAAGAATGCATTATTGACCAGAAGATTCCTCAAACAGGCCACAAGGAAAGGTGAATAATTCCTGGAATTTTTTTAAAAATCTACCGAAAACGATCATTTTAAAGAGAATAATTTTAGCCATTATTGTAAGTCGATAATAACACTTGTTGTAAGAACCGTATTTTGCTTTTTTATAGACGCGCTTCCCTCTCGTTTTTTGAAGGGGACATAATGATAATTTTTTGTAATAAGTACGAAAGGTGTATACGAATTTCTGTCCCACATTCAGATCTGACAAAATATGTCTCATATTCCACCCACTCTTCCGTTGCTAGTATTTGTCCCACCATTTACATTCTTCAGGCGTTTATTTGGGAAATATTCATACACTCGTATAGTTAATCATGTCCCATTTTCAGGTACGCTTCACCCTCCCTTGACCTGCAGTACTTCCTGTACACCAGCGTGCAGGCGGAGGTGCGAGACACGCATTGGCGCGCTCTGCTGGACCTCTACGTGGACAGCTGCGGGAGACGCTGACGGAGCTGGGCCACGGGGACAAGGCCATCACGACGGACGCGCTGCAGGAGGACATGGACCGGCGGGCGAGTTTCGGCCTGGTGTCTTCCTTCACGGTGCTGTGGCGATCGTGGCCGACCCGGCCGATGCCATTGCGTTGGATGAACTGACCAAAGAGGACATGGAGAAAGGAGACGTGACCGTGTTCGAGAAGGCGGTGTCAGGCAAGAGGTTCCACTTGGCCCTACAGAAGCTTCTGCCCATGTTCGTGAAGAAGAATGTCCTTTGAAATATCTCGCTTCTCGTTAGCAGGTCGTGAGATAAGAGAGGCTGCGGAAGTTTGTGTTGAGTGCTAACCGTGCCTCGAAACGGTTGTGTACACACAGCAGAGTGAGATCTCTTCGCCAACGAGTATTGTACCATACGCCTACTATGACGTATGATATAATAATAATAATAATAATAATAATATTATTATTATTATTATTATTATAATAATTTTTTCTTTTTCATCATGAGAGGGGAATTTTTCGATTTTCTTAAAGAAATTTCAAAATATCTTTATCATAAAATGCTTTACACATATCCAGTTTCTACGATACATGTATCATATTTTGTGGTTTTCAATGCATTGCACATCCCACCGAAGTAGGAGGCTTTATTCAAGATATGTATTGTTGTTAATTTCTAAGTTTGTTTAATAATATATTGTAAATATTTTATCATGAACGAAAAGAAATAAACGGCATCGTAGTCTTCCATTATGATTGAGGCAGCTAAGGTTCTTGGGAGAACACCATCTAGATGAGTACAACGGAAAGAAGCATTGTAGGTTATTCGTAGCTCTTTTGAGGAAAATAGACTGTAGTATTAAAACAGGAGCTCAATGTAGAGAGGCAGCTCACAAATATTGAAGAAAGAATTTCGTAGTTGTCGAACGACACAGTACTATTGCTCAAGTTTCTGACGTCCACCTTGACCCTCACAGCTATGTGAAGTGTGGAGTGGAGTATGTTTTCTTTGAAACATTTCGCATGAAGATGAAAACTAGAAAGTTTTATCGCTTAAAGCAGAAAAGAAAATGTGGAGGTATCAATTAAACCAAATACGATTCTGACAAGGTAATTACTATACAGCAGAAGTAGCGGCTACTAAGAATCTAGTATTTTCGTATAATGTATATGATTTATCAATTTGACAGTTATTAATATAATTTAATGCATATGTAAGATAGTAGAAAGTATATACTATTAAATATAATAGTTTGTAGAGATCTATACCGATATAAAATGCTTTTCAATTAGAAAATGTGATATATTGAATTCGCGAAATGTTGTCACTTCCATTTTATTTTATTGAGAGATAAGGGAAATAAAAATAACAAAATGAATATACTATATTACAAATATCAATAATAACAAAACATTATCACTTCCTCTATTAATGAATTTATTTTCCTCGGTAGGAAATCATTA
This sequence comes from Teleogryllus oceanicus, assembly GCA_964035755.1. Lineage (NCBI taxonomy): Eukaryota > Metazoa > Arthropoda > Insecta > Orthoptera > Gryllidae > Teleogryllus > Teleogryllus oceanicus. Next base: position 213,156,755 of record CAXIVR010000002.1, on the reverse strand, counting down.
GTTACAAATATTTTTTGAAAGCCAATTTCTGTAGTTGATGTAAAATTGTATATGGTAGGAACTGAAGCAAAACAAAACTTTATACCATAGTACTAAACAACAAGTTTGACAATACTTTGAACGATATTACCTGTTCAGTTATGTGATCGAGTTTTTGACAATAAAGCTCAACCAAACCGGAGCGCGTACCTTGTAGAAATGATTCTCATTTATTTCACAAAGGTTGGCTAACTTGTGCTTGGGGCATTTCCCTCCCTATTGTTTTTGCCAATGAGCCAAATGGAGAATGTTCCATGATATAAATGTATTTATGTAGCTAGAAAGCAAACAAGAAAAATACTCTTTAAACTTTCTTTTTAAGAAATATTATTTACATGTATAATTCTCTTATTAAAATTGAGTTTATTGAGAGTTAAATTAAAAGCATGATGAAAGTGGGAAGCTCTGAGTTTCGATATGTTTGACCGTTTACATAAGTTTGATGAGTTAACACGCGTACAAATTCTCATCTGCTTTATGACATAATTCATATCAATTTTTAGAATATTAATTTAGGTGACGAGATCGGAACAATGTAAATCAGTCGAGTAAACTATCCCTAAGCTCAATGCGCACTCCCTTCACTGTCACATGGTACATTAACATCTGGCACTCCAGAATATATGGCTGCCTAACGAATACGCTTCGCAGAGCGATGCGGTCTTTGGCGGTGTTCAATTCTTTCAAAACCTGTCAAAAAATCATCACTGGGCTTGAAAGAACCATACATTTTATATTTAAACTTCAGATGTTAATCAAGTTTTAAAAGATTGGATGTAAATAAATGCAATCTTTTGCAAAGTATTATGAAGTCTGTTGTACAATTTTGTAAACTTTAATGAAATATTAAAATAAAAAAAATATTTTAAAAAGAAAGTATCATTACCTCCTCGAGATTCCAGAATTTGATCAATTATCATTCCTGGCCTGCTAATTGCGTAAAGGGGGGAGTATGATAGATTATCTGTTTTGTCTGTTAAACTGCAAGAGGAAACATTGAAAAACCAAGTAATTATCTGCATAAAATGTTTCTTTTGTTAGAATAATGTGTAAATGCATGCATTTTAATGAAATAGGCTTAGAAAAAAGTATAGATGTCAACTTAGGTATATAAGTAAATAGATTTTGTGCATCGGGTGGTTTCATGTATCAATAACTGAAAACTAGTTCAGTGACATATATAGTACCTATCGAGAGCAGAACATATTTCGATTCTTTCTTATAAAGCAAAGCAAATAAAAAGTTACATCACATACGAGAAGAATTATTCAAAATTATAATTAATAAAAACAATAAATGCATTAATGAAGAGATGTCACAGAATAATTACACGCGATAATTAAGCTTTGGATGAATTATTATATTAAATTTTATCACAAAATATGTAAATAATTGTACACGTATTACAATATATTTTGATTATTAAACCCCAATATCTCCCTGAATTTTTAATTTAATCCATTCCTAAATCTGTAAATATTAATTATGATTGGCTAACATATACGCATGACTAATATCAAAACCAATAATTTAAATCTACAGCTTCTGTTGGCCTACTCTGCTCAAGTATCTGTTTAATAATTAAACGATTTCTTTTATTATTAGTATTACAATATTGCTGACTAATTATTAATAATATTTACCGGCCAAATATTTCGACATGAGGGTGTTAACATATGGCAGATTGTTACGTAGTTGGTCTATACGGATCGCAGACCGGCCGTCTATACGGATCAGCGATTTCTGGACATTTTGTTTCGCAAAAGTATTCATTGATTGATTTCGTGCTACTACGATTAATCAGCCTTTATTAAAATAAACAAATAAAGCAACTTATTTATTACAATCAAAAGTATATACACACATACAGTAAAAGCAATAACACGTTACTTAATGAGCTGATTTGTATCAACATTGATCCTGACCGTAGACATTATTATTATTATTATTATTATTATTATTATTATTATTATTATTATTATTATTATTACATAAATACAATAGAATGTCTCGGTTGGTTACGCCGAATCTTCGCGCGCATCTCGGCTGAAACCACGACGAAAGAAATGAAGAAATGCTCGCGTTACTATTCGGAAGTCATTAAATATGTTGAAGGGCAACATTGTCGAATCGTCAGCTAGTTCGCCGGATAATTATCAATTAATTTATTCGTTCAAGTGATACTTCCCAATACTTCTCCTCATACCTCATAGATGCCTCATCGCGTCACTTCCTAGCATCAAAAAATTAATTATTCGTGAGATAATATATCTATGATTAGTCCCTAGTCTAAGTTATGTTTCATATAACGCTGGCCAGTTTACTATTTAATCACTAGAATTGTATGACGCTGACATTTTAATTAATTAATTAATTCGTGTATATATTTATTTATTTATTTATTTATTTTCTACCGTAACGATAATGAGAAATTTTATTCCTCTCCTAAGTTTAACATTATGTTCTTGCTATTCACGAAGGCACCATCCAACAACGCGTCCCCATCTAATGCAAGTATGGAACATTCCGTACACGAAGTGTTCAACACGGCGCTGCGGCAGACAGCAGCAAGGGCACGATGCTCTCCTTCTGGTCACCATTACGCCTCCTCAGAATATCGTTTCTTTTTTCTTCAAGGGGCTTTGCTTTTTTATCTAAGCGAACTATGGTCAAGGGATTGGAAGAATTCATTCCCCACGGGGTCAGTCCATACGAATACCTAGATATTTAACGATTTGTTTGCGGTATTTGATTTCTGTAGATCATAACAGGTGGGAAAAGTTCCTTTCCTAACAGTAAATGTTATACGTGCTGATTTACTTTCGTTTATCTTGAAGAATGGTACAGCAAATGGAGAATCAGGACAAATTATTCTATAAACTTTTGCAGCAAACTGGTAGCCATGGTTATTAAAATTCTTCCAAATAATTTTGTAATATTTTGTAAAATGAAGTTCGTTTTCTGGAATGCCACTGGAAGAGTGAATTACGTAATTGTAACAAGAGAACACCAGTGCTACGTTCTCTTTCTGAGAAGGCGTGGGTAGACCAGGTCTGTACTTCGCTCTCGGGCAAATTGGCTTAGACCTTGTAAGCTAGAGAAGACGGAACACAGTGAACTGACACTGTGGTTCATAGTAGAGACTACACGAATGAAGGAAAAAGCGCTAAAAGAAGAGATTTCGTAATGTTTTGAAGGGAGACCTGAGTGACGTAATATATTCTCTCCTACTATTAAAGAACACGGAAAGGTGAAAATGAAAAAAATAAAAACGCCTTAGAACCCCTCAGGCTGTTATCTTTATTTTGTAAAATACACAACATTTTACGCATCAGTGCACATATATACTTCCATTTTTAAGGAAACACGAAGATAAATGCAACATTTGAGTGGTACAGAATGTTTACACTGATTGACAGGAGGCAATTTAAATTACTTCTATAAAAGACAAAATCGTAACAAAAGCTATCTTACTAACGATAGCTAATTTACTTGCAGCTAACTTGACAGTATTTTAAGAAAACTATTGCTCATCTAAAAAGAAAATTATTTTCAGTCCATTGCCCTTAATTCTGAAATGAACTTTAATCTATGACGTGCATTGTCAAAATCCTTGTTTACTCTCCTTATGGAGCTCCCACCAAGCGAAGTAAACACACAGAGTAAATAAACACGAAAACCCCGGAACTCCAACGGTTCTTTCAGAGTACAAAATATGGCAACTTGTTTTGGAGCTGTGATGAAATTCAGCAATTCGTAAAAGAAAGATGGATTCATGAGGGGAAGGTGGATGTATTGTCGCAGCAATATGTCATTATCATCTAAATATTGTTCAGTACATTTCGAGGTCGAGCAAAAGGTGAATGAGGGCTTGTACGTCACGTCCACTTATAGAAAAAATGCAGACTAAATAAACAATTTTATTACAAATAATGGATATATTTTTAATTTACTATCTGAATCCAATTAATAATTACCTGAATTTAATTTATAATCCATAACGTCTGATTGATGGATGTGATTTCGTGAAAGTACCAAATACCAAAATGGAAAATACATTGAGACGTAGCGATGGCCATAAATGCACAAAAAATTAAGCAAATATTTGATGCAGTATGTCAGTGAAAACTATAGTACCTTCCGGTAATCTTGCTGCAATCCTGCTAAAAAGAAATGACCAATTTACATCTGATACAAATTTGAATTCTCATCCAAAAAACGAAGTAGTAATTTTGCTTAGGATCGTTCAACCTCCCTCCCCATGAAAGCAATTAATGAATTGTAGTAGTGTATGGAAAATTAATAAAGATATAGATATTAGATTGGAATGTACAATCAATGTCTATGCTTGATATAGGAGCGTCTGCGCGTTTCCTTGAACATATCTCATCCAAGTTTCAGTGTGTTCGTGTAGGGTACGACGAAAAAATTCCCTGTGACATTAATACTTCTGAGAAGCGCTGCATGAGAACTGCACGAGCCAAGGTCGCTCCTCCTACTCATAGAGTTCCGAACCAGTCTCGACTCAAAATATTATATGATAATTGAAAACTTGAAAAATATTGTGCAACTAATAAATCTTAACCGTATGTAGACTCATATACGAGTACACTGAGTCAAAATGAAACTCATTAACCTATGAGGGCGAATTAGTATCAAGTCTTAAGTAACTGAAAGTAATTTCCTTACTTAGATTTAACTTTACGTTCATGTTTATCCAATGACATGAAATATGGAAAAGTAGAAACAACTTCTAGACTCCAAAATTTGACAAATTTGTTTCCAGCACATCATTTTAACCCAATAGAACTTATTTTACTCCAATTGCAACTCGAACCTTGAGAAAATAAAATGAAAAATAAATAAAAGAGGTAGAAATTCAATACTATTTAGCTGGCAGAGCATTATTTCTCAAATCAGTCTTGAGTCGCGTAGGTAAAGATTTCACTAGTTTTTGCAGCACACAGATTATTTTTCAACCATATCTCTTTCAGTACTTTCCACATTCCTGTGGTCTTGTGTACATAATTATGTCGAATATTCTGCCCTATTACATGCCAACAATCCTCTGTAATTTAAATAAGGTAATTATTGTGGAGTATCAAGAACCTCAGAGCAAATATAAAGTAGCTACTTGCTACTTTCAACGCTTTATTTTTTAGGATTATTTCCTAATTAATTTTAAGTTATCTTTCATCATGCACCTCCATACAATGACTGATCTTCGTTCAAGCATGTCCAGCTTTCTGAGGTGAGGCATTTTAATCCTATCAACTCTGATCTTACCATACATTTGACAGGTTGAATTTACTCTCCCCTAGAATTTAAAGATTTTCCAAAACTCCCAAGTTATTTTCCTTCTTTATGTGAATATATTTTTTTCTTTTTGAGTTGGTTTATGTTTGATACAAAGGTTTGTTAATTATTCAACCGTAGTATTTGTGTTCTCTCAAAACATTTCGAATAGTTTCCAGATGACAGACGTGAAAAAAAAAACATTTTTTTTCACAAGTTCAATTAGTAAGTTTAGGGACAGTGGATATAGTATTTACTTTAGCTTGTCTCGCCATTAATCACTCACAGAAAAATCTTACAATGCTACGCTTGGCTTACTTTCGATTTGCTTCTCTTTCCGATAATGCCGAATTATGTCTTGCACTGTTGAAAGTGCAACTTTGTGGAAAGAAAACCCTCATTAATGGCAAAACAAAGTTTTTCTTTGTCCGGACCCTCTGATTATATATTTTCTTGAGAACATCTTCATAACCAACTAAGTTAATAATTCCGAGAGAGTTTTTCATGTGCGAAAAATGTACTCGTCGTTTGCCTTAATTTTGTTCAAATTATTCGAGTGAAATTATTGCGTACGGATTTCAATTTGATCTGTACGAATATTATTTTGTTAAATTTGTTTGATTTTGTATATTTTTATATTATTTGCTTGTATATGCAATATTATATGGCCTTTTTATTTCTCGAATACTATTTAAATTAAAAAATTTTTTACTGAATGTTTCCTCCCCATTGAATGAGTTTCACTTTTACTACATTTGCTATGTTTTAAATATTGTACAATGTACGGTCAAATATTATTTTATGAGAGGTATCAAGAATCGTGAGGGATTTTCACGATTAGGTGAGATTTTCCTGAAGTCGGGCGAGAAACGAGTCTGCTAAAGCGACTCGTTGAATCCCCAACTAGTGATCTCGGATGAAACCAGGTGATGAAACCAGAGCGATAAAAGTGTTGAAGTGAGTTAATATCGCACTCCTGTTGCTATTTAATGAAAAATAGACTGAGGTGAAAATAATGTCATTTGTGACAACTACATCAGAATTTACTTCACCCCCCCCCCAAATAACCCTCTCCCCAAAAATAAACAAGCGAAGTAGCTCAGGACGTTTTTCACTGACTTCGTAGTCGGGTGGTCCGCGTTTGATCCCTGGACCGGTCATCTTTAACGGTTTTTTTGTTGTTTCCCTCGGTCATACAGACGATTGCTGGATGATGGGATGGTTCTAAAATCGTCATGATCACCTCTCATCATCACCCTATCACTCCATAATTCAAGGCTTAACAACCTTGTATGCATCCAGGTAACCTATCCAGGTAACCTCGGCTGAATCCAAGGGATACAACCGAAAAGCAGATCCCCATAATAACACATTAATCTCTCCCCGGGATAAATATGACTAGACCTCGGAAGTGAAAGTGTAGCTTGGTTAGAAATGGCCGATACGCAAATAATAATTAAAAATAATAAACTAGTTTCGCAATTTTAGATTAGGTGTTTTTTTAAAAAAAAAGAAAGGAGAAAAAAAAAGCCAAAGGCTAAAAAAGCCAAAAGGCTAAAAAAAGCCAAAAGGCTAAAAAAAGCCAAAAGGCTAAAAAAAGCCAAAAGGCTAAAGGCCAAAAAAGCTAAAAAAGCCAAAGCTAAAAAGCCAAAGGCTAAAAAGCAAGGCTAAAACAAAGCTAAAAGCAAAGGCTAAAAGTAAGCTAAAAAAAGCCAAAAGCTAAAAAAGCCAAAGCTAAAAGAAAGCTAAAAAGAAAGCTAAAGAACAAGGCTAAAAAAGCAAAGTAAAAAGAAAAAGTAAAAAGGCAATAAAAAGCAAAAGGACAAAAAGAGAGCTAAAAGAATAAAAAGAAAAAGTAGAGCTAAAAAAGCTAGAAAGCTAAAAAGCTAAGAAGAGGCTAAAAGAGGATAAAAGAAAAGTGTAAAAAAAGGCTAAAAGAAAGCTAAAAAGCCAAAGGCTAAAAAAGAAAGACTAAAAAGCAAAAAGGCTAAAAAGCCAAAGAAAAAGATAAAGCCAAAAGACTAAAAAAGCCAAAAGAAAAAAGCCAAAAGACTAAAAAAAGCCAAAAGACTAAAAAAAGCCAAAAGACTAAAAAAAGCCAAAAGACTAAAAAAAGCCAAAAGACTAAAAAAGCCAAAAGACTAAAAAAAGCCAAAGGGCAAAAATTAAAAAAAAAAAAAAAACTTAATATATTCTCTCTAAATGTCAACTGCGCTGAATTGTACCAGTTTGCATCGAGAAAATATCCCATTTTCAGTGAGATATTGTTCTCTGATATAACATGCCCCCAAAATACTGAAGTAAAGCACCCAAAAAATTGAGATTTTAAGATATACAGAAATAATTTTAAACAGTTTTTCTGTCACAAAGTACACTGAACATAAACTTTTGTTTTGCTTTTGTAATCAATCAAAATGACAATTCCAGCAAATCTTCATTTATTTTGAAGATATTTAAGTTTTTTTAGATTCCATCTTCAAGTGAAAGTTTCTACTAAAATTCGCGATTCCTAAGAAAACCGAACTCTCATCTCTCGACATCGACTGTCTCAACATCTGTTTGGCCAGATACATGTTCCGACGGCATCAGTCCTAAGAATTTCAGTCTTGTGTAAAGCATACTTTGGTATAAAGCCTGACCTGCATTTTGAGGCAACACTGTGACCACCAGTTTCGCTGTAAGACTCGTATAAAGAAACACATTTTTGATTATATCAAAGTAAATTTGAAATTTTTAAAAAAATCAATAAATATGACAGTCACCAAGTGATGACCGGGAGCGGTAGCTCAGTGCATCAACTGATGTCACTGCAGCGCCTCTGACCATGAGGTCCTAGGTTCGAGTCCTGACGGCGGCAGGATTTTCGACACTAGCTTTTCAGCTAGGTCGAATTCAGTCGCTGTCTGGAGGAGAATTCTAGCGGCCGGCTACTCTAATCGGTAGTTTTCCGTGGTTTCTCCGATCAACACCAGGCGAATGCCGGAGTAGTACCCTACCAAACAGGCCACGGACCGCGCGCGATCTGTCTTTCCTCTTCTTTGTCCTATCCTTTCCCCTTACACACACACACACACACACACACACACACACACACTACAATGCACTACACTACCACATATTCCGGGAGAGCGGTAGGAGGGCTTAGAGCTTGTCCCGGCTGGGGCGGTGCCCCGTTGGTGGGAGAGTTCTGGTTAGGGGAAACCCCGCTAGCCGACGGTAGGTCGGCGCTGGATATCGCCATCCAACCCGGGAAGATCACCGCCACCTTCCGCGAAAAAACATGTACTACATTAACGGGACTAATGACCAATGCAGTTGACGCGCCCGAAAACACGAAAAATCAATCAATCAAACCAAGTGAAGAAAAGTAGGTGATGGCAATACACTGCGAGAGATGAAATTCCTAGACTCGCGCCTCGAGTTTGGAAATTCAAGTGTCTGTAAGGGTCCACTGGCCCATTTTCTTGAATTTCGCCGGTGTCTCTTTTGTGATTCTGCACTGATTCCCAGTTCTGCCACTCTGGCGCGTTCCTCGTAGTCGCGAGTTGAAAGAGCACTTTTTGCGATCAGCGTCTGTGAGACTGTGGTGCAATGCGGTAAATAGAATGAGATAATACGCATAGCTCTGGTAAGTCCAGGCGATGTTCTTGGCAATTAAGAATTCACAGAAAACACTACGTTCGGCCATGTAACATTTGTACCCCGCAAAGAACAACCAGGTTCTTTCCTACAATGCGCTGATTTGTTCGACTTTTCAAATTATTCTTGTAAGAAACGTATCAATTCTTGGACAATATAAGGTGTATTCATAAAACTATAATATATTTTAGAGTGGTGTAGGTTACTCCTAAATAATGAAGATGTTTCTTGTATGTTGAGGGGGTCAAGGTTTTGAGTTATGAAAATATCAAGGAGATACGTTCTGAAAATGTGTGTATGGTACGTAACGACATTTCAATAGTAGTAAATCTAACAATATTGTTAAAAGATACCTCGAGAGCTTGCTTATGTGTTTCATTGTTGACGGTGATATTCAGACGGACAAACTAACTAAAAACAAAGGTAGGCGTGCCTGAAAATGTGTGAATTGACAAAGAAGTAACTGAAAATAGTTGTTTCTTAATTAGTACATTTGAAAGGAAATGTATAATAAAATGTGTATTTGTGTATTGTGGCAGGGGTGCGCACGATTCAGGGTTGTTGCAATATGCACATCAATCCCGACAATTCACAAATTTGCGTTTTTCTTCGTTTGTACCATTTAATAATATTCTTCGTCAATGCATAGAGATATTTTCAACGCTTAGACTCATTAGGTACAACTTTCGGGATTTTATAGGGGATAAATCTTCAAGGAACTGCTACGTAGTTTGTGTTTCTCAGAAAAATGATATAAACCATTATTGAACAGAGGAGAGGACAATGTTATTTACAAATATTCTAAATACATTCAAATATGGTAGTTGCTTTACATCATATCACACATAAAACTAGAACTAATCGCACACTCCAAGAAATACACCAAAATACTAGCGAGAAGAGCAAACTGCAGTTGGGCGAATAGGCATCAGCAGCATAGCCCCCCTAGAACAACAGTTTACTTCTCTTCTGTATTATGTGGTCTTAGGCTCGAAGGTCGGGTGCAAAGTTGATTTCCCCCTACCAATCTAATCGTAAACATTTGTACTTCGGAAAACTTCGCGTCACTAGTTCAAGTCACCAGCGAAGCCTTGGTGTAAGAATTCTCACACCCCCTCACTCTTTCATCCCTGTTGTTACCACGACAACGTTCGTTTGCCAATGCAGAGAGAGCATCGGAATGCATCTTTGCAATGGCCTTCGAAGCTATTTTAGGTTGGTTTAGGTTGGTTACAGTGAGTCGTCACCGTGAGGTAAGCGCGCTCGGTTCGTTAACTTACGTACCAACCGTTGCCTTTTCGTATTAAATTTAAAGTATTTATTGAATGTTGTAATGGGTAAATGTAAGTAATGGGTACTTTTTTATTCTTTTGCCATCTGTAGGCTTGTCAACTGACCTAGAATACACACCACTGGTTTTCTGCCATTTAGTTAATTATTAGAACTTAGATCACTTTGAATACAAATCTAAAAACTAGAATGGTAAGAAATTATATTTACAAAATACTCTTAATAATAAAAAACGTTTTAACAAATTTCATTTGTTTACAATACATCAGAATGTATCACCAGTAATATTAATTTCATACGTCTTTACTCGCACAGGTGTCAGTGGCATACAATCTAAGAAAAATATTTTGTTCTGATTTTCCGAAAATCTGCTTATAAGAATTAATAATTTTCATGTTTAAAATACTAGTGTAATCATAATTTTAATTTACGTAAAGACTTAGCTCGTAGGATATAACATGGTTGGGCCATTTGGTAATTATGTATTGGTGCTGAAATGCGCAATGTTGCTAAATCATAGTGGAGAGAACCAACCATATGCCGTTATTCCCAAATCAGTGGAGAAAGTAAATGAACCAGTGTCGGTCAAATGTGATTCATTGGGTGATGCTGCGAGGCAGACGTGAGAAACGAGTGGAACAGTGACGAATTTTCCGGTTCACCGCGCATACCGCCGGTATACCTAATAATTTGAAGTGTATAAAAAATATTTCGTAAGTTGGTAATCCTCTAAAATGTTATAGAGATTTTGAAAGCTTTAAATGTCGCTAGAAATAACTCTTTTTTGCTACCGAGAGCCAGTTAAACTTCCGCATCCTCTAAGCGCTATTAAGTGAGAAGTTCTTCGGCTGCTTCACAAGGGCTAGTCCAACCTCTGTGAAGTGTCCTAAACCCTACCCTTATTCTAAGTCCTTCCTAATTCTGGCCGCTGGGTAGTGACGCAGGAGCGCGCGGTAGGAGGCGCGTACGCGGAGATGCTACCTGGCGGTCCTCTTGATAACCGACTATGACGAGACGCGACAGACAATGTTAACGGAGGATTACTCCATAAAACAAGCGCAGTAATGGGGAGGATTACTCCCAAAAGCGCAAAGCGCTCAACGCCCCCCAAGGGGCTTGGAGACGCGTTGCGTCGAAGTAGACGCAACAAATTTAAAAAAAAAAGTTTCAAACTTCTCAATGCTGTCCAGAGAGTTTGCTAACGCACGCGAAGGCACCGCATGTCAGCCGCGATAACCTAGGACTCTTCATGTTTCAAGGGCGGGGAGAGGGGAGGATGCTCGTCTGGACAGTCGGTAGGCACTGCACAATGTTGTGGTGAAGAGTCATTCTCTGGTCGTTCGTAACGAACTTTTGTGAAAATGGAGTGTGTTAATGATCCAGAAGTTAGTGGTTTGTGTCATTGTCTTATAGAATAATTTTTAAGGACGGAATTTCATAGTATTGGGATTTCAGAAAAGCTCAAAATAAAACACAAAGTAAAGGTAGCTTCTATAAAGTGCGGTATACTTGAAATAATGTTCAGAATTCACCACTGGAGTGGAATATCTAGAAAATGGTACAGCACTCGCTTCACACAGATTATTTCTCAAGCACTTGAAGACAAATTACTGTTATAATAGCTCAGTTTACACTTCGTACTGCATCTCCAAATTGGGGTCGGGGGTACACAAAACGTTCTTGGGTTTTTGCCATGTATAATTACCAAGCATTTCGCGAGGTATTTTAGGATATCTCACCTCATAAATTATTTGTGCGATAATACAGTTATGTTGTTGTTGTTTTTTTTTGTTGTTGTTGTTGCAGATGTACTCTCAATTAGTCACGTCTGCAAACTACAATTACGTTCATCTTACTGCATCGTCGCATTTTACTAACTAAACACCACTTAATATTTTCATAATTCTACGCAATGAACTCGCACAAAACCTGGCAGATTCAATACTTCTGAACATCGAGAGCTTCCTCTCAAAACTAGCTTCCCCACTTTCGCATCCACCGCGGGAATCCTCGGAAGCGTGAACTGAAAAGAGAGCAATTCAACACCCATTTCTGAATATTCTTTTTCTGAATCTAGCTCTTATGCATAACCAGATATTGACCTTCTATCGATTGTACAAGTAACTTACGAAGATCTCTGAAGAAGGAATCATACTGTAAACAATTTTTTCATTGTCATGTGTTAAAGATACAGGTAAAACCAAAACCTAAGCTGAATATTAATATTCTGTGATCACTTTTACGGTAAACTTAGTGTAAGAACAATGACATAAATCAATGTCTAAAACATTACATTTACACTAATTCTCATTCTTAATTCACAATAATTCTCAAATTCTTTACGTTCAAATATAAAAATAACTTTAATTACAAATATAATTATATCATGAAAAACATTTTCAGAATTATAGGTAGGACAAATGTTGAGTTTGTCCACACTACCACACAAAAACACTAGGAAAATATCATATTATTAAAAACAATGGGTCTGAACTCAGTAATTCAAAATAATATGAAGAAATTTCCACATTTTTATACAAAAAACAAGATTAAAGGTATTCGCTGAGGTTGTGTCAATATATGATGTAGTATATGTCCTATGTTAAAGAAACAAGAAACAAAAACGAAACAAATGAATTATTACCTGCGGTAGTTTGAACTGTTCATCTACACCTGATTCCAAGGATTTTCTTTAAATAACCTCGTTTCCTCGTTTTAAATCGCTCTTGCATCAACTCTCCGGCTTAGGACGACGGAACTTCGTCTCTTGCACATTTTTGCTCCGAAAATAAACAACGCAGCGACCAAGTGAACTTCGACCCAAGGATTATCACTGCAGCAATCAGAAATCCAAATACCAGCGCTTTGTTCCGAACAAAGCCATCCGAAATAAAAACCGATAATAACATCACGTATCTCCAAAATCACAGAGGATGCAATATCCACCCCGGAGCAATAACCTCGCCAGACGAGCACATGCTCGCGAAGACAATCGAAGCCGGAAAGTTGACGTTCGCCGCGGGCGGCGGTGCCGCCAGAGCGCGCGGCGCGTAGCGACGTGTTTTGCCTCGCGCGGAGTTCGAAGAGCGAGCACAGGGGTGGGGGCGCGGGAGGGAGAGGGGGAAGCGGCGGTGGAGGCGGAGGAGTTAGGCAAGATTCCCGTCCGACGTTCAGAGGCGGCCGTGCCGCGGCGAGCCGGCAGTTGACCTGAACCGTCTTAATACGTCGCCGCGCGCTCGTCTCTCTGCGCACGCGAGCGGGCCGCGCAGCCTCCCCGTGAGAAGCACCGGACGCAGCATCGGCCGTAAGTGGGGACGTGCGCGGGTGGCCTTGCAGCCGCAACCCACGCGCTCGCTCGCGTTCGCCGCCGCCACTGACAAGGGAAGGCTACGAGGCGGCATTGAACTTCGTTTACCGAGTATAGAGGAATTTATTTAAGAAGGGGTCACTTTGACAGGTCGGGAAACAAATGAACGCCATGCAGAGCGATGGCATTGCAAGAGATAGTGATGAAGTAAATGCGCTAACTGTAAACGAAAGCACAGATAAAATGAATGCATGTACGTAACTTGCAGTTTTATTGCCGGCAACGGACAAAAAAGTAGTTGTCAAGGCGGTCCCTTCTTATAGACATCTCTCAATACTTACGCGTGCGTTTACCGGTACTTACAGGCAAATCAAATATGTAGATTATGTTTATATGTACGTCGATCTTCGCTTACAAGGAAAGGGTTCTTCAAGACGAGTGCATTGACCTTGCTACTCGCTCAGCTGTTCGGGCGGTTCGACTGCCCGTCCACTTTGAAGCGGGAGGTCGTCCAGCTGTGGCAGCTGTCCTTCTCCGGGTTTCTCAACATAATATTTAACAGGTCTCAATAGCTGCTCCTATCTGTATCGAGACTGTATTGGATTATTCCCTTGGCGAAAATGCTCCCCGATGCCCGACCTTGCCACTCGTCGAGCGGAATACTTTGAGCTTCACCAATGGGCAGTTTCTATGCCAATTTTTATTTTATTTTATTTTTTGGGAGTGTCAGCTTATGCTTGCAACGCGAACATATTTCATACACAGGTCATCTCAAACCACTGCTCATTTTTATTTACATTTCATTTATTCAACGTCGAAAACGAAAAAGGGGAGTGATTGCAGTGACATATCATGTAAAAGCAGTGCCAAAGCGTCACCTTCCTAACAAATAATTATTTCTACTGATTTTTGCTAGCCTATTGCGTGATGTCGCGAAGCGCTTTCACAACAACTATGATGTTACTACACAAGTGATAGGCGTGCGTATCTTAAAATCTGTTGGTGAATGCACGAATTACTCACAAATTCATATCTCTGCAAAAATTTTTAACTCGCAAAAAGTGTTTGTAAGCGGAGGATCTCATGAGTTAATTTTGTGGCATTTACCACTAGTGAAAAGGACTGAGGGAATGTACTTCTGAGGAAATTACATTAGCTCATCTATGGCAATTGCGTCGAGCCTGAAGATTTAAGCACGCGGACTGCGAGATGAAAATTGTGATGTACCATCTGCCTAGTGCATCGTAAATGCTCCATATGAATGAATCTTCCAGTACAGAAGAAAACTCCTGTAATGACAAAAAGAGGAAAGAAGATACAAATAAAGAAAGTGTTTCAACAGAGCAAGATGTAAGGATATCGTACTACAAAAACATTTTGTGTGTAGACGCTCCAGAATAAAGTGTCGTGATAGCACGGACTTTGGAGAACGATCTTCAAAAAGTATAAGCAAAATTATACTTGGAGAACGGTAATAAATTTGGTTTTAATTCAAATAATATAAAATTGGGTTTTGCAAGGTTTTGGATATTTTACAGATCCACTGTAGTAACTAAATCGATCTTTAGAATTATAATTTATTTTTACATGACCGGTTACGGTGTACCTTTGATAGTAAACCACAAATATAAGTTTGAGAGGTTCACTGAACTGGAGTAGTTTAATAAAAAGTTCCACGTATGTTAATAACAGGAAACGGCGGCGGCGAAGACTTACGGACGTTGCCCTCGTATTCTAGAAGGATTTCATTTGGAATAAGTTTCCAACATTGTCTCCTTACTATTGCCGGAAGTCAATACAAGTTAAATTACAAAAACATTTATCATTAATATCATAATAAAGTCCTCAAAACTGCTCGCATTAACATGTTCGCTCTGGGAAGCAGTCTATCACTTGCGACGAGAGGTTGGTGCTCACTCACCAGTACGAAAACATAGGTCCAATTCGCAAGACGTTTGACCATGACAAAAAAATAACATTTACTTTCGATTAAAAAATGGGCAATTTGCGACGTGGCACAACATGGTACAATTTTGTCAGTGTTACTCTGACAATTCTTAGTATCAACAACAGTTTTCCCGCCCTTTTCTTCGTCCGTCGACCTTGTAAAGCCCCATCTCTGATTCATGCCCCCCTCATGCTACACTTCACCTTCACCCTCTCTGTCCTGCGTCCCCGACCCAGATATTCGTACAATGACCTACCCACAGCACGTGCCCGCGTATCTGTTTCCGATGTTGCTTTTCTCTCTCTCTCTCTCTCTCTCTCTCTCTCTCTCTCTCTCTCTCTCTCTCTCTCTCTCTCTCTCTCTCTCACCATTCCCCTTCTCAGCCCCGCTCCGCCGCGTCCGTGCACCCACTCTGTAGTAGCAACAGCCGGTCGCGATGCCGGCGGTGGCCAGGCGGTGGCGTTGGCTTGGGTTGGCGCAGGCGCGCTCCGGCTGACAATTGAGGTCACTTGGCGCCCAGCGCAGGGGCCCTGGGGCACGTCACGATTGTCGAAGGCCGCCGCTTGGCGCGCTGACGCTCCGCGCTGAGGCGTACCCTTTCCGCTGTGATTTGTGATAGCGTTAGCTCGTAAATAACTCGCATCGGATAACAAACAATTGTATTTTATAGCGGAAACTGAAGTACTTCAGATTGCTTTGCTATGCTTACAGCTTTCTTATATATTGAATAATAGATTATTCAATGTACGTACGTTATCATAAGGACGTTCATAATTGGTCTCAATTTATTTATTGGATGTAATTAGTTAAGCTGTTTTCAAAGAAATCTAGAAAATTCATCGTTAGCGCAGAAACGTATAGAAGATAAAAACAACTATCTTAAAGTTTGATAATAAAAATATTCGTTATAAACAAAAAAGTAAGTCACAGCTATCTCATAAACGTTTCAATAATCTGCTTAGAACTGGGAATATTAAGATGACCTTCATATAAGAAATGTAAATACAATAAAGGCTGTAAAGCTTTCTAAAAACAAATTATAAGATTCACATAAACATACGATACAAATAGAAAATTACTATCTTCAACTAACTCTGAGACGCAACCACATGCATAAAGGTTAAAATTCTTGCACTATTTTGTAATTAGAACCCGATAAATTAAAATAAAATGTGTGTACCTAAAGGCTCGCTTCGAAATAGTTGAGAGGCAATCGAACAAAAATGTAAGTTGTTTATAATCAAAACTGAAATCGTGGTTCACGGTTTCAAGGTTTCTCGCACCTGCAGTGTTCCTCGCGAACGTTTGCGCGCAATTTCGT
This sequence comes from Teleogryllus oceanicus, assembly GCA_964035755.1. Taxonomy (NCBI): domain Eukaryota; kingdom Metazoa; phylum Arthropoda; class Insecta; order Orthoptera; family Gryllidae; genus Teleogryllus; species Teleogryllus oceanicus. Next base: position 213,139,916 of record CAXIVR010000002.1, on the reverse strand, counting down.
TTACTTTTCAACATAGTTTGTCAAAACATTTACAACAACTCAAAATCCTGTCCAGAATCTGTGGCGCAATTTCACTTTTGTAATCTATCTAAAATAAACTTTCCGATAATTTACCCATTTAAATTCGAATACTTTTTCACAAAATTTGATAAAATGTAAAAAGTTTAAGTTTGTTAATAGTTCTTTATAATTATTAAATCGAAGTCTCCTAGTGTTAGAATTTAACTTCCGTGAATGACGTCATTGTAGAAAATGTGAAGGGGAATTACGCTGAAGGACTGAATTGTTGTGTCGTAAATCGATACGTTCAAGCCTTCCATTGTTCTGAAAAAGCATCAGGTTAGTCATCAAGGTCTTCTCAGGTTGCAAGAGAATGCAACACCTGCGGTTCTTAAGTGACTGGTAAGGGAAGAAACTGAATAGATGTTGTAGACATTACATGAATGTGATGAAATACTATAACTTTTGTTCTTTATTTAAATTCTTAATTTTTTTATGCCTCTCAGAGTTCAAGAAAATGGTACGTATTGCAGGCCTCAACGTAGTATCTCACAAAAAGTTTTAATATTTTTGAACTTAATTAAATAAGTAAAACATTCAATTCGACAAAAAAAAAGACGTTTAGAAAGCAAACTAGCTGACATCACTTTCAGGAGACTTAAGCATGTACACTGAGACTGTTCTTCGACGCACTGATGGCGGAAGTTTAACTGAAATCTTTCCCGGAAAAAACAAAATTACTGTAATACATGCGTAACAAATTACAGGAAAGTTATATGCATTATGTTAGAACAGTTCCTTATTTCATAATTACTCATGTATTAACGTATTGTTCGCAGATGCACCGTAGGCAAAGTAAATTTTCGGACTATTTCACTTTCAACGTTATAAATTATTAAAATTATATTGAACATTCTCCTATCTAAAGTGTTTTTAGTATTATCAATTTGTAAATCTTGTATTATGTATTTTAAAATTCTTAATCTATTATTACATTAAATTATTAATATAATTTATATATTCGATTTTGAAAAATTTGGGAAATCAATTTATTCCAAATTAGTGACGAAGCCATCTCCATTTTCTGTAGCATTCCTCTACAGTAACCTCTTATTTGACATTAAATTGACATTTTTTAAACGACGCAGTAAATATTTTGATTTCCAAATTCAACTTCAGTGGAATTTCTCTTATCGTATAAAACGACAATAAATAGCGAACGAAGAATGCGAACCCAGGAATGATAGACCACACTGATCTGTAGAAAAGTAGCGTTTTACGCCTAATAGGAACTTCCAAATGTCTGAACAACGGCTCAGAGAATTGCAGTTGAAATTACATTAAAACGGGTAAGATGTGTACTATACCACCAGAAGAAATGCTTGCATCCACTCTTCATTAATAATCTTCCAATATCGAATTTATTCATTTTATAAATGGAAAAATGTATGCCACTTGTTCAATGTACGTATAACGTACGTCGCTAGTTCTCTGTGAGTTCTGCTCGCTATGGATGCCTACGAAGCTACAACGTCCGTCACGAACAACGTACGCATAATAGAGGGTAACGTCCGTTGGCAATTACGCGACGGAAGTTACTGCAGCGCGCTAGTGTGCCTCAGGCCATATGCGTTACTGCATGGCTACGTCAGACGTACTTTAACGCCCGTCATTTGACGCTCGTATGTTGCTAGTGTATTATCTTTGTTCAAACTACTTAAACTTTATCTGCATCGCGCCGTTCATTGTCTCGCAGCACAGGAAATGTATTGGATCGTTGATTTTGTTACGATATAAGACCCTAAAATATTGTAAGTAAGTTACAATGTTTAAAAATTGCCAGTCCTCCATGAGTGTCAGGTTATGCAGCTGTCAAGTCACCTCCGAGCAAACGACCCTCCCTTATGTTCGGACGTAACAGTTTTACTCATTGCGTTTCACCTGTCGGAAAAATAGCAGTTGTGGCGATAATCAGGTGGATATAACGATCGAAAACGATATCCGTCGGTTTCGTGGTCGCCCATATCCTGAAGGTATGTGCGCACGACTCTATCCTAAATGCAGATCTCTACTGGGGAAGGTAGCCCAGACAAAAGCGACGAGAAAAACGGATAGGCCGACGGCGACAGGGAAGGCAGTTAGATGACCACCAAGCTGGGAACAGGGGACGCGGTACAAGTGGAGAGACAATCCTGGACAATGGTGGGATCCTTCAGAGCGTGGGGTCAGCTGGGTTAAACATTTCCCGGTTGCACGTGCAGTCGGGGATGTGCAACGCACATTTTCGTAATTGAAGATCGATGTTTCACTTTTACGTTTTTTCTCGCAAACTACATACGTAGTATAGAAAAAGGTGTGTAACTTTGCTACAAAAACAGTTTTTTGTTGTTGAAACATTGGATTTGGAACATGCTGGATTTTCACCAAAATTGATATTTCCCCAACAATGCGGTTGATGTCGCGGCCTCTTCAATTCACGGCAATAAAAATGGCGCAAAACCCATTTTGGGTGTATCCTCCGTATTTTCGAACATAGCAAACAATTTCTAAACCACAATATTGATGATAAATATTTTTACTTGATGAAATGCTCTTTAAAATATAATCTCTATAGTAAGGTCAGACACAGTTTTTGCAAAGGTTCGCGCAATTTCGACTAGATTCACGTAAGTTTTGCAACACGGCGGTAATGAGGCGGCAATGAGATGGGGTAATGAGGCGGCAATTAGGTGGAACATACTTTCAACACTATTCTCTTCTTCGACAAAACACTACACGTCCAAGGCATGGAAATAAACATATCGAGCTAACGATAATTAATAATAATCATAATAATTACTAATTCACAAAAACGTGATAGCACAAAATGTAAAAATATTTCAGAGCGTCTATATGAAAAACAAACAAACAACTAGCTAATAGAGGAAATTAAAAGGATTTTTAACTTTCAGCATGCATTAGTACAAAGTAGCGATAGCAAATAAATTGTTAGAGCAACGCATAAGCCTGGCCAGGAGCAATCACCCAGGCGCCGATCACTCCAAGCTCTAGCTTCGCCGACACATTGTAATTTCAATAAGAAAATACACACATGCGAGGATATGGACTAATTCAGGACAATCACGAAATGCGCAACCCGTGGGACCGGGTTAGGTGGCTCAGGTTATCAATTGATATCACTGCAGTGCCTCTGATCGGAGGTCCTAGGGTTAGAGTCCCGACTGGGGCAGCATTTTCGACACGAGCTAGGCCGAATTCAGTCGCTATCTGGAGGAGAATTCTATCGGCCGGCTGCTCTGATCGATAGTTTTCCGTGGTTTCTCCGATGACCACCAAGCGAATGACGGAGCAATAGGGCTACCCTAACAAACGGGCTACAGACCACATGCAATCTTTCCTTCCTCTTCCATGTCCTACCCCCACTTACACACACATGCTTATATGTACTACACTACCACACATGCCGGGAGACCAGTCGGGAGCTTAGAGTTTGTCTCATCTGGGGCACTGCTCCGCCGGTGGGAGATCCTTGGTTGTGGAAATCCCCAGAAGCAGACGTGGCGGCTGGCACCTCCAGCAATAAAACGAGCACTACACTTACGGAACTACCGGCCTTAGCAGTTGACGTGCCCGGAATCACTAATCATTAAGCAAGCAATCCCGGTTGGATAAAACGCTCTCCTTCGTCTATCCCTTGCGTGAATGGATGCGTTGATGAGATTTTCTATTTCTAGGAATGGAGGGGAAGGAGTCGGAACCCCCTGCGCCCACGGCGGCGGCTGCACCGACACCAGATAGTGCTACGCCCGCGCTACCAGACTGGCTGACGACGAAGTTCCTGCAGGACGCGCTGGCGGGGCCGAATGGCGAAGGTGATGGCGAAGGCGAAGGCGAAGGCTGAGGAAGCCGAAGAGCGAAGGCGAACAGCCAGAAGTGCGAGGCGAAGGCGACGGGAGGGAAGCGAGGCGAAGGCGAGGCGGGGCCCTACGAGTGAAAAGCTTCCATGCAGAGAATGCCGTGGGCAAGGGCGACAACTACGCCAGTCTCATGTTGCGCGTGCGCGTCGACATGGAGGAGACTACTGCACACGGGTAAGACTTATTGTAGGATACCAGGGTGAGGATTGTTATGCCCTAAAATATCTTCAAACATGCTTTTAAAATACGCCTTTACGAACTACAATTCCGATGTATGCACAGTAATATGCAATTAAAATTAGCAATATTTCATATTCTGGATAAACCTTTCTTGATAAAACTTCAGGAAAATCATGCTTGAAAAGAAAAGAAAAATTGTTGTGCAAACATAATTCAATCTATCCTACTTTGAGAAATAATTGAAGTAAATATTCACCCTAGTGAAGTACATTCTATGTCTCGTTGCATTTCTTTTACCTGGTAAAAAAATATATAAAGAAATAAACTGCATTTGCACAAATATTTTATCATTAACAGAAAAGGAAAAAAATATGCGATATCATAATGTCAATGTATTTTCATCTTACAATTTCTCATGATTTCCATCATTGACATGCATTACAGTGTGTTACAAATACCGTATTGTCATGTTACAAATAGCATATTGTCAAACGTAAACGTGCGGCGGGGAATCATTTATTACAAATTGTTAATGGGGAAAGGTTTATTTAGAATTGAGCTCCTGACTTTGTGGCGATTCATGCTTATGCGATTTTTCAGATCAGAGTAATTATTTTGTTTTAAATTTCCTATGTAACCAGTTTCTCAATTTATTTGTAATTCTTTCTTCCTGGGACCCAACTAACTGGCATTTTACTGCGTTCAATATAATACCAAGAGACGAGCTTTTTTTAGAAAACACAGTTTTGACACAAAATTACACACCATCTCCTAATATTTTTGAAACGGTTATCTTAATTTATAATAATTATATGGCATCTTCACTACTATAATTATTTCAGCTGTCTCTTGCAAATATATTTTCATCGTGATATGGAAATGCCAGCATACTCTTTCCAAACCCAAGAGACTCACATCAGCAGGAACACTGACTTTATTGTTAAAACTCTAAGAGTCTACATATCTTTCCCTTCATCAAAGCAAAACGACTGTCTACTGGTAGATAAAATTTACGTTGGTTGCAGTGATGATCAATAAAATTTAAATAATCCAATACAACTCTATCCAATATAAGTAGATTGCACCTTAACATAAAATTTAAAGAAATCAGGTAGTTTATTTCTTACAATAAAGAGTGAAAATTAGTTGATGCACGGAGAGTTGTATGAAAGAATAATTGGCAACCTCATTCACTCATTGAATTGGCATTTCTATTTTGGCATATTATTTACAGTAGTTTAGATGACGACAGAAGCAGCAGCAGCAGCAGCAGCGATAATAACACTAACGACGCTGTTTTGCGCTCACGTTTTTCTTCTTGCTTTCTCCGGAATGAGGTTTGCTGACGCACTGAAAACAGCGTTGGTCGTGTTCAGCAGAACATCCAGAGACCCTCACGAAGCTAGTAGCAGCGCACGCACGAATAATCGAGTAGTTACCAGCAACTAGCAGCGAGGTTTGCAGAAAGCGCCCTAAGCGTCAATGCATCTGAAAGTTTAACCAAATTGGTTGGCATGGTAACAACAATCCCTGGTCTACTCAGCCGTTTAAAATTTGTCAAAGATCGGCAAGATTGATCGTAAAATTTTCATTAAAAAAGTGTATGGCTTGGATAATACTTGCTGGTGTTGTTTTTTTTCACGAAATTTAGGACTTATTTACTATTCCACTCATGAAATTAAAACCATATAACCGTACATGTAACTGTAAAACTATTTAAATGTACATACACTACCCTGATTGGTGCATTTTCTAACTCAAAATGTTTACCGATTTTTTATCCGATCTTCCTTACAACTTCTCCCTACTGGCCAGTCATAAACTGTGACTCATCTATCTTAGGAGGCGGTATACATATAGCTATGTTGATGTCCAATAAACCACGAATGTACTCGGACATAACCTTTGATTTTAATGTAGCTTTAATTTATTTTTAATATTTTGCGCATTTTGGAACTCTTTTGGAGATATTTCACTCGTGGAATACTCTCTCGTAAATACTACTCGTGCTTTGGAAATTTGCAAATCCTCGCTTCGCAAGTCGGGAATTTATCGACTATTTGTAAAGCACTCGTATTACCAGTGAAAAAGCAATGTATGGGACCTTTGTTTTTTAGAAATGTAGCACTATTATTTCATGAAGTTTGCATATCATTTCTAATAGCGACGATGCCAAGAATGTAACCGAAAATGAAGCTTAGTGGAAATTTTCTTTTTTGAAATTTTCATTTTCGCTTGGAATTTTCATTTGACTGAAATAAAACTAAGTAGTAAGCTTTAATGATATATTTCCGGCGTTGGCAACTGATGCCGAGGAACGTTATCGTTACGGATCTCATTTCAGATTACTGATAATACCGAAAACATTACCGAGAGCACAAAGGAGGGTTGTGAAGGAATCGTGCAATCAAAGATTCACCAAACAAAGAATAATATTTGACCTTTCAAAAAATTTAGTTTTCTTGTATCTTGGAAATTTCACTTCTTACGCAAATGTCGACCACACACACTTCCTTTTTTAAATTATATTCATTTCAGTCTTGCAGTTGGGTTTCTGTCGCAACTTCATCAACATATACACAAACGGTCATCGAATTGTAAATATAATGACGCATAATGACACGATAAAATAGAAGAAGTATTAAGTAATTACAAATAAATCCTATAATAGTTAATATTCAGTTGAATCATGTCGAAAATTGGCGATGGTGACTTCAATGAACCATACTGCACAGATGCATTGCGCCGATTAGCACTTCACCGCACTGCGTAACAGTTAAGTTCACATTCAACATTCATTTAACAACATAACACTCATTTAACATTTGAATTGTAGGTTACTCTAACTTACTTCTCAAACTAGTTAAGGTGGACTGTTCTCTTTCGCTGACGCTATGAACTGAAGGATATTGGTATATGAAATACCCTAAATTCTCCTACCATGGTACCAACTAACCAAAAAACACAAATCACTTAACTCTTCGAAGCATAAGGAATATCATGGACACTAGCCAGTATATGGGTCTATACAAAAAGGTCTATATAAAAAAATTAAACAAATGTTTTAATTGGATATGACATGAAACTTAGAGTTCAATTAGTCGTGATAACCACTTTTCTTGTGAATTAAGCTTTTTTTAAACCCTTCTATTAATATATTACATACTTAACCACTATTTTGTGTAGCCTTTGTTCAATAGTTCGGGCGGTTGCCGTGCGCAGGGCGCGAGTGTCGCAGCGCAGCCTCATCGTGAAGAGCAAGCCGCTGGTGGAGATGTCGCGCGCGTGGGTGGAGAAGACGCTGCTGTTCCCCAAGGAGCAGCGCATGTACCGAGAAACGCTCCCGCGCATGCAGCGCCTGCTGGACGGGCCCCTGCGCGGACGCCCGTTCGCCCGCCTCACCCCGCGCGCCCTCCACAACCACACGGACGAGTAAGTGCCCACCTGTAGCGGGTGAACGTAATAATTAGCTCTCTAGGGTTAGGTTAGCGCTTGGCTTGGCTCGGTTGCATTTTTTGCGTGTATGTCCTCGGCGTCAACTGCTTGGTCATTACCCTGTGTAGTCATGTTTGCTTCTCGAGATGGTGATCTTCGCCGGATGGCAGATCCGGCCCGACCTACTTGCTCGGTTGGGTTCACAACCAGGACTCTCCCACCAGCGGGGCACCGCCCCAGCCGGGATAAGCTCTAAGCTCCCGACCGGTCTCCCGGAATGTGTGGTAGTGTAGGGAACCGGGCTCTTCGGTAGACGTCGCGTGCTAGGCACGGTTGCCAACTTTTCGGACGTCGTACTGTAACTTTCGTCAGGGTGAAATGCATTGGTTACCCTGTGCGTAGCTCACTGACGCGCATTTCGCCCTGAAGAAGGACGAAACATAACGGCCGAAAGTAAGCCTAGGAAGCGACGTCTCCTTGACAGCCAAATATTTAATGACTCCGGCCAAAGATACCTGCACTTTCACAACACTTGTATCAGCGAACCCCGTTCTCCCTAAGCCGGCTTGGCTTTCTATCGTCAGTCTCCGGTGTCCCGTTTTGCCCAGAGTCCCTTCCCTGCTTCTGCAATTTGTTAAGGGTTCGTGACTATTGTTGGCGGGAACAATATCATACCTCCTAAATGTAAAACCGTCCCTCGGCAATTTTTAGTCTTGTAGCACTGAAAAGTGAGCATTTTCATCTCAATTTACTGCCTATTAAAGAAAATTTAAGGATATTTTCGTTTTTTATGAGTACAATTTTGGGCTCTAAATCTGAGATTTTAGAGCCAAAAATTCCGAGGTTTAATTATATTTAAATTTTAACAAGATTGATTAAATGAATGCTCGAATGAAACTTTAATGTAAAAAAAATGACTTGTCCAGGAGTTAAAAACCAAGCTTTTGCAGTGTCTTACGGAGTAGTTTTTATTGCGTTTAATTTTAGGCATCTGAGAACTTCCATAAAATTCGCTCTTGGTAAGTCACATAATTGTGAGTCTCCTTGTGATGCTTCGACCACAAAACAAGCTGTTAATTAGTCAAGATAATACAAAAAATCAAAGTTAATAAACGAACGAAGAAGCACTTTTAGGCTAAAATGTTGAGATAAGTAAAGTAATGAAACGTGTTTATAATTAAATTTCGCCTACCTACTTCAAAAAGGTAAAATAGGTATTTTCAACAAAAATAAAAATTGTTCTACGGGGTTCAAACAATCTCTCTGTGATTCCTAAGCAGAGACACATCTGTTCAGACACATCTTGTACCCTTTTCTCTTCATTTTTCCGGGCTTCATATGTCGCCCGGCTCATTTACGTCCGTCTTTCCCGTCTTATGTGACCGTCTGGATGAGCATGACATTTCCAATCACATTACACGCCCACCAACCACGCATTGAGAGTGCACTATCACGTTGTATGTTAAGGTCCAGAAACATAAGCTAGACTATAAAAACTTAAATGTAAATACTGAAAACAGAATATAGTAGGTGTTTCGTCCCGGGATCATCTTTAACCATTCCTGTGAGGAGTGAATGCACATGCTGGGAAGTAAACTCTCGTGGATATCCTCATGCTACTGTTGGTACCGCAATCTTCAACTTCCCAAGGACCTTAGCGTCTTTTTCTGGGCTGTGTTGCACGCCCCTCGTCGCAGATGCAACTCACCTCACTTGCGATCCCCAATTTCACAACGATTGGTTGGTTGGTTTTTTTTCGTGTTTCCGGGCGCGTCAACTGCTTTGGTCATTAGTCCCATTAGTGTAGTGCATGTTTTTTTCTCTCGAGAGATGGCGGTGGTCATCCCCCGCCCGACCTACCGTCGGTTAGTGGGGTTTCCCCCCTAAGCAGGACTCTTCCACCAGCGGGGCACCGCCCCAGCCGGGACAAGCTCTAAGCTCCCGACCGGTCTCCCGGAATATGTGCTAGTGTAGTGCATGTTAGTGTAAGTGTGTGTGTGTGTGTGTGTGTGTGTGTAAGGAAGAGGATAGGACAAGGAAGAGGAAGGAAAGATCGCGCGAGGTCCGTGGCCCGTTTGGTAGGGCACTTCTCCGGCATTCGCCTGGTGTTGATCGGAGAAACTACGGAAAACTACCGATCAGAGCAGCCGGCCACTAGAATTCTCCTCCAGCGACTGAATTCGACCTAGCTGAAAAGCTAGTGTCGAAAATCCTGCCGCCGTCAGGACTCGAACCTAGGACCTGCCGGTCAAAGGCGCTGTAGTGACATCAGCTGATGCACTGAGCTACCGCTTCCGGTTTTCGCAACGAGTGTACGCTCAAACATATCCTATACACTTTGTGTTATCGTACAACAGTGCTCAACGCACTGTTCCCTTTCCAACGCATTTTGCTGGCTCACTTTGCCCGTCCTTGAACTACAGAGCGCGTCTCTTTTTTCTACAGTGACGGACGAGCGCACAGGCGGAAAAGTACGTTGTCATTGGTTAAGTAATACTGTATCTCAAAAAACATTCACATCAGTGGTGGCCGGGTTGGAATTCTATTACTGGTGCCAGTTAGTGTTAGAACATCGACAACAAAACATCAATGTTCAAAATTAAAACATTGATGTTATTGAAACATTGATCAAAAATCATCTACGTTATTGAAACATGGATCAAAAATCATCTACGTTATTGAAACATGGATAAAAAATTATCTACGTTATTGAAACATGGTTAAAAAACCATCGATGTTTTTAAACACCGCTATGATCCAAGACACGAACGTATAAAAGTACTCAGCCTGAACGTCTGAGCGCCCACAGTCATCTCAAGAGGTCACAGCTTCCCGAGTTTGCTGAAGAAGAGCACAGGAGGAAGAAGTGAAGTCTTACGTCCACTGCCTACGCCGCCTCTCCATTTTCGGAGGAGGAACAAGGAAATGCGTACGAAGTACCAGGGTATCGGGAACATCCTGAGTGAGAGATAGTCTGCTCGATGAAGATAGCGTCATTAAAGCACTCTATAGAACAGGATATGAACTACTGTCAGTTCAATTTTGGCACTGACTCATCCATAGAGACGCTTACAAACCAATACAGCGTTCTTTGTACGGCGGTAAATGGGCAGAGACGGTGTTAATTCGGAGGTGGCTCGAAGGTTTGGAAGGAGGCCGACAGATAGCACTACGCCCTGTGCGTTTGAAAAGAGTATTCATAGAGCATCGAATGACTAAGGGCTTGTTCAAATGAATTACTACAAAGAAAAATATTTTGAGGAAACTATATTTTATAGACATCTTTGTGGTGAAAAAAATATTTTATTTTGTTGTTGTTGTTGTTGTTGGTGGTGGTGGTGGTGGTGGTGGTGGTGGTGGTGCCATGGCACTCTGGCATTACCCTAAAAACCGCCACTGGTTCTCATAATTGGTTCCATCTTAAATTACCACTTACATTACGTACATCTTGCTATTAGCTGAGAAGTAAGCCTGTATAGCTTTGCACGTGCATTAAAAGCATTCGTTAAGTCTAACAATGCAACTGTCTGGGTTTAGTTCAGAGCCAATATTACCGCTGTCTCTGCAGCGACTCCTAGTCCGATGAGAATTCAAGCGGTCGGCGGCTATGATCAGAAGTATTCCCTGGATTCGCTAATAAATACCAGGCAAATGTCGGACAAATTCCTAACAAACTGACCAGAGACCGCGTTCCTTGTCCTCTCCTTCCCCCCCCTCTCTCTCACACGCACACGTACACACACACACACACACACACACACTTACTCTAACATGCACTACACTACTACATATTCCGGGAGACCGGTCGGGAACTTAGAGCGTGTCCCGGCGGGGGCGGTGCCCCGCTGGTGGGAGAGTCCTGGTTAGAGAGAAACCCTACTAGTCGACGGTAATTCGGCGCCGGATCTCGCCATCCAGCGGGGGAAATCACCGCCATCTCCCGAGAAAAACATGCACTACACTAACGGGACTAATGCCAAAGCAGTTGACGCGCCCGGAAACACGAAAAAAATCAATCAATCAATCGACGCCGGATTCAACATCCAGCGAGTAAGGAATCACCGCCTCTTCCCGGAATAAAATTCACTACACTGTCGAAACTAATAACCAAGCAGTTGACGTGTCCCAATACATCAATTATTCAATCAATCTAACTCTTCTAAACTGAAATTTGTCCACAGCATCCTGGTGTTTGAAGACCTGCGCGACGAGGGCTTCAAGATGGTGAGCCGTCAGTGCGGCATGGACGTCGACCACTGCCTGATGTTGATGAAGGCCCTGGGGTTGTTCCACGCCATGTCGGTAGTGCTCCGCGAAGAAGACCCTTCCAGCGTAGCTTACGAGGAGTCCTTCTACACAGAAGCTACGCGATCCGACTTCGAATTCTTCATGCCCAAATCCTTCAACAGCCTCGCCGAGCACGTGGACGGCTGGCAGGGCTTCGAGCACTACGCCGACAAACTCAGGGAGTTCGGGAAGACCATCTTTGGAGTCATGATGAACATTTTAGCGGAGACCGAAGAACGATTTAAAGTGCTGAATCATGGAGACTGTTGGGTTAATAACACGTTGTTCAAGTATTCAGAAAGTGGGGAACCTGTGGACATTCGCATCGTAGATTTTCAGGTAAGGCGGGTTGGTCATTTAAATTTTAACAGCCTTTTCCAGCAATGGCTACATATCTAATGGTCGAAGGTCAGTTTCTATAATTTTCAGTTATTAAAAAGAATAGTATTGAACACTAGTATATCACAATTTAGTGCATTACTATTAATACGACCGGAAAAATTATCGGATATGAATACTCGAACATTTCTAATGAGAAAGTATACCCTAGCATAAAGCTAAGATAGTAAATAATAAACATACACATTTTCGTACTGCGCCTTTATATTTTTAGCAATTCTTCATGACTTGGCATGTTATCTGTCAGGACACTTGATTATGGTCTTTGCATAATGGTAATTGGACATGTGTCTTAAATTTGTGTCAGAACTCTAAATTTATAGAAACTGTCTCTCAAATTATGAGTCACTAGTATTTTATTCAATGGATATTGTTATAAATTTGACTTATCGAATGTTACTTAATAGAGCATAAAATTAAAGCAAACGTTAACAATTTTATTCGCGTAACAAAGACACACCTTTTTACCCTATCAAAGATACCTTTGTGAATAAGACCTCATTATCTACCCCTTTGAATTGTTCCAGATGTGCCGTTTCGGTTCTATGGGTTTGGACCTTCAGTATTTCTTGTTCTCAAGCCCCCGACCTGACATCCGCACGGACAAAATGGACGAAATGCTTTCTACGTATCACACGACATACTTGCAGGTAAAACGAATCCACAGAAACATTATTATAATAAGAGTAATATTATGTTGCATTTATAAAATTAAAACTTTTGTTTATTTTAGATTTCTGTGAACTATTCATTCGTTCAAATAATATTAGCTTTTTCGTGCCAAAGGAAAGTATTGGTGATTCTCTTATTGAAAGGAAGGTGAATGAGTTGATCTCAAATTAGTTACTGAAATTCAAACCACTCAAAGAACCTTCAATATACGCCTTTTCTAATGCACGAAAGTGCAATTTGAAATTTTGAAATATTAGTTTTTGAAATTATTTGAATGAAGATTTTCCCGTCAATTGGTATTTGAGAATTCTTCTTCTGGGGTCCTACAGCTGTCGTCGCTTCCCGCACCTCCGACGCCACAGGTCTCGGTGGTATTTGAGAATAATTTAAATTAGTTAATTTTAAGAAGAGTACTTGGACATAGCAAAACAAAACCACGTGGAAGCGATCTACTTGAAAATGAATCGCTGGATAAATACTTAGCTCTTTTTTCTTATGAGGTTATGCTCCTTGTCACAATCGGAAATCTTCTTGCGAAGGTAACTTATATGAAGAATACGTAGTTTTTATTTGATGTGATTTTAAACGTTTGTGCGGAACAAACTCTTCAGAAAGTTGTAAGATGTAAAACTAAGATAGTTTTCAAGTACATAAATAATTAAGAAATGATTTTCTCATTGCCAATTCCTTATTGAGAGGAAGCTCACACTGTTTGTAGAGACGAAATTATAGCATCTTAATACGTTTTAATGTGTATTGTATGGTGGAGAATTGCTGACAGCATTTCTAATTTCATTGTGACTCCTTTAATTCTTATCGTGGTTTGGATGAGAATTGCTTTTTAAGAGATAAAATGATAGTTACAGATACTTTATTACCACGGTACCGGCTCCGGTTGCTCAGGGCATCAACTGATGTCCCTGCAGTGTCTCTAACCGGGATCCTGTGGTTATAGTCGCGACGGTGACAGGGTTTTAGCTATTAGATGCATAGCTCTGCAGAGTTCATGCTGGAGCAGTGCTCTAACGAACAGGCTACAGACCACGCGCGATTTTCTTCCTCTTCCTTGTCCAACTTCATCCCTTACACTCACACACGCTCTTACGCGCGCTCTCCCACGCGCTCTCTCACACGCGCTCTCACACACGCGCTCTCTCACACGCGCTCTCTCACACGCGCTCTCTACACGCGGTCTCACACGCACTACACAACTACACATATCAGGAGACCAGTCGAGAATTTACAGCTTGTGACGGCTGGGGCGGTGCCCCGCTGGGGAGGTTGAAATCACGCAAGCCAATGGGTCGGCGCCGGATCTTACTATCCAGCCACTGAAGAACATTGTCATATTACGTGATAAATGTACACTACACTTACGAGACTAATTAAGTATCAGTTGACCTGCTCATAAACACGAAATAATGGATCAATTTTATTTACTAAGACGGTTAAGTATTATGTTGGTATTCTCCTAATGTTTAAAATATGATGCGAAACAACTCTTCTTAACCTAATTTGGACGTAAGAAATTTCTTTAAATGTTTCTTAATTATATTAATATTAATTTTGTTATTACCTAGCGTTGATGAAACGCTGGTGGGACGGATCCAACTAGAGAGAATATGACCGTGGGTTGCCGCGGCCATGTTCCGCAATCTCAGCTAACCAATATTGTCAGTTTTCACTACACATTTCCTGACTTCAATTTATTATTGAGGATTCTTCCACATTTTTATTAATCATCAAAAATCAAGGGTAGAAATATGAGCATTCTTTAAAAAAAAAGATAATATTTTGAATAAAATTGAATAAATTGAAAGGTGGAATGAGTAGCGAAAAGTTTAAAAGAGCCACTAAGCCCCAGCATCCTGTAAACAAGGATCGAAAATTGTTGTTACAAAATTGCTCATTCATTCGATTTATCATTATCAAATACAAAATCGCATTAATCGTTACTTACGTTATCAAAAATTCCCATTTGATTGCAAAAATGTATGCTCGGATGTTCTTGGCATTCGGTTACCTCTGTTATGAGATTCTATCACACAGATAAGATTATCTGTTGCTTCTACTATATTTAATAACAGAACAGTGATAAAACGTCAACAGTCATTTCCGTAGGCTATACTATTTACGAGTATCAAAGTTCAATAATTTCATAAAGTATAATCGGTCATTCACGGCGACAGCGTTAACATTCTTCTACTAATTCTTTGTGATAAGATAACTAGTTTACTTTATAAACATGTATATTTCCGCTCAACAAAAAAGAGGGTTTACATCCCTAACACCATTTATGGCTTTTTTACTTGCTCTGTAAGGGGTGGAGCTCAACGGCAAACATTTATAGGTCATTAGGTACTCTACCTTAGATACATCCTTTAAAATAATTTTATGAAAGACTCCGATTAGGCCTATTATTACACACGCCTTCCCAGTGTGAGGAGCATCACGAAATTCATTATCCAAACTTTCAAGTTCTGCAAAAACTTATCTTGGATTAGCAGTAGGTATACCATGGTATGACCTCAACTCCCAACTACATACAACTCTTCTTAGAATTATGATTTTAAAATTAATCTAACGCATAATTTCTTCTCTTATGACAGTTCTTTCCCCTCGACCCTAATTTTCAATTTAGGCCGCGACATTCCGTTCCGTACACTTCTTCCTCTGATGCTCCTCACATCTCACTTTTTAAATATCTCACATACTTAGCATTAATGTAGTGTTAAAGGATAAAGAACGATATCGAGTTGTTGTACCCAAGTTTGCGGGATCAAACCCGATCGAAGCCGTGGATTTTTAAGGGCGAAAAAATCTTTCGGTAGTGTCCTTCTGAGGATAGGTAAAGGCGGCAGCCCCATGTTGTAGATTTACTGCATGAAAAAGATCAAGCCTAAAAGAAGCCTCTGAGCTAAATTCAAATTCCCTGTTTGTCGCTCGAGGTGATACATTCTCCACTAGATGGTGAAAGCAGCGTGGAAAAATTTGCGTCGTCAGACGGAAGAGCGGGTCTGATGAATTGAGTCTCACCACGTAAAATAAGGCATTAACTAATTCTTTCCGCCACGACTATCTCCTCCGTTAGATCTCTATCCGCTCCACCCGCTCCTCATCCTCATTTCGCTTCTTCTGGTCCTCTTGCATTGTCTGGTTCTTTTTTTTGTCCTCACACGTTCCGCTCGCCCCTTCCGAATACGCCCGGGCTATCTGGTCCCACTTAACCCCGCCCCTTGCTATACGGCAACGCCCCCCAACGATGCCACCCAGTAAGGCTTGACTTTACGTAAATATAGTACTGTACAATTTGCGGTTACAACGAAAATAGCTATTTCTGATTCTTGGCCACTCAACAGTATTCATGATAAATTTGGAAGCGATCACTTTAGTGGTTAAGAAATTTTTGTGTCACTCACAAACATACATACTCTTACGGTTATACACAAGAAGAGATAGACCCACACCCTTTGCGGACAGTCACTGACCGTTACCACTAGGTAGCTGCTTCAGGCGGCTGTATTCCTTTTAATGCTTTCATTAAATTTTACTGATGTTAAGGCAACAAAATTTTTAGGTCTCTCAATTCAGTCAAACCTTAAATGGAACGTCCATTTAAATGAATTGAACACAAAATTAAGTTCATTATGCTACGCATTCAGAATTCTTGCAAATTCAGTCAGCCTTCATACTGCTCGTTGTGTATATTTCGCGAATGTTCATTCCCGCCTGAGATATGGCATAATATTCTGGGGAAATACATCTTATAGCTCCCAGACTTTTAGATTACAAAAACGAATTGTACGAATAATAACCAAATCCCACCCACGTGATTCATGTAAGCCTCTCTTCATTAATCTAGGAATTCTACCATTACCGTGTCTTCTTATTTACGAATCAGTGGTTTTTGTAAAAAACGACTTGCTTAAGGGCGGGAATATATTTTCAGAAAATGCCGAAGTCTATTTCTATAACACTCGACGTAGAAATCATATTCATCAGGTGACAGTATCAACAGCTCATTACAAAAAATTCACATACAATACATGTACATTATTTTACAACACTTTGCCAGATGACATTAAACGATTAAATTCAATAGAAAAGTTTAAATCCCAAGTGAAATCGTTTCTGCTGCATAACTGTTTCTATACAATTAGAGACTATACTGAGCATCACAAGAAAAGTAACATTAATTTTAACAATGATACATAATGCATTATTTACCATTTGAACTGTATAAATGAGTATAAACAACCTGTAACAACAATTGTACTACAGCTTCTGGGTCAATGACCCCATCTCGATCAGGTTTTTCGTCCAGTTTCCCTGATCCATTGAGCAAATGCTGAGATGGCCCCTTGTTTTGCTTCTGGACATAAATGTAACTTCATTTTCTGTGCACGTCTTCTAGAATTCAGTGGGAAATACAATTATTCAAATTATCGTTTCCATGTCGTCGCGGCAGGAAGTAATAAGAGCCAAAATTTATTGCTTATCTATCCTTGAAAATAGATTTTATTACATGGGAGTTTTTTTGTTTTTTTTTCTCCCTTTCAAAATTCAAAATTTATTGCTTATTTATTTTTGAAAATAGATTTTACTACATGGGAGTTTTTGTTTTTTTTTCTCCCTTTCAAAATTTAAGTAGTATCAGACTTAGTGTAGGGATCACAGAATTTTGAAAATGTGCACACATTTCACTTTTCCCCATAGCACGTCATACGCAGTTTTAACTGTTTTTTTGACGTAAAATAAATAAATAAATAAATTAAAAAATGATTTAAAAAAATAAAAAAATACTTCCAATTTTTTGTAATGAATTATAATTTGCTAATCATGAAAACGTGTCTGTATATTCTGTAAATGCCTGCCTGAAAATGCGCTCCTGCATTTAACACCAGTAACGATCATTGCTCCGTTTGCACAGGTTCTCAAGCAACTGGGATGCGAGCACCGGGCTGTGTCGTGGGAGGAGCTGCAGCAGGAGATGAAGCGCGTCATGCCCTTCGGAGTGATGTCGGCGTGCAACCTGCTGGCCATCGTGTTGGCAGACCCCAGCGAAGCTATGGAATTCGAAGGCATCACCGAGGAGGAGGTGCGCAGTGGCGAGGTCGACATCTTCGCCAAGACCTTGGCCGGCAAAACCTTCGCCAACGCGTTGCGGCTCCTGTTGCCGTACTTCGAGAAGCAGGGAGCTTTGTGATCGTGATAATTTGTTCGTTCTCGGTATTGGAAATATAAGACGTGTGGAACGAAATATAAGTGACACAAATTGAAATTAAAAAAATGACTAGATTTTTTTTTTTTCTTCTAAAGATTTACAGTGCCAATTGATGAAGATGATTCTTCCCTCAATGGAATAAAGAATAAACGAAGAACTCAAACACTAGTCTTGAACGATAAATATTTCTTCATCATCCACGATCGTTGGAGCGTAAGCAAGTGTATTTTAGTGAAAATATTTTTGTTCAACTCACTTTCCAGTAATTATAAACGAACTTGCACCATTTATGTAATTTTCTGCCTATATTCAATATTACATAGACGTCAGTTCTTAATTTGATAACAAGAAGAGCTACGAGAAAATATATATTATTCTGCTCTAATTAATATATAAATCTGGCATGTGATTATTTCTTACGCATTTTTTAAGAGAATATACCTAAACTTGAGGACAAAAGAAAAAGAAAATGTCTAACATACTCGTAATGTAATCGGCAATATAAGGTTTGATAAGCTGACAATCATAGGAGAGTTTTCATATCAAAATCCCATGCCTGAGATTACTAACTTTGAACACAATGACTGCAGCTTTAATTTTAATCCTCACAATTTCATGTATTGAAAACCATTGAAAATTTTTTAAAAAAGTGACTGCAGTGCGTTAAAATAACGGAAAATATAAAAAAGATGAGGTGACAAAATTCCTAAAATATTACCAAGCTGTATTCGTAGGTCAGCGTAGTTTTGATTATTAAATTACGTTTTATTTAGCATGCCAGAAAATATTTAACTTCAATCTTAGCAATCCTTACGCAAAAAAGTACAGTTAACTATTTAATAATGCTTAAAATCCATACTACATGCATGCAACCAGTTTTATTCGATTTAAGATAAACAAAGAATTGAATTGTAAATACAAGGCGTCCTTAGGAGACAAAAATTAAAACGCGAATGTTAAATCTGATGTATTTTACAACAGATGTTTTTGCAAAACTCGGAGCTGAGTAAAAATGTGACATACACTTTTAGCGATAAAATGAAAATGTCAAAACGTACAATTGTTTATTTTTACAGAAAATGTAAAAAATGCTAAAAAAATAAAAATAATTTAATTCTTAAAATAATGGAATCTCCTGACATTAAAGTTCAAAAGCTAGAGACAAATGTTATTTCTTCAAGTGTCAATTGCAGGGCTGTTCAACTGGCGACCCGCGGTGCCATTTATAGTGGCTCGCGAAAAGTTATTAGCCAAACGTACACGCCCCTTGCATCCATGTCGGGCAAAAATATTGCACCTAGCGCACCTAGCGCCCTGTCAAGGTCAACACTCCCTGAAAGTAAAAATTGGTTAAGATTACATTTAAGGAACTTTTTCTAGTAAATAGATAAATTCAAAATCATCCCAACGTGTTTCACTGCGTTATGCATGGTAGTACCTGGAATCGTGCATGGTTCCACCGCCCACACCCTTCGTTTCAGAACAACCGGGCAAACCGCCGATATCCACAATACTGGGTCACGTGTAGATCGCGCGGGCCATGAAAATATGGCACGCAACCATATTAAAGGTTTTAGTTGTGGGCCTTGAGACCATGTAATTTGGATCCCCCTGGTTTATTGCATAATGACTCCGAATGAAAAAGGTAGAACGTGTCATTGTAATTATTGCATGAGATGGGAAAAAATCTACGAGCCTAAAGTAGTAATTTCACAGAGAAGTACTTGAAAAGCAAGGCAATAACAACGAGAAATGAACTACTGTGTCATTAGACTTGCCTCTGAACTTGTCAAACTATTTCGTAGTTGTTTTTTCTTTTCTTTTCTTCACGTAAGCCATCTGAACGCAGCACGCTACGCAGCTATGAATATGTTATTATAAGGAGTTCACAGGATACTTCCCACAGATGATTGAAGAATTTTAGCTCTTACATAAGATGGTAAGCGTGTAGTTATAGATACAAGACGATGGTAATGTGAGATGTATTCATTTTCTCCTGTCCTCACTTTCTCCAGTCCTATTCTTTCAAAGACGGTAGTTAGGTGACCCATCTAGATGGCTCCAAAGTATTATCGTGACGGGTTTTATTGGCGGGATATAATCAGGGTAGTTTCCTATTATTCATAATAATAATTTCCCTGATGGTTATATTATTATTATTATTATTATTATTATTATTCAGAAGGATGTGATAGGGCGATGGTGAGGGGGAAAAGACGCACACAGTGATGAGAGATGAGGTGAGAGGTGATTGTGGACTTTTTGAATCATCCGAAATCAGCCTTGCGACCGAGGGAAACCACGAAAAGCCCAGTCTGGATGAAACTCGGGTCTCCCGACCGAAGACAGCGCGCTACACACTGAGCCACTTTGCTCGATTGCATTCATCTACTCGCATACAATTGGATTTCAGAATCTTTAGAATCCATCTGCGCCCTCCCTGAATAACACAGGCAGTGACACTACTAGTTGACGCGGCCAGCCTGCCTTATTGTTTATTCAGGCAATGAATAAACAATAAATTCCGCCTGTCGAGTAATGCAACGCACTGTTTCGCCACAACACGAACATTAGGGTAGCCGTAAAAAATATTTTTTCTACGAAACCCTTTACAAAGGTTCCTTTAGTATAAAAAAATGGGCCTTGATGACAGCGAAAAATGCGCCTCTAGTGATTTATTTCAAAAAACCTTTCAAAATGATTTCAGAAAAAAATATGCGGCGACCTATAAGCAGCGTCTTTATTTTATCACGCAACCTATGTTGGGAGTACCAGCTTTTGTTGAGGAAATATGGCAGCCACGTACCCGGCAAGGTACAGCGATGGCTAGCACGTCGGGACGACTGAAGAGGAGGAGAGCGTTGGGTCGTAAGATACAGAACCTTTCCTGTTTCTGTGTTTTTCTAGTAGAAGACGCTTGACGATCAGGTACGGGCCTCACAGGTTGGAATCCTTTCGGGCTTATGGAGTCAGGGCAGGGTGGAATGGATTGGAATGAGGCATGAGTGGGCGATCAAATGTTTCTGGGATTCTATCCAGTATGCTCTAGAAACAAAACTGATATATTAAGATGTGGAAGGAAGTTATGACTGGTTTGTTGATTACTAACTGCAACGTAACAATAATAAATTTAATGAATAATTATTTAAAATAATTAATACAAATTTAGTACAAATATAATGGTTCCTTAAAATGACATTTTTGGTAATTCTTCTTTCCTAAACCTGGGTTATTTCGAGGTTGAATGAAACGAGAAAGAATAACCACTCAAGAATAGAATAAGTTCTTCCTTTTTCCTTCCTCCAACTAAAAGAGTGGTATTCACAGAGAGTGTGTACTGTATGCACAGAGGGTGTAAGTACGTACAAGACAAGCGATTTTGGATGAAATAAGTATTGGCGTGATCTGAAAAAATGAGATGAACAAAATGAAAATTTTAGCGCGATTTTGCCGAGTTACAGACGTCGCTGCACAGCAGTTTGTTACTTTCTATTGTTCCAAAACTTCCAGAAGCACGACCCTATCACGAGTTTGAATTGTTTGTTGTGTGTTTCATTTCACCGAAGAGAAAATCTACATTGTTCGGATGCAAATGAAGAACAACGCAAAAATAGGGATGTGGGAATTGGGGAGCAAATACCGACAGTCCTAAAGCGATCCGGGCCGCAACAGTGGAATGTAAAAGCGACCGATGTTATGGAACAGGAATGCGGGTTTCCGGGTACGCAAGTGACCTCCCAAGTTTATCAGCGTGTCGGAATAATTTGGTGTTTGGCGGGCTATTTTCCGTTCACATACAGCTGCGATGGAATTTGAAAGATATGTCAACACGTTCTATGGTTTCCGAAGAAAAAGGTGAAGCAGGAACTCGCTGCTGCGTTTTTAGATTGATGAGGTGCGCACGTGGATACGAGGTAGATAATGTTGAGATTTTTACAATGTTCAAGATATGAAACCGAAACCATAACCGAAACAGTTAAGAACAGTTTTAATAATGAGAAAGATCGAACATTTTTTTGAAAAGAATGTGTTTTGGAGCTTTTCAAGTTGTACCTCTACTTCTTAAATCAAGGGACAACCACAGTTACTGCAGCAACTAAGTACATATCAACATCAGAAACCATAAATATAATACAACACGTGAAAATCAGAAAGTCACCAAGAATAGATGGAATTAGCCAATTTAGCACGGCTATAACAGAGATCTACAATGCTGCTTTACGGCTTTAATTACTTCCTAGAAAGTGGAAGAAGGCCTACCAGTGTATAACCTAACAAATATCCTAAACGTGCAGAAAAGTACAGACCCATTAGCCTCCCACCCCCACTCTACAATTTTTGAGAAGTTGATTCTGAACAGGCTAAATCAAATCACTTTCTAACAATGTCAAAAGGAATTCCGTCTTTTCAATTTGGTTTTAAACCAAATCATTCAAATTCTCACCAATTATTAAGGTTAACGGAAGGCATAACTCATGGTTTCCATCCGAAAATAGCATACAACTACAGCTTTCGTAACATGAGCGATGCCTACGACAAAGAATGGCATAGAGGCCTTGAGACAAATTACATGATCAGGGTACTCCTGAATATTTAATCAAACTCTTAACAAGTTTCATCTCCAACAGGGAATTCATAGTTAGAATCAATAACGTAACATCAATAACATTCCAAATCACTGCAGTCAATCCTCGAGGATCAGCTGTTTCAATCTACAATATTCAACCTACGAAGAAACAACAGCAAATTCCCGGAAGATAAATTTAAACCTCCGTAACTTGTCATCTCTCTCGAATCTTTCCACCAGTTTACCATCCTCTAACACTGAACAATAGTCAAAACCTTTCAGTACAGTTAAGAAAACAACCGCGACTTAAGGGTGGCCATATCCTAATAAGCCATACATTGTTACGTATCTCAAAATCCTCGAAAGACAGAAATGTCGAACAAGAAGTAATAGTTTTTTTTAGTTGTTCCTCTAAAAGTGCAGTATTTTATCTTTTGTTTTATCGGATACCTCAGTCAAAAAGGAGCAATTTCCTTTGAAACTTTCAAAAGGACGGAGTAGAGTAGAGTAAAATGTAACTTCATTTTCTATGCACGTCTTCTAGAATTCAGTGGGAAATACAATTATTCAAGTTATTGTTTCCATGTTGTCGCGGCAGGAAGTATTATTCCGAAAGACAACATGGATAAGAACCCAAAATTTATTGCTTATTTATCCTTGAAAATAGATTTCATTACATGGGAGCTGTTTTTTTACTTTTTTCCTTCAAATTTCAAGTAATATATGACTTAGTGTAGGGATCACAGAATTTTGAAAATGTGCACACAATTCACTCTTCCCCATAGCACGTCATACGCAGTTTAAACTGGTTTTTGACGTAAAATAAACAAATAAATAAATAGAGCATGCGGCGCTATTAGAGAGTCCTCAATGCCCGAGCCACAACGCGCGACGGGGGAGGTTGGCATTGATCGGATGGCGGACTACTGTTATATCTAATGCTTTTTTAATAAAAGGTCAATAAAGTTGCTAAGCGGGATCCGTTATTAAACCAAACCGGAACGTTGTTTAAAAGAGTTAGTTGCATTCGTTATTATAATAGTGTTATAATTTAGTGTTATAACGGCGCTTTGACTGTTATTTTGAAAATGAAACAGCAATAATAATAATAATAATAATAATAATAATAATAATAATAATAATAATAATAATAATAATAAACCGAGCGAAGTGGCTAAGAGCGTAGCGCGCTGACTTCGCAGTCGGGAGGAACGGATTCCATTCATGAGCCGGCCATCCTGGCCGGGGTTTTCGTGGTTTCCCTCCGTCATGCAGGCAAATGCTGAGATGGTTTAAGAAGGCCATGATCCCTTTTATCGTCATCATGTCACCTCATAATTCATACGTCAAGACTTAACAACCTTGTCTTACCAAAGAATACGATTCGAAGAAATCGATTTCCAGATTTCAACGGAAATACACGTTTTGGAGTTCCCTGATACCGGAAAAGTGTTTCTTTTTCAAAACGCTTTGTCCGTCTGGTGTATGTGAACAATACTAGCGCCTGAACTATTTGTACGATTTTTTTCAAACTGAATAAACCCCTGTCGATTTCAGCTGAGTCGAAGGTCTGTGATTTTGAGATAAATTCATTAATTTTGGGGGTACTTTACATGAAGCCCCTGGGACATTTTGAAATTTTTTTTTAAAAACTGGCTTCGAATTCCTTGCAAGAATAGAGTAAAATTCATTTATAAATGTGACACAGGTCCGATTTTCACTGTTAACTCTGAATTTTCGAAAATTGCAAACGTGGGAATTTTTGGGTGACTTATTACAACAAAAGTGAAGATAGAGATTTTTCCTTTAAATAAAATTTGTTGCCCAAAGTTAGTTTTCATTGACGACATGTCCAATTTTTTGAAAATGTTAGTACTCTTCGCGCAATATTGCGTGAAATGTGTGCAATTTTCAAGAGTAACAAAAACATAGTTTTCTCAAAAAGGCTCCAAATTTTTTGTGTAAATTTTTGGTAAGGCTAAACGAACCCTATACAATGACATAAACGCCATACTACTCTATTCTTTTGTTTTTTCCAAAAATTACAAAAAATGTAATTATTTTGACATCTTTCTTACATCGTTAACATTTACATAGCGGCAATTCTTCACATTATTATATTTATGAGTACATGTGATTTAAATAATATCATATAAAGTTTCAGGCAAACTCAATAGTTGTCTGTGAAAAGGAAATCAAATTCCTGCATTTTGAGAAACGTTCGAATGCCATTTTCCCAAAATAGGTTCCAAAATTTCTTCCAACAGATAGTGCTAATTGCACAGTTTAATATGTCGTAAAGTTCATTTTGGTGTATACTTTTATTTTTTCAAAAATTACACAAATGAAATTTTTGTGAAATCTCTCACACCTTAGTACGCTTATTTTCAGCAATTTGTAAACACTATTGTATTTGAGAGTTAAATTGCTTCAAAGTCTTAAATGAATTTTTTTCAAAAACTCAAAATCTTTCTGTTTTCAAAAAACGATATTTTCATAAAAACAGCCCTAAATTTTTCAATGAAAATTTCTATTTAGGACTAGATTTTACTTCTCTTTCATGTTATTAAAGTAATATTTCGGTTCTACAGTTAGGAAACCGAAAAATTGAGAGAATGAAAAAAATGTACTTTGGGCGGCGATAGAAGGCAGGTGGCAAGCGGATGGGGCAAGATCGTAAAGACCAAGGAAATTAGAAAACTTTATTACGAGAAAGTCTGTGCCATTCTGTAGCACCACTTGTGTTATTTCTACATTGAAACATATCGATGTACTTCAAACACAAAAGTAGTTTTTTTTTGTAAAATCT
This sequence comes from Teleogryllus oceanicus, assembly GCA_964035755.1. NCBI lineage: Eukaryota > Metazoa > Arthropoda > Insecta > Orthoptera > Gryllidae > Teleogryllus > Teleogryllus oceanicus. The sequence goes on along the minus strand of CAXIVR010000002.1, from coordinate 213,114,426 downwards.
CGATGTTTTAGCACAATAAGTTCATTTACTTTTCCTACTTAAAATGGATTCAAATTTATTGATTCAATTTTTGTATACTACACAAAATATTAAAATCAATATGCTTTTTCATATTACTTCAAATTTTAGATCACAAAGAATCCTCCGACCTGTTTAAATGCGTTAGTTATTTGCTGATTTCTTGGTGTGATCGACTTACGAAAATGATTCATAGATTTACTTCCTGCAGCAAACAACTACTATAGAAGAAGAAGATGTAAACACTTTCTAAAACAATAATATTCAATCATAGAATAGTAGAACATGCATAAAATCTCAACGATTATATTTAAGTGAATCAGGGGACCTCAGAATTATCAAAGTCATTGCTTCAGGCACAGAATCTATTTATGATGTCAAGGATCCCACTTTTAAACACTCACACGTGCCTCATTGTCGCCAGCTACTTCAAAACACGTTTAAATCTCCGAACGTTTTCTGACGTAGTAAACGACGCAATATTCACAAGACGTTGCTGTAAATCTACTGTAATGAACTTTGCCTTGGTATTCAAGTTGTTATTTTCAATGCACATAATGTGTGTGCAAAAACCAACAGTTGTCATTTTTATTCAATGATGTCATGCCAAGGAAGTGCAGAAAGAGAAAGGCTAGCTATATCTTTATTTTAAAACAATAGAAAACTGATCAATTTATTATTTTCTATTGCACTAGTTTAATAATGTTTTACTAGGCAACAATGAAATTACTTCCTTTTTTCTGCTGTTGTTTCTTTTATCAAATTTTATTTCCTCTTGCTCGGTATTTCTGCCTTTCAAGGATGTTGATATAAGATGTGTATAACATTATAGGATGAATCATCCTCAGGTCTGTGTCAATACATTTTCAGTGTATGTATGTTAGACTGACAGGTAAAATGAACAATAGTGAGTACGGGTGTGTGTGTTGTGTTTCTACTACTTCTTGGGCGGCAAGAAATTTGAAAAATGTTTCTATCTTTACATGTGTGTCTTCACTTGTAAAGATTAACATCATACAAACAGAAAATAAAAGAGAATAAATAACGTGCACTAAACGTGAATGCAAATTATTAGTAATTAATTTTACATACATATCGGCGATAGAAATCGTAATAAAGCCTCTGATAACCTTGTATTTATTAGCAACATGATCCTGACAATGTCCATTTTTCAAATAATATATTTTTACAAACAACAAATCGTGAAAATTGCGCAATGTTTCTCAGTGGGAAGTCCATCAACAGACAGCGGGAATTTCCTGGTTAAAACTTTCAGACGTAATAAAGACATGTGGTTGGGTTCGGGAAACAATGATGCAAACGCAGAAGTACGCAGCATCACTATCTTCTATATGGTTTTTAATATTATTTAAAATCAGTTCTCGTAACCAAGAGTTTATTGAGCTAGATACTTAGAAATGACGCAATGGGCATAGGAAACTCGTAGGCATAATTTTCACAGATTCAGTACTTTCTTATTTCACGACTTAAGTAATGCAGTGCGCCATATTGATATCGAAGGGACGGCAAAATTATAAAATAAGCTGAACCCGTGTGAACATTTCAAAGTACGCCAGTATCAAAAGTGTGGGCTGTATTAACAAACAGGGTCTCATTTATCCTTGCGGATTTTATTTGTGAACTTCCTATTGCTGTTGGCCGTCTGTGCCAAAGACCATTCTCAATTATTATCGATTTGTGACTGGTTCAAATTCACTTCAATGCAAATTCGGATAGGAATTTATTATATTATCTAAATAGTTTTATTCATGAAAAGAATCAACAAATGTATATTTTATGTAACGATTGCATAACATTTAGAATCTTTGAAAAATACATAATATTATCTCTACCAACCTTATTACACAATATATAACCTATTACACCATATATATTTAATTTTCACGTCCGCTGTCGCGGATGGGGTGATGATTCGCGTGGAGAGGTATGTGGAGGAGAAGAAAATATATGTTGACGAAGATGACCTCTTTTATTTCTTCTCATAAGAACGTCAACAATACCAAATCAGAATTCCCACAATTCAGTATCCGGAGGAGCAAATACGCCAGATCTCACGTTCCACCATCACTACCACTACGTGGATTTTAAAATGCAGTACATTTTCGAGGCTCTTAACCACTGATGCTGATGCGCCAGGAAACAGTAACTAATAAATTAATGAATATTGTATTTCCACACTTCGAGCCCAAAACTAGTGGTGCTACAGAATGGCATAGACTCTCTCTTAGTAAAGTTTTCCAATTCCCTTGGTGTGAGCTAGTTTTACGGTCTTGCCCCATCCTCTTGTCAGCTGCCATCTATAATCGCCCAAAATACATTTTTGAACTTGTCTCAATTATTTGGTTTCCAAAACTTAGATTTGAAATACTACTTTTAAATACTACTCTTAAATCTATAAATATCAAAGAAGAGTAAAACCTCGTCATATTTGGAAATTTTCGCTGAAAAATTTGTAGTCGTTTTTAAGAAAAATTCGTTTAAGCTCTCATGTAAATGCGAAATTTGAAGTTCTTTTTTATATAAATCTTTTTGTCTTTTATAAAATCTTCATTGGAAGTCATGCGAGGCTTTTCACTCACAAATGCAATAATGTACACACATCTTCGAAATGTGAATATTAATGGCGTGACAGATATTTAAAAAATTAATTTGTGTAATTTTGACGAAACAAAAGAAAACAGTTAATTAGTATAATGCATCATGAACAGTGCAATTGGCACTATCCGTACGAAAAGTTTGTAGAAAACATTTGGAGCCGTTTTTGATAAAAATGGCATTTGAGTGTTCATGAAAATGCGATATTTTGAGCTAGTTTTCCCAGAAAAGATTTGAGTTTGCATGAAAACGTTACAAGACATCATTTAAAGCACATGTACGCGTAAATGCAACACTGTGAACGAATCGCGCTAATGTAAATATTAACTTCGTGAGAGACTGTAAAATAAATTACACTTTCGTAATTTTTGAAAAATGAAAAAATAGAACAAAATGACCTTTATGTCACCTTATAAATTACATTTAGCACTATCCGTACCAAACGTTTTGCACATTTTGCACGTAGTATTTCGTGAAATACTGAAAGTTTACAAAAAATGTACAGTCTTAATTGAAAGAACTAAATACGGAGAACACATTTCATTTGAAGGAAAAATCTATCTTCAATTTTGTACTTGTAGGAAGACACCGAGAAAATTCAATCTTTTGCAATTTTCCAAAATTCAGTGTTAACGGTGAAAATCAAATCTATGCAACCTTTATAAGTGTTTTGTACTTTATTCTTAAAAGAAATTTATAGAAAAAATTTGGAGCTAATTTTGAGAAAACTTCGATAACGTCCCGGGGGCTTCATGTAAAGTACCCACAAACTTAAAAATAATGTTTTTGAAAATCAGCGCTTCGAGTCGAGCTAGATCGACCGGTGAATCTTCATTTTGGAAAAAATCCTTCGTGTGGATTAGGCGCTAGGGGTGTTCACAGTTGGACGGACAGACAGGCGGACAGATGAATAGACAGACAGACGGACGGAAGTTTTGTAAAATCAGTTTTTTGGAATCAGGAGACCCAAAAGAAGTATTTCCGTTGAAATCTCAAAATATATTTTCCTCAGCATTACATAACTTTCTCTATTCTACTTATATTACTCCATATATATGTACGTATTCGAGTATTATTTTCACACTTATCTCACATTTTCTTTAAATCCAAGAATATTGTCTGCCGAACTTCCTGCCCGAAAAGAGGTCGAGGCCTCGAACCACGTCGTTATATTCCCAATTCAGCAGTTGGGAGGAGGCGGGCGGGACGCTGGGACCCCAGGGCACGGGGCCCTCGGAGGCATGACCTTGCACAGATAACCAGCAACTTGCCGGTCATCATGTCGGCGTAATAGGACTCCGCGACGACGAGCGACACGTGACTTGTGATTCGGCCCGCGGCGATGGCGTTTAAGGTGGTGGCGGCGGCGGTTGCTCGGTAGCGGATATGGAGAAGGCCGTGGTGGTGGCGGCGGCGGTGGCAAGTCAGGATTAGTGGGAGGAAGGGCAGGATTGTGAGTGGGCGGTGGCGGTAGCGGTGGCGGGTGACTATGGGGCGGGGGCGGTCGGGGCGAGCGGGAAGAGGCAGGATTAGTGGTGGTGCGGTGGGGCGGGGTGACTGTGCGGCGGGGAGGCAGGGGGAGGAAGGGAGGATTAGTTGTGCGGTGCGGGGTGACTGTGGGGGGGCGGGAAGAGGCTGGATTCGTGGTGGTGCGGTGGCGCGTGGGGGCGGGAATGCAGCGCAACGATAGTGATGGTAGCGAGGGCGGTGGCGGTAGTGGCGTCGCTTGTGGGGTGGGTGCCCGCGAAGAGTTTGTAAGCAGGCTCCCATTCCCCCACCTCTCCTCCATCCCCCAGCATTCAACGACGACTGGCTGTCTCTGGCCCCTGGGATCGCTGCTGCTTCAGACGATCTGCAACCACGGTCGTGCGCGCGCGCTCTTGGGTTTGCGCCTTCACATCGACTTTCCCTGCAGCCATGCCCCCGTGAGTATCGATTGTTATAATAACTGAACGGATGTTTTGCTAAAAAAATGCTTAAAGTGTGGAAGCAAATCGGTGAATTTTGACAGTGGGGATTTTTTTCGTGATTTCACTAGTATTTACGTGGAATTGCGTTTCGCTCTTTCGACTCTGATGCTTCTGTTTCTTAACGTCGATTTCTATTGCTCTTTTACGTATATTTCTTTCCTATTCCATCGTTGTCTGCCTTTTCATTCAGATGCTTTTGGAATTTTGTTCATATGATTGATTTTGAATATACCGTAATTGCATTAGTATCCAGAGCAAACTTTATCTACGGATACTTCTGATCTGATAAATGTTACTTAGACATCAAGACATTTTACTTAATCGGAAACAAAATTGGCGTCAAAACAGTTTTAATTAAATAACATTCTGCTCAAAGGATTTTTAAAATACCTAGAAGCATATTTAAGTTACCACAATTTTTTAAAGGGGTCAATAAAACTTATATTATCTACAATGTTTGTTGCAAAGTAATTATGGTAGTATATAACCAAAGTGACACTTTCATCGATAAATAGTAAGTGTTACACTGATTTAATTGAAAGTGTTTACTTAGAAGCACCTAAAATTTGTATATGGGAGGGGGGAGGGGGTCGTGACAAACTAAATCGTAGCCACGGCATTGACTAAAATTAAAATTCTTCTGATGTCCCGGCCTTTTTAAATCGAAACGGATATTTTGATTCAGGGAAGATTTTTACATGAAATCTCATAGGCATTTTCAAAATTTTCTCAAATTTGACTCAAATATTTGTTTGATTTTTTTCGGATAACGCGAAGTACGCTAATAAAAAGGGTATAGGTTACATTTTCGTCTAACTGCCAGAACGCAAAGTTACAAATAATGCGAGAAAGTATATGATGTTGTAGCTCCACTGTTTTATAACATTTTAAGATAAAAATAATAAAGATAAATAAAAGACTATGATGAACAGATCGAGGCTGCTGAAAATTCAAACATCTAATAAGAGAATGATCGGTGAAATAATTCCAAAATCATGAGTCACCAACATGATCGAAATCATATCTACTCACAAGCATCTCCGAATGCAATCGCAGATTTGCGAAGTAATACGAATATTTTTAGTGTTACTGGAGAAAGATTTACATTTTATTTTCCATAAAAAATATGACCATTTAGTTTAAAAAAACAAACAACAAAAAACAACTGAATAGAAGATGTGGCAACTAAATTGGTAACCAAGTATCTCCTTGAACAAAAACTGCTTAGCAACAACGTTACGCAGAAGTAACTCGGAACCACTTTTCCGTAGTTTCGAACAACGAGAGGTGGGGAAATAAATAAAGATTCCACATTCTCGGAGAGTCGATGAAAATGTCTAAAAAGTAGTTTATTAATGTATTATGTCTGTCCGTCTGGTGTATGTGAACAAAATTAGCGCCTAAACCATGCGTAGGATTTCTTTCAAATTGATGAAACCCCTATCAATTTGGCCTGAGTCGAATCGGCCTGAGTCGATTCGGCCTGAATCTGCGATTTTGAAAAACATTAATTTAATTTTGGGGGTACTTTACATGAACCCCCTGACATTTTTAGAATTTTCTCAAAAACCACTCCAAAGTTTTTCTTTAAATTTCTTGTAAGAATATAGTAAAATATACGTATAAAGGGGGCATGGGTCCGATTTTCACACTGAACTCTGAATTTTCGAAAATTGTAAATATTTGATATTATTATTGTCTTCTTAAAAAAAAGGTAGAGAATTTTCCTTTAAATAAAATTTAATGTCCATAATTAGTTTTTCATTATGCATGTAGATTTTTTTCAAAATTTTAGTAATTTCGTGCAAATGCGAAAATTTTTTTAAAAATAACAAAAATTAGATTTTTTAAAAAACGGCTCCAAATTTCTTCTTTACATTTTTGGTATGGTTAGTGCCAAACAAATCCTATGCGATGACATAAACGCCATATTGCTCTATTTTTTTCAAAAATTACAAAAAAAGCAATATTTTGACTTGTCCCTCATTTTAGTCATTGTATGAATTTTATGTCCTAGGAACTACTTTCGATATTGCTATATTTGCATTTATGTCAAACAAGACGTACTCCTTCCCTTTTTCTTACACGTAATATCATATCTATTACGCAGCAATTTTGCAGGGAATTCCAACTAATGACTTCATTTATGTTATGCATGAGTTCGCATTGGTTACAAATTAGTTTTCCAATTTAAAAAAAAAGAAAAATGAATAAATTTTGAGGATGAACACTTGCATGCACGTTGTTCTTGTCTACTTTATGCTCTAAAATCTAAATCGCATTTTTGGAAGGTATAGATTTGTAAAGATTCATCTGGCATTTGCTGCTACCATTTCTATCAAGCCAATTAATCAGAAAACCAAATAATAATAATACACTCGGTAGTTAATGTTAAATAAAACTGGAGTTTACTTTGTTTCCGCCGTACTATAATTTCATTGAGACGCTATGAAAGGTACGATAAGATGGCAAAACATCATACTTACGTAACACTTCTATCTTAATTGCCTGTTTTGTCATTCTCCAGAATGACATACGTATAGATAAACTTTATTTTATCATCTTTCATTCAAACTTTTAATTTGTTCCCTACGTCAAAGTCTGTTCACTACTCAAAGTGTATTTATTATTTCTTTCTTTCCGAAATGTAACTCCCCTGAAATCTCCCCATATAGGATTTCTTCCACAAAAATATAATATTCAGAATTAAGTTTGAGGATTAAGTTCATTTTAAACTAACAATATAAATGTAGAGAGTGAACTAAACTTTGTTAAATCTGGAAATATTTGTAATAAAGTTTCAAAAAGTCACAGTTAATGAAAATTGTTTTACATTAGAAAATGAGTAGGAGCGTTCGTTCTGAACTGCGAAAGAAATACCCACATAGATTTTTAGTTTACATATTTGGCTGTAATTCCCCGGTTTTTTAAGAAGTTTTTGTTAACTTGTTTTCGTATCGGGTACAAGTAAACCATACTTCTGTACAGTTTTAGAAACAAAAACATTTATCGTATACCCACTTTTCACGTTTCATCGTTATTTAATGTTCTGTCGTCTGAATACTTACATCTTTAGGGGAGAGTTTCAGAGAGCACGCATTGGGCGGTCAGTCTCTGTTTACAATTTCAGACGAAAAGAGAGCTATTTTCAGCTTGAACACTCGAAACAAAAACTGGGCAACGCCCTCGATAACAGTGAGCTCAAATATTAGATAAGATAATGAATAATGCACTTTGATATCACACGTGCTCTCTTTAAGAAAAATACATGTGCGTGTTTGGTAAAGAGTGAAAATATTTGGGACATGATTATGCTTCTCAGTTAATACTATTGTGTAAACTGCAAATGAAACGTAATGCCAAAGGCCGTTCACATAAAATATTGTCAATGCTGCTGTTTTTGTAGGTCAGAAATTGAGTGGTGATTTTTTAGATTCTGATTATTTTCAAATTACCATATACAAACGTCATATTAACCATAATTTCATACAGAATATTACATAGTTCATTCTCCTAAGAATTCATCTTGAGGAGTCGACCGAAACGATTCAAGGACTGGACGGAACGCTGCGTCATTGTGATTTGTTACGTAAGCTAGCGAGTTACGCAAGAGGTGGGCACACTGCAGACTGCAACAAGAAAATTCTTCTTCAAATGGAGGGCAAAAACATAATTCCTTTGTTTTACTTAAAACCCTGTCCTGTTGACGTAGGAGAAAAATTAAGGAGATTAGGAAGAAAGACATAATTGAGGGATGTAGGAGGATACTGATACCATGAAATTTTGTACATAACATGGATGTGCAAAAGCCTATGTGTACCCTCAATCGAACCTAGGTGATTCGACTCACAAAGTGGTTAGCATATGAATGCCAGATCGAACCAATAATTTGTCGCACACAAGGTGATTTTCAAAATTCTAATGGTGTTTGTGCTTTCTTTCTTTTTTTCTCTGTTCTCTTTATCTCTCTCTCCCCAACAGACCATTTTTAATATTTCTTTAAACAGACTATTAACATGAATTAAATTTACTGTGACGAAACTTTGATGAACGTCCCGCATGGGCGGACCAAGACACTGCAACAATTCCCATCGCAAATTTAATTTTTGTGATGAGTTCGGAGAAATACTGCAATGTTTACTCCATTCAAATTCAAAACCTAGTGAATGAAATTTAAACATTATCTAAGAAGAGTACATAAGCTGACCGCTTTTCCAGAACTCCGTGCGCCTTTGGGAAATGTGCCTGTTGTGAAATTATTTTTGTGAATTGCCTCTTGAGAGATGAGATGTCCTGACGTGCACGGGCTAAGTAAATTCAACAAGGGAGAATTAGTTAATAAGAGCTTAGCCTACAAGCTCAAACGGCAGGGATCACAAGGCGGCAACGCAGACAACGGAGAAAGGGTAGTAAAGATGCGTTCGTCTCACAGGCGACTTAGGGTTGTATTGGTGTATGATCTCGAAGAAAAGCTTTATTATGGATCTTGTCCGACCCGATTGCTTTTTAAGGTGGGGAACAACGCAACTATGAAAATAATAGTATACATTACTTTCTGACTACATGTTTTCAGCAAGGAGACGCCTGACTAAATTTGTACAATCTCGTTTCAAGTATCATTTTAGCGTTTTGGAAAAAATCGTTATTACTGGTATTTAAAGGTTTTTGTAATTGTAACAAACTATATTCAAGAGGGCGTAGCAGATGTTATGAGTGCCGTAAACGTGGCCAATTATTAGTTTTGCACTGGAACAGAATGGAAGAACAAAATGACAGGATATTAACACTGGTAAAGTCAAAACAAGTTTCTTGATATCTGAAATGTTTAAACTTACTCTTGGCGTAAATCAATATTTCTTCTTGATTGTCTATATATGTTTGCAAATAAACGTATCCAAAGTTTTTTATGATAATCATTTATTTCAGCAATTGCACAACGTTTCGTAACTAGTTTTGTTACATCATCAGGTGCTTAGTGAGGGAACTACTATCCCATTGAATTACCTCTGCAGTATAACAATCGAGGAAATCATTACGAAATTAACTCACACTCACTCAGGTGATATCACATAACTAACAGTTACCAACAGACACTCCATTTTCAAGGAATGAATGACACCAACAGCTGAAATAAATGATTGTCATAAAAAACTTTGGTTACTCTTGGCGTATTTGCGCTGTTGATTAAAAAAATGATGTCCTTATTGGTCTACGCAGAACTAGTTTTTGGAACAGTATGAATGCTGTGTTAATTTTTGAATTCGTTTTCCACCAATATTTGTTTATTATGCCTATATTTTATTCATTTACCAATTTTAAGTTGCTATTTATGGTACGAGTGAATTACCTGTTTAAGCCCAAATTAATTATTACAAAGAAATTATATGCTCAACAAACATATCGTTGCACGTGCATGTAGTTTCGGTATTTTCTGTTTCAAAGTGACATAAATATATTTAATTTTATTAATAAAGTTCAAGACACATCTAGTTGTAAACTAGTGGTGCTAAAATAGCACTTTCTCGCAATACTTTTTTTGCATTATTTATAAATTTGCATTTTTCTAAAATTCACAGATTTCAACGAAAAACGAGACTCGTGCTATGCTCTTGAGCTCCTGCTATGCTCTTCTTCTATCCGTGAAAAAGAAATCAAAGAAAAAATTTGGGGCGGTTTGAGAAAAAAATGTTTTAAATGGTTTTAAATTGCCTACATTTCGCACCAAATTACGAAAACTACACAAATTTTCGAAAAATTGAACATGATCTTATTTAAAGATCCGTCATTAACGAATGTATTTCATTACGGAAAAAAAATATATCCTCAATCTTACAGTTGTAGGAAGACGCCCAAAAAAACTGCACTTTCGCAATTTTCAAAAAAACTGGGATTTCAATGAACATGAGACCTACACCATTCTCTTAAGCATCCTTTATGCTATCCGAAGATAAAGTTTGATCAACAAATTTGGTGCCATTTGTGAGAAAAAATTGAAAAAGTTTTTGAGGCTTTATATAAACCTTCTAAAAAAATATAAGTTTGAAAGTCCCAAAATCTAGATTCATATCGTCGGGATTCACTCAGATCGATCGGGGAATATCAATTTTGAATAAAACCGCCTGAAAGGTTTAGGGTTGACCAACTGGCGCGCGCGGGTCGCGTGTGGCCCGCGAAAGGTTATTAATCAAAAGTGCACTTGCATTCATGTCGGGTGAGAACATTGTAGGCCTTGCGCACGCGCTGTGCTGGGGGTACCCACTTAATGAAAAAATAGGTAACGTTTAAATATAAGGATTTTTTCTAGAAAATTTAGACATTCAAAATCATCTCAAAGTGTTTCATTGCGTTATGCGTGGTATGGTCTGATATCACGCATGGTTCCATTCCTTCATTCCAGAACAGCCGTGTAAACTGCTGAGTTTAACAATACGGACAAGTCAGGTTTGGACCGCCTGAGTAATGAAAATATGGCCCTCACCGTATTAAAGGTTTTAGTTGTGGCCCTTGAGGCCTTGCAAGTTGGAAACCCCTCGTTTAGGCGCAATTGTTCATCACGAATAAACAGACGGACAGACAGGCAGACAGACAGAGATGTTTGCCCTCAATCGATTTTTCGGTATCAAGGGCCCACAAAACATGGATTCTGGCTACACTACGTGTTAGAGGAGATTTTTTCCTATATTTTGCAAAGGATTTATCCACTTTTACCTTATCAGGGCCCGAAGAACTTTTTAATATCTTTTCTGCCGAAAATTCGCCGTTTCCCGGCTTACGATTACGTATCTTTCTCTTCTTAAAAGTACCTTCGTAAGGGCGAGAAAGGAAGAAACATGCCGCTAAAATTCCTCATTACGACTTACGAATCATAAGTTTTACATTCTCGGATACGTACGTGAATACGAAGGTCCTTCTGATATCGAAAAAAATTGCCCGTCTGTAAACAACAATTGCGCCTAAATAATTTCTCAAAAATAAATAATCCCTAATCGGTCACACCAGGGTCAATGTTCTGCTAATTTGAAAGATTTTTCTTTGGGGTTCTTCACTTGAAACCTCTGGGACATTTTAGTAATTATATTTTTTTACAATTTTCGAAAATATGGAGAGTTCCCGGAAATGTGAGCAGCATCAATTATTCCGAAAATGTGAGCAACACCAATTCTTGCTATATTAGAGAACAAAATTTAAAGGGAAAATTTGGAACCGTTTTTGAAAAAGTAATTGTTTGAAACTTGCCTATATTTCACGTAATCTCATATTTTGAAACAATTTCTACATGAATTTATCTCAAGTTGTCTTTCAACAACAGAATATACTAAGGAAATAATCTTTGTCTTCTTCATTGTAGTTGTAAGAAGACGCCGGAAAATTTTTAACTACTACATTTTTCAAAAAATTAGGAATTTGTACGAAAATGAAATAGACGCCATCTTTTAAGCGTTATTTATGATCTCCGAGGACGAAGTTTAATTAAAAATTGCAGACAAAGTTTTGAGATAATTTGGAAACTGTTGTAAAGACCTCATGTAAAGTACCCTTAAAAATCAAAATATCATTCAGATCGATTCGGGAATATTAATTTTTGAAGACATTGTGTGAATAATTTAGGCGATAGCGCTTGACCACATATAGGACGGACGGGCTGACGGTCGGACTTTTGCTGTGAATCGATTTTTCGGTATCAATGACCTGCAAATCTTGACAATACAACGTGTTAGAGAATGTAATTAACCACATATTAAAATAAGATTTATCTACATTTTTGTTACCAGAGCCAGGCAATTATGGTTCAAAAATTTCCAAAAACTAAGTTTTCGGTGAAAAGAGCTCAAAATTGCACATTTTCAGAAACGTAAAACATTTTCCAAAAAGGTTTAATTTGGATAAATATGAATGCACTGAATAGTATTAAGGACATTTTGATGTATATATTAATTTTGAAAAATTACGGAATATAGATTTGTCACGTCTTAACATTTGTATTGCACAGTTTCTTTACACATTATTGAAAATGTGAATGCTTCAAATAATTTCTGACAAAATTTTCAAAACCTCGAAAGAGTTTTGTAAAAATTAGCTCAAACTTGCCATTTTCAGAAGTTTCAAACGTCATTTTCTCAAAACGCTCAAATTTTTGAATGAAAATTTCGTCCTATAGACTAGATATTACTCTTCTTTAGGTGTTAAAAGTCATATTTCAATTATACCATTATGAAAGCGAAATATTGAGACAGATGTGAAAAACATTTTCTTTAGGTGCCAATAGATGGCAACTGGGAAAAGGGTATGCCCTTTTCCCAAAGCTAGCCGACACTAAGAAGATAAGGAATTAGCACGGAGAAAGTCTGTGCTATTTTGTTGCCTCGTTAGTTAACTTTTCGTTCCCATCACACTCTTGAGTAGTATCTTGCCTCCGATTGACTTCCGTTTCCTCCCTGTTGCAGAACCGCCGAGGAGCGTCCACGCCAGGAGGGCGAGGACGACCAGGATGAGGACGGCGCGTGGGTGGAGGCGACTTGCTGCGCCAGGTGCTGGACGGAGGAACGCTACTTCACCTGGAAGTGCAACGCGCCGTCGGCAAGGGCGAAAACTACCTCAGCCTTTTATACCGAACGCGCGTTGAGTATCATCCGGCAGGCTCGGAAGAGACGAAGGTGAAACATCTCATCGTTAAAGGCCTTCCTGCAGGCGAGTTCATGGCGAAATTCGTCGAAGAAGTCGGCTGTTTCAGAAGAGAAGCTGATATTTACGACGAAGTCCTCCCACGGTTCTATGCATTTGCTGACGAGCGTTTGGGAAATAAATCTTTCAAACGGTTCTCTGCTCTCAGCCACAAAACGAATCGCCCCGACACCTTGGTCTTGGATGACCTTCGGCCCGAGGGATTCGTCATGGCACCAAGAAGAGATCGACTGGACTTCGCACATTCCAAACTAGTTGTCCAGAGTTTGGCTCGCTTGCACGCTTTATCTCTTAGTTATTGTGAGGAACATCCGGGATACATTTCGCAATTTGATGACAGAATGTACAGCGAACTGAATAGAGAGAGACTAGAGCAGTTCATTCCACCCCAGATAAAATGCATTGTGGAGGAAATTAGAGAATGGAAAGGCTTCGCTGAGATAGCCAACAAATTAGAAGCATTAATACCAAAGAGTATTGATAAGCTAATAGAGACATGCAAGCTTGTTCAAGGAGGTAGGACAGTATTAGTTCATGGCGATGGTTGGGTCAACAATATTCTTTTCAAATATTCAGATTCTGGAGAGCCTGTTGACTTAAGATTCGTCGACTACCAGTTAACGCGGGAGGCGTCTCCTGCTCAAGATCTCAACTACTTTCTGTTCTCAAGTCCTCGAACTGATATTCGCGAACACCATTTTGATGATCTTCTGCACGAGTACTGTGACGAGTTCAAACGAATAGCAAAAGACTTGCGTTATAGTGGACCTCTTATCACCTTTGATGAAATTCGCAAGGACATAAACCGTACACTATATTTTGGATTTATTTCCGTACTCACGACTATGGCAGTTGTATTAGCCGATCCAGACGATTCGCCCGACTTGTCTACGTTCACAGAGGAACAGGTTCAGAGGGAGAAGGAATGAATGTTTTTGAGAAAGTGTACAAAAGTAAAAATTTTCAAGACGCTTTTCAAAATTTACTTCCTTTTTTCAATGAACATGGCGCTTTCGAATAGATTACATGAGTTATAATTTCCCAAGGAAAACATGGACTTAGTAACGAAACTAACTGCCCAACGTGGTAGAGATTACAAATAACTCCTTGTTGAGTTCTGAGTGATCATTGGGATGGCATTATGAATTTTAATGTCCAGTAAGTCCAAATGTATGAAACATATTATAATATTTTCGTTTAACACTAACGTATGTATTCAATAACCATATGCTTTCTCACAAACCACTAGAAACTTAATGTTTTAATATTGATTAATACATTTAAAATATTTCGTTAGCTACACTAATATTTTGAACACAATTTCATCGACACGTTTTAAAAACTGGAAGATGTAAATATTATATTTACGTACGGGCATTTTTTCTTGTGTAAATTAACTAAGTAACTTTATTATTAAAAGTTTATGTGAACTTTTGTTTCGTAATGTTCATTTAATTAATGTGTTAATTTGTTTCATTTTTATTATCAGAATATCTATAACTTAGATGTATGTTTTTGTAAATATATTTGTAATGTTTAATATTTGAATAGTTAAAGAAAAAGTATTCAACATAAACGTATTAATAAAGACGTTAGTTGAAAACAAACATGATATGAGGAACTGTTTCTGAAAAACATGGTATACTTTTAAATTACGCAGAAAATTCAGAAACCTTTGAACGTGATGTAGAAATACGTCTTAAAATTGTTTCTTTTAATTAAATTAACTAAGTAACTTTATTATTAAAAGTTTATGTGAACAATTGAGATTTTAATGGTTCTGAATATGTAAACTGAGTTACACAATTCTGCTTTTGGAATACAATATTTTATTCCAAAGGATCTAGGCTAGAGTTTGGATAAAATATTAGGTATTTTCTCACAAAAAATATGCCAAACTGTAGCGTGGAAAAGAAGAATATTATAATTGAAGCAATTAATTTATACTTTTGTGTAATTATGATAATTTAAATGTGATTATAAATTGGTTTCCTTCATACATAACTCTTTTCCATTAACTGTCTGCATTTTACACTGCGTATCTTCAGTGTAAAATTGTAAAAATAAATTGAATAACAAAACAAAGAGAATTTTGTTCACAATAGAGTTTTTCATTCAAGTCTGAAAATATGTTTGTTTGCATTAACTGTCATTATATCTATATTCCTAAGAAAGTATTACAGAAAATAAATTCTGTGAAAAAACCAAAGACGATAAAACCAAAACTCATAGGTCTAAGACAAGCGCATCTCACTCAATGTTTGAAAACTGTATTAAATTATTTGAATCAAAATCGATTCCAGTTATAGTAGAAAGATAATATGATGTTATTGAAACACGATTTTTTTTATTGATAGCTTTAGTTATTCTTCTATAGAAGCAGTATTGTATGAGGTTAAATGTAGTGATAAATTTTAATTTTTAACATAATACTCTCTCCAATAGTACAACGACATTGATACTCCTGTAAATTAATTATATACATCAGTTTTATAACTCTATAGTTTGCATTTGCCAGTATTAGAAAACTTGAGTATGTTGTATAGGTGAAAATTAAAATGAAACTGTATATATTGCAATTAAAGTACAACGAACATTTTTGTGTTCTGTTACCTTATTACTCAGTTTATGGCGTAGTGCATATCTTCATAGATGACAACAATGTTATTTTTCTCAGTTATATTGAATAAAAGAAATCTTCCATGATAGGAGACTCAGGGTTATTCATTTAAATACCCAGAAACATCGCTCTTTAAAAATAATCAGTTCTCCATCCATACATTTCTCTCTCTTTAAAAAGAAAGTTATGCTCATCATACCCAAAATTCCCACATAAGAAATATTTAAACTTGCCTCTTCTCCGAAATATCCTCTTTCTTCGTATCGTATAATGTCCCCTCAAGTAAATTAAATACATCTAAAGAGTTCTTAATCGAAAAATTAATTTAATCACTCCACAAATAATTTTCATTACCACGAAAATTTTAATTATTTCCTTGGCAACTTTTTCTTCGCAACTAAAAATAAAATCTTTATTTTTTATATAATTTTTTTCTGGTTCGTCATTTTTGTGTTTCAGTTTCTGAACGGCACATTTATAATATTACATATTACATATTGTACATCAGGCTTGTCAAGGTCGTAGGTAATGTAACTAGGTTTCTAGAGTTCGCGGGCACTGCGTCCAGGGCAACTGGCACGAGATGTAAAAGTAATGTTTGTACAATTTGTTCCAGGAATGACATAATAGGATAGGATACCGACCTGCCTGCCTCCAGCCTGTCTGCCTATCTGCCTTTGCCACCGCCTGACTCTCTCCATTACGACCGACTGCGTAACTGCCGTAGGACTACGTAGCATTGCAAAGTAGAATAATAAACTATCATTACCATTCTATCGATGTTCGCTTTCCCCACAATCAAAACTACCTGTCCTAACTATGTCGTCAGGACAATAAGCTGTTCCGTTTTTGAAATGACTTGTGCTGGGGTTGGAGGAATGGCGTGGAAAATAAGTATTTTTCCATGTTTTCATTTATTAATATGATGTAATCTCCCTATTACGAGTGTGAAAAAAATAGTTCATTTGAATATAACCAATGTGAATTTTTTTTAAAATTCAGGTAAGTGAATATTTGAAGATCAGAGAAATGACGTGCGTTTAGGTCTAGAATCTCTTGTGTTTAAATGACGGTAAATTCGCCATTATTTAAGAATTAACTTCTTGCAAACTTGTTTATTTTTCGCGTACATCTGACTTGTTAATTTTAGGTTACCTATTACGCCTGCCCGTAGAAATTACAGGATTAATGATGATATCTACAAAAATCATATCTCTGTTTAAATTTGACATAAATTTGTTTTTCTCTTAGTTATGTCATAGAGAAAATCCGTGATAAAAATTTACTTATTATCAAACTATGGACCTAAAATTCACTGCATCTTAATGAAGAGTTTGTTTATTTGCAAATTATTCAAGTTTTACGATGCATCTAAGATGCCACTTCCTGAAAAGGAGAGTTTATGTGCAAAATTCCACTTTCAGGATCATCGAATACATGGAAAAGTATGACACCTACAACTGTGTAATAATCTTATCAGATGCAAAAATTACTGAGAATTAACTTCACTTTATCATGACTATGCATGGTATACTTAGTAGAAAGCTAAATGGAGAAATCTGTTTTGAAGATCCCTGGTACGAAAACAGAGCTTTTTACAATGATGCTTGCATTCGATGGATGGGAGTGATACTAGGGCAGATTAGAAACTTACATATTCCAACTTGGAATACACGACAAGAGTGAGATCTGTAGGTTCCGTTCCAAAGATGTTTGAGATACACTCAGCGACGAGATACACACATTTTTTCACCAAAAAAAGTTCAAAATTGTAATGATTGTTCTTTCTGCTAGGAAAGGAGCTTGGATAATGGGAGGAGGCGTTATCACGGTCCCCTTGTCTCCATTCTCCACCATACATGTACCGTGATACATCAGACTTACTTGAGGACAATTGGTGAGGAAATAAACACCATGTTGTAAGTGAAAAGTTCGAAATAACATAAAAGTCTTTAGTTTTAGCTAAAACAGTGCGAACGGTCCAGGTGGGAGGGGGTGACATTATGTATAGCCAAGTACCACTGGATCATGCTTCATCGCTGTTTACGAACTCCTTGTTTTACAAATGACATTCGTGAAAACTTTGAGCAAATTAATAAGAATCTTGATTGTTGCAATTCCTCCAAATCATTACAGAATCCAAAATTGGCAATTCAAAAGACTAAAACGAGGAAGAGTTTCAGTAAACAGTGTATTCCGTTATTTTGAATGTGGTAGTTAATCTGAAATAGTACATTATGAAATGATGATGTAATGATGGGTATTAATACACGAGTGTGATATTTCGATACAAGCGAGGTACGAGCGAGTATCGTAAACTTCACACAAGTTTATTAATACCAATTACATCGAGTTTCATACAGTACTTTTTCTACGACTTATGCTAACTTTTATAAGATCAACTTTTACATTCAATATTTTCTTAGCAGTTGGCATGCAGGATTCAGCCAAGGCCACCTAGCGGACAGCTCGCTACCCTTGCCTCAGATGGTTTTGGTGTTCCAGTCAGCATGCGAGGGAGTACAAAAGTTGCAGTAATAATTCCGACTTACCATTTTCGCTTTTTCTCTTATTTCTGGAGGTGCCAACTCCACTTCTGGTTCAATAGACATTTTAAACTAAAGAATTAGCCGGCTTTTGAAGGTAACCACACGGCAGCCACATATAACAAAAAATCACTTTCGTTCAGATCTTAACGTCAGTCAAATGTTTCCTGCAATAACTATCACAGCGCTTGTCAAATAAGATGAAAGTGAAATTACGGTCCAATTTATTTTAAGTAATATTCCACATAAAAATGATTAATAATAAAAGAAATTAAAACTGACAAGTTTAATACAATATTAAATGCACTTTTAATGAACACAATCGAACGAAACATTAACTAGAAAGATTCTCAGTGATTAATTAAGTGTAAATACTTTGTTTGTAAACTTTTCTGATTGGTCAAGAACCTGTATCATAATGAAATCTGTATCGTAATGTGTATCATTATGCAACGGATTGCAGCCATCAAATGACAGAATTATGCAATGTAGTAGAAAAAAATATTTTTTACCACTACAAGAGAGTACATTTGTCATTGCTTGAACTACCGTGAATAACGTATTTAAATTAACCACAGCTAGAAAAGGTAAGATATCTCCACGTGCGTAGGAATAAAGGAGGTAGAATTACGGAAATAACCCCAGAACTATCATCGTTTCGCTACCACGACGACACAATAGACACTGACAATATTACGAAGAGGGGGAGTACGCGGATGCTGGGCGAGAGCTCGACGTGTGCGGTTTTCTGATAGGATGAAGAAAACATGCACGATGGTCATCATGTAAGTCTGCAGACTACTTTCTAATTTGCTGTAATTTGGGTTGTTGCACACGTTATTACCAAGCGAAGTGCTCAATGCGTAGCGCGCTGACTTCACATTCGGAAGGCCCGGAAAATACATTAATATTTGATTCATATCGTACAAGTAGCGATAGAAAGACGATTTCTTGTTACTCAAACATTAAGGTATTGTAGCTTTTAACTACTCTCTCATTGATAATAAACACAAGATCTCATTAATGCAATACTACACTGGGACTATGTAGTAAAACTCTTAGGATTAGTAAAGGGTACGTACTTCTGTGTTGTGACTACAGCCTACTTTACTGGTTTGTAAGTAACAGGGGAGTATTAATGAATCTGGGACGGATGCCTAGCTTTCGGCCCACTCTCCTCCCTCCCTTTACATTGGCATCTGGATACGCTAGATCCTAAGAAAATCTACTGGCCAGCTTATCAGGTTTGTTTGGGTACCAGTGTTTCCGAGAAAGTCAAACGCTAAGTTCATTAGTCCCGTAAATGCATTGCATGACTTTTGCAGGGAAGGGGAGCGATGATCTTCCCTCCCCCAATGGATGGTGAGATCCGGTGCCGACCTACATGTCTGTTTGTGGGCGTTTCCCCAACCAGGTATCTCCCACCAGGTGGGAACCGCCCCAGACAGGACAAGCTATAACCTCTCGACCGGTCTCCCGGCATGTGTGGTAGTGTAGTGCATGTTAGTGAAAGTGTGTGTATTAGGGGTGAGGATTGGACAAGGAAGAGGAAGGAAATATAGATAGATAGAAATTTATTCTACAATTGGGCAGATGATGCCCGGTGGCAGAATGCAAAATAACAATTACTGCAAAATTACCAATCGCACGCGGTCCGTGACCCGTTTGTTAGGGTAATGCTCCGGAATTTGCCAGGTGTTGATCGGAGAAACCACGTAACTCTGCCTATCAGACAGCCGGCCTCTAGAATTCTCCTCCAAACAGCGACTGAATTCGATCTAGCTGACAAGCCAGAATCGAAAATTATGCCACCGTCGGGACTCAAACCTCGGACCTCTCGGTAAGAGGGACTGTGACATCAATTGATATCCTAAGCCATCTCTCCCGGTGTCAATTTTGATCACGTTCTGATTTACATCAAGTAATCTTAAGTGGCCAATATTGTATACTCCTTAGAAAAAATGAGCTTTAGATTTGGCCCATTTTGCCAAAGCTTTTTATAATACTTTTGTCCAACGTCGTGTTTTCGTTTTCTAGACATAGTACTACACTGCTTGATACAAACTTGATTGCAACACAGTCGGTGAATTTTCGACCGGCAATTTGTTGTTTTGTAACGGCGAACTTTCACACAGACCGCATGATATCTGAACGGGCCGGAGTTCCGCACGACCGGATTATGGAGGGTTAATGAATTACAAGAGTAATAATTATTACATTAATAATGCTTGTGTCAATAACAAAATTAAAATTTTGTAAAAAATATTTTTATTCACAAGTTTTATAATTTTGCGAACTGCTTTTGCAGCATTAGAAAAACCGAAGAGTTTTCAAATTGTATATCTCTCTTCTTTTTCTTTTGAACCTACAGGAGATATCATATTGTCTAAAGAAGAAACTAATAATTTTCATTAATGCGAAAGAGTATTTCTGTATTTCATTTAACATTAAGTAAAGTATTTTGTAAAAGAAGATTCCTTCCAACTTGTAACCCGCATATGCCAGCAGGGAAGAGGTCAACACCTTAACGTGGACTGTATATAGATAATAATAATAATAATAATAATAATAATAATAATAATAATAATAATAAATATTCGCCTAATGAATAGATAAGATTTTCTTTCTCATTACCTATCAGCCGATTCAATTAATTTATTTCTACTTTGAACTTCACGGAAGGGAGATAGAAAGTAGATAAATCTTTTGGTAATCGACCTCGGATCATGACGTAATCAAGCGCTTTAAAATTTTCCACCGCCATGGGCAATGTCGAGCAGCGTCCTTTCGGAGAACAGCTGAGTAGCGTTGGAATGAGAGCAATGACCGCAGCACGGGCTCTGTAGGTTAGTGATTGTGCGGTTGGGGTTTTCCCAGTCTGCGGTGACTGCGAGGCACTGCTGTTCTTGTGGCGACTGTGGGAAAAACTTCAGAAACAGAGGTCCAGAAGCAATAATCCAAGGTGAAGGCAAAGGAAAGAACAATGTAAACGGCATGAGAACGATGATGAAATGGATGAAAAGAAGAATCGATGTAAAGAAGAAACTGGGAGTAATGAAATGGGCAGGAAGGAAAAAGGAAGAAAAACGGAGGAGTGGTCTCGGAGAGGTACGAGGATATAGTGATGACGGCGGATGAAGGAGATGCGATAGACGTCGAGGTGATGGAGAAAGAAGAATCGGAGTCTGTGGAAAAGGCAGGACTACGTGGAGACAAAAGGCGAAGTGAATGACACAGAAAAACTAAGTTAACGAGCAAGAATGACACGAGGATTGTAGAGAGACAGTCTGACAGCCAGGCAAAACTGGGCGTATTTAGAACACTGTTAAAAACGAGAAGAGCAAGCACGCCCGAGTCTGACTTACTCCAGAATGAATGGCTCTTTAAACGACTGTTGGAGTAAATATAGGGAGAGGTGGCTCAGGGCACCAACTGATGTCACCGCAGTGCCTCTGACCGTCCTCTGCTGTCCTAGAATCGAGTCCCAACGATGGCAGGATTTTCGTCACTATCTAGATAACTACGTAGAATCCTGGAGGAAAATTCTAGCGGCCGGTCGCTCTGATCGGTATATTTCAGTGGGTTCTCCGATCAACATCAGGCGAATGCTGAAACAGTACCCAAAGAAACGGGCAACGAACCGCGCGTGATCTTTCCTTTCTCTTCCTTGTCACATGCTCACCCGTAATATGCGTATACACACTTATACATCGTGAACTACACTACCACTGGTGCTAAGAGACCGGTCGTGAAATTTAGAGCTTGTCCCGGCTGGGGTGGTAACCTGCTGGTGGAAGGATCCTGATTGGGGAAACCTCCACTAGTTGACGGTAGGTCGGCGCCAGATCTCGCCATCCAGTGGGGAAAGCACCAACACCTCCCGAGATAAAATACACTACACTTGCAGGAATAATGTCCTTAGCAGTTGACGCGCCTGGAATCACAAAACAATCAATCAAAAACCGGGGTATATTTATGTTCGGCCCAGTTTATGGTGAAATAGTTCAAACATTCACTAGAATGCGGGAACGGTCGGACTACGTCCAATGCGTTCTACATAAACGGCCGACCGATTCTAAAAAGCAACAAGAACCCTGTAGTGAGCTATTATAAATAAAAGTGATTATATACGCTAATGAGTGACCTAGACTTCATGGACGGTGGAGGTGCCAGAAGTAGGGAATGCTGGGGATCGTGTGCTGTCGTCACATTTCTTGGGAGAGAGTGAAAGTTACTTCGCTGACGTTTGCAAAAAGTTGCCTGTGATTTGTGAAGGTCGTCTTTCAAAGCCTAAGTTGCCTAATATCAGGAGAATGTGAACTGCTGATGATCTGCCAAATAACAACGTTACAGTTTGAAGAAAATAGGAGCAATGGTGCCGCAAATAGTAAATGCCTTGAATTATATAGAGGATAAGTGACAAATAGACCTGCTTTTAGAGTAATATTCTTTCTATAATTAACGCTCTGTTTTAAAGCAAATGGGTGTATTATTAGTAAAGATCCTTTGTATACTAATCTTGTTTGTTAATTTGAAACAAAGGTATTTTTTATCGTAATATTGTTTTTTATTCTAAACTTTGAAGCCATCGATCATCGAAAAGACTGATGTAACGGAACGTATCATTCGATAAATAGAATAATGCCACTTCAACATTTTGCCAAAGTAGATCTCTATTCGGAATGGCTGTAGGAAGAAGCGAACATTTTACAATTCAGGTTTAAGGTAAGGAAATTAATGTCTAAATTTTTCACTAATGATAATTCAAGATACATAGAAATTTTGTTTCATTATTTCTTTCCGTTTCATCTTCTTTCTAGCTTGGAATATCAAAGTAACAACTGCACTAAAGAGAAAACTTATTAAAAATACTCTTGAAAGAAAATAAATTGATATCGAACGGATATTGGAATTTCGTTTACTACATCAATGGACGAAAAAAATTATCTCATCTATATCACTGATACTCATACTTGTTTCTGTGTCCTTTCTGTCGGAATAATATATTTCTGCAATTACTCGTCCGCCCTGGCGCCCTGCCCCGTCCCGACGCCGCAAACGCCATCTACCGCCAAAGGCCACAGCTTCGAGAAGATTGTCTAACTTGCAAAGCCTCAAGGGCCACAACTAAATTCTTTAATATGGTTGCGGGCCAGAGTTTCATTACTCGGGCGATCCACACCTTTGTAGCGTCATAGACTTGACTCCCTGCTCCAGAGAGACAAGTTGCAAGTTATGGGAATGAGGGAGCCAAAAATAGGCTTCCGAACAAAGGCCAACCCTTCAGGGAAAGTCCAAAAGGGGAGAGGGCTTGTAGGTGCTGGGTGCAAATTGCAACGGAAAAAGCAGACGCCTCAAGACAAGTGCGTGGGGGAAAGATGACGCAGGAAGTCATGTGACTCGAGCATATAAAAGGGCTGTCGCAGAAGCCCTGGGTTGGGTAACGTTTCTGGTTTCCTCGCAGCAAAACACCGCAAAACTTGTTCGGCCAAGTCTGGCGCGGAAGTACTGTAGGCACGTGTAGGTGTTCGAGTCTCGAGCACTGTGAAGTATGCTCGATACTTCGGGGCAGATTGTCTGCCGAGGCACACCAGGTGCCAATTTGCGACTCGGCCGAGTTGGCTAATCGCAGGCGCGGCCGCAAGGCGCGTGTTGGGAGAGGGGGGCTGCTGCAGGTAGCTCCGACAAACACCTTAGAGTGAGGTCTGTAAATAGTGTACATAATTTATTGTAAATAAATTGTAAATACCCACTCGTGTCTGTTTCTTTGTGGTGGAGATCCCTACTCACGACGTTACACCTTACTTCCCCGTATTGTTGATCTCAGCATTTCTCCCGGCTGCTCTGAAACGGGGGGAAGGTGAACGGAACCATGTGTGATATCAGGCAGTATCATGCATAACCCATTGAAACATCGATATGATTTTGAATTTCTGAATTAACTAGAAAAAATTAAATCTAAGTTTACTCTATTTTTATATTAAAGGGGGGGATCCCCGGCAGGGTGTATGCCCTAGGCGCAGAATGTTCTGCCCGACACGGATGAAAGGGACTTTCACTTTTGACTAATGATCTTCAGCGAGCCTCAATAAATGGCACTGCGAACCGGCATTTGGACAACCCTGGCTTAGAGGGTTCCTAAAAAAACATATCTACATTGTATGATTTCAAATCACGTGTAAGACATATATTATGAGTAATTCTGAATATCTGGATGGTACACTGACTGGGAGAGATGGCTCAGGACATCAACTGATGTCTCTGCAGTGTCTCTGACCGGGAGGTTCAAGGTTCGAGTCTTCATGGTGGCAGGATTTTCGACATTCGTTATATAGCTAGGTCGAGTTCTCAATGTCTGGAGGAGAATGCTAGCGGTCGGTTGCTCTGATCGATAGTTTTCTGGGGTTTCTCCGATCAATATCAGATGAATGCCGTAACAGAATCCTAACAAACGGCACTACACTTACGGGACTAATGAGACAGAAGTTAATGCATCCGGAATCACTAATCAATGAATCGAAAGATTAAACAAGATCAGGCGAGTGCTCACACATCTCGTCTAACAACCAACTATTTGAACAGTCCTGATTTGGCACCAAATGACTCCTCCTTATCCCGAACATCAAGAATAAATTGCGTGATCAACGATTATCGTCGGCGGAAGATGTCCGTCCGTATGTGAACACTACTAGCGCCTAAACCATACGTACGATCTTTTCCAAATTAAAGAAACTCCTGTTCATCTGACTCAAGTCGAAGCTTTGAGATTTTTAAAAACATTCTTTAAAATCTGGGGTACTTTACGTGAAGCTCCCGGACATTTTCAAAATCTTTTCAAAAACGGCTCCAAATTTTTTCTCTAAATACCTTGTAAGAATAGAGTATAATACACTTATAGAGGTGGCATATGTCCGATTTTCACTGTTAACTCTGAATTTTAAAAAATTGCAAAAGTTGGAATATTTTAGGGTGTCTTCCTACAACTATAAAATAGAAGACAGAGCTTCTTCCTTCAAATGAAATTTGTTGTCCGAAAATATTTCTTCCATTAAGATCATGCAGACTTTTTGAAAAATTTTAGGAGTTTTCCTGCAATATTTGCAATTTAAAAAATAATAAAAAATAACATTTTCTCCAAAACGACTCCAATTTTTTTCTTTATATGTTTGGTAGGGATAGTGCCACTCTACATGAAGGTCCCCGGATATTTTTAAAATTTTCTCAAAAACAGCTTCAAATTTTTTAAAAAATTTCTTGCAAGAACAGAGCACAATACACTTGGTGGACTAGGTTCGAGTTACACGGATAAAACTGAATTTTCGGAAATTTTGGAAGTATGAATTTTATTTTTTTGAAGTTTGAAGTTTGATCTCCATACCTACTTCTTTCATTAAGGTCATGTTCATTTTTTTATTCCACTAGTTTTCGCACAATATTTCAAAATGTGCAATTTTTTTAAGAAAAAAAATAGATTTTCTCAAAAAACGGCTCTATATTTTGTCTTTACACTTTTGGTAGGTTTATGCTAAATGCACTCTATAATGTGATCTAAACGCCATATTGCTCTACGCTTTTTTTCTAAATTAAAAAAAAACTTTTCTTGATTCGTCTCTCACGTCGTTAATATTTATCTTACCGGCAATTTTTTTTTCACATTAGTGAATTTATGACTTCACGTGCTTTAAATAATGTTACAAAAAGTTTTTCAAAATTTCAACAATTTTTTGTGAAAATGAGCTGGCAATTCCATTCTTGCCTCTTACGTCGTTAATATTTACATTACCGGCGATTTGTTCCATTATTGCATTTATGAGTACCTGTGCTTTAAATATCACAAATTTTCTCGACAACTCAACAATTTTTTTGTGAAAATGAGCTGAAAAACCTGCATTTTCAGAAAAGCTCCCACGTAATTTCCCTAAAAATAACTTCAAAATTTTCTAACGAATAGTACTAATTGCACTGTTTAATATGGCCAAAAGTTACTTTTGTATATTGTTTTGTTTTTAAAAAATTACACAAATGTAATTTTTTAAATATGTCTCACGTCGTTAATATGCACATTTACAGCAAATTGTATACATTATTGCATTTGTAAGCGCAAGTGCTTCAAATGATTTCAAATTAATTTTTTCGTTAGCTAAATAGTTTCCTTTGAAAAGAGCTTCAAATTTTGCATTTACAATAACGATTAAATGTCATTTTCTTAAAAACGGCCCCAAATTTTTCAATGATTTTTCAATGATAATCGCCATTTGGGACGAGGTTTTACTCTTCTTTAATATTCTTAAAGCAATTTTTTGGTTCTTCTATTAGGAAACCGAAAATTGGAAAACAATCAATAAAATATACTTTCGACAGCGATAGCAGGCAAGAGGATGGGGCAACACCCTCATGTTGCCCAGCACTCTTGGGAAGCGGGGCACGAGTTATTTGGAAACACGAGAGTGCTCACCAGAGAAGAGTGATGATGGCCCAAACGCCTCAAGGAAGCGATGGAGATCGCCACATACCTGTAGATCATCGACGGCGACGCGGGGTGGCGCCTCCACGATGCGTGACGGCCATTGCTTCGGGCTCCCATGCGGTCGCCTGCGGGCCGGACCGCTCCATGCCTTTCCGACCTCGGGACGCACCATGCCAGACTTGCCTTTGGGGCGACCTGCTCCGCCGGAGCTCTTCCGCCTGGGTTTTTCATTGTTTTTCTGGATTTTTTTTTCTTTTTTGTGGCCGCTCTGTGATTGTATCATATGTGGGCGGCGCACTTTTCGTTTTGTTAAGTTTTGCATTTAGTTTACAGTTGTGCTGCCCTTTTTAGCATTTGCTGCTCCCAAAAAGAAGTGATGAACGTTACCAACCACTCCCGTCGTACACGCTCTCCGGTCTTTATTTATTTCTTGTAATACAGAGTGGTAGATGCCGTCCGATCGCTCCCTACCGCTCGATTCCGGACCATCCGTGCCGTCCGATAACGCGCCACCCGACTCGGCGCCCTCCCGTGGTTGAGGGGCGGCCTTCCGATTAGCCGACTGCTTCAGCCAATCGTACTCGGCCCCTAGCCATACATACACCCGAGCGCTGACCACTCCGGCGCATGCGAGAATGAATGCGATTAAGAATGAATGTGAGAGTGAATGAAAAATTTTAAAAAGAAGGAAGAACAATATAAAGAATTATTTTTATTTCATCATTATTTTATTTTTATATAACTAGAAGTCCAAAGAGGACTTGTCATTAGTTTTAAGATAGTTTTTTTTTATTTTAGTTTATTTAAGATACGGGCGCCCTAAGCTGCAGAAGCCATAAAAGCTGCAGCGTTTCTGTATCCTTATTTAATTGAATAAATTCACGTCTCTCCAGGTCAACTGAAGAGGGGAAAGTTGAAAAAACTCCGGCGCAGAGTAGCCCTGAGGAAGACCACGACAAGACGGTGGAAACGTTGGTAACACAGCCTTCGACGCGGCGTCACCCGGACAGCCAAGATCATATAGTACACGATTGTGGCCGCGGAAACCTACGATTTCAGTTCTTCAAATGACTTTAAATGAAGTTTTTCGAAAACTCAAAAATTTTCTGTGAAAAAGAGCTGTAATTTCGCATTTACAGTAACGCTTAAACTTATTACTTCGAGGGCGATAGAAGTGCAAGGCCTTCCTTGACAATTGGAAGAGTGGTTGCTTTGGAATCATGCCAGCTGTCGATTGGTTTCTTGCCATCATCCGTCGAGCCATTAGGTACGGAGAGTAGGGCATCCAAACTGCTGCCGCCACTCAATACCCTTCCACTCGACAATTTTGCAAGCAGCTAGGGGTTGATGGAAAATTAAAACAAATGATGAATGTCACTGCAGTACCAGTGACAGGGAGATCCTAGGGTTTGAGTCCTGGTGGCAGGATTTTCAACACGAGCTAGATTGCTAGATAGGAATTCAACCGCTGTCTGGTGTATTTGTCTCGACTGGTAGGGTGCCTCACTGGTGGGAGACATCTGGTTGGGGAAAACCGGACAAGTCAACGAGTCGGTAGTCGGTGAAGCTCACCATCTCACGGGGGAAGGTCGTCACTACCTCCCGCGATAAAACATACACTACACTTACTGGACTAGTGCCCTTGGCATTTGACGCCCCCTTGACCAACCATTCAATCAACAATCAAATCAATTAATGAAGATTTCCGACTAATATAATATTGTTTTGTGTGGTTCCTCTCACGCAGAGTACCGCATGGTTCAACACACGTTCAAAAAGATTTACTATGATTGTGGAATTCTCCTGAACGTTCATCCCCAATTGCATTTTGCCCAACGGCGCGGCAAATTAAACCCATTGGACAGATTTCCGCCTAACTCATTTATTTCCCTCAACTGAGACATTTTTACCACCAAACACGGCTTACCGGGCGAGAGTGCGGGAGGCATCCCGAACGCGAGTACAGGAGGACCCTACCGCAGCAAACATTTATCAATCAACGTCGCTTCCGCTGCTGTGTAGTACCGCCGCACGCCACCAGGGCCGGGGGGCGCTATCTCCAGGCGCACTCTGTGGCGACTCATTCGACCCTGAGAGTCAACGGCTGGCGTGTGCGTCCGCCCGGAATAGCCCGCAGCGTCGCTCTTGAAGCCACCCAAGCCAACGCCCACGTTCGCATCCATGCCGCCGTGAGTATGACGCCCGCCAGTCGCGACACTGAAATGGTGTAAAAGCTTTCTTATCTGCACGAATGCTTTATCTCAAACGGATGGCAGCATAAATGCTGATAGAACCGTATGAGCTCTTCTGTTGTGCTGTTATCAGCGGAATAAAACGCCGCTATACAAAGCGACCGACGCGATGAAAAATCTTCAAATAGTGCGCATTTACTAACAACTCTTGTTATACAGGTTTCATCATATGCTTATCGTGTTACATTTCGTTTATTTTACAACAACACAGCACAAAATTGCACATCGTTTGACAAAAATAATAATCCTGTATTAAAGTTAAAATTTCTTTTAGTAATGTTAATGTGAACTATATTTAATTTTGCTTTTAGTTGTTTTGAATTTGTGTGGACTGAATCCTGTTTGTGAAAAAGGCGTTATTGGGATCTCTTATCTGAACCCAACTTTTATCTCAATCGGCGGTTTAAAGCTTGATGTAAGCTTAAAGCTCGATATACGAATTTGTAAGAGCAGATTTGCTGAAATGTTACAACGGGACAGAATAGTTGTAAATAGTACACCCATAAACGTGGGCAGCCTAAACAAGACGGTCTACTGCGCTTCTGTGCTCCTCGGGGCACCTTTTCCGTAAAAAAATAAATTATGGCACTTTTTACCTGAAAATTAATGAAACATTTCTACACGAAGATTGAAATTACATCATTAATGATTCAGTTATTGATAATATTAGATTATCAATAATTAATGGTATTGATGTTCTTATTAATGTTATATATATATATTATTATTATTATTATTATTATTATTATTATTATTATTATTTACATCTTATTTGAAATCCACACTTGGAGTTGCGGAGTTCCTGACAGTGACAATCATCCCAACGGGCTGAGTAAATTTGCGGACAAACGGAGCGTTGCTGCAAGGGCTGCCTAACTTCCATAACCTTGAAGCCGGTTTTTGTGACTGCTGTAAACAAGTGAAGGCGTGGTCGGGATGAACGTTAGGAAAGGGATATGTGGCGCCTAGTGACGTCACTACCGAGGGAAGAAAAGTGACCTACACAAGATCCACCAAGGAATGAATTCCACAAGCTGATACATTTTATTCAAACTAGAAGAGAAAATTAATGTACGTAAAATGAAGTGCATAGGTTATGTATTTATTGATAAAAGTGGATGAAAAAATATTTTCGTACGGTATAGATCTAATATTACGGTAAGATTAATGAATTCGAACTATTTCACCCTCACAGGCAAAGTAATGCCTCATTATATATTTTACTGAGAAATTGCAAGTTTTCATGACGAAAACATTAATTAGATAACAACGCCTACTTGATTTACCTTGGTTGATCCCATTGCTATGAACCACTGGCAATAAAAAGAAAGTTAATACAATAAATTTTTAATTAAATTTTAAGTATATAAAGACATAATTCCAAATATTTAGGTCGAATATGTTGAATAGTTACAAAGCTAATTCGGTAATTCGTTGTATATTAATTTCATGTAGCTAATGTAAAATCAGATTTAAGTATGCAAAGCATTTTCTTCAGATAACTACGAACATTGAGTGCCCCTGACACTTGACTTCCTAACAGAAGGAGTAAACACGAAAAGCGTGCATACACCATGAACATGACTCAACACAAGTAAACAAATGAGGAAGTGGCGTAAGCATTAATTTCTTGTTTTAACAAAGGTTTTGAAAATTCATCTCTCTAGTTCCTCAATGTGTAGTAAAGACTACTGAAATGAATCTTCTAGTTTCAAAATTAAATTATCAGGAAATGCGTTTCAATATATTCATAATTTAAAGTTCTCCATTAAATAATTTCACTTCAATATAAATGTCTCCTCTTGCAGTCCTAATGACGATGCAGCCCAGGCCCGCTGAACTGAGCCCACAAACTTGTTCACAGCAGAAACAAATAAAAAACCTTGATGAAATCTACACGACTATATGAAATAAAGCAAAATAACTTGCGAGCGAAAGAACATCCGTGACACACAAAAACCAGTTTTCAGTGAGGAGGAAATTGCTAATAGAGGAATATAGTTACAAAGTAATAGATATTCAAAATCGAATATCATACCTTTGATTGTCGTAGTAAATGAGCTTTTATTAACACTTGCCTCTTTCTTGTATTCAAAATACATGAAGGATATTTAAATTGTCTTCTTTTCATACAAGTAGAACACGAAAAACATATGGAATTCTGGGAACTTTTCCCCAAACAATTGGGATACTAGTGTTTGACCTTTACAATTAATTGAGCTGAATGGAAGTCTCAAACTAAACTTCTCTCTTCATAAGCGACAAGTGATGATGGTTAAATCGCACCATTCCTCCTACCTTCGCTTTTGCAGGTAGAGGCACTACGGTCGAAAATTGGTTACGGCGTATGAGGCTTAAGATGATAAACAAAACCCTTCTAATACCCCTTTGTGGAACGGTTCTCGCCCATGCTTTTTCCCAACTCAATTATCATTAGATACGAATGTAAATTTTTGTAGTAAATCCAAATGCGACATTTTTTACGCATCATTGACAACTCATTATTTATCCCAATAAAAGTTACTGGCAGCGATGGTTCGGTGGGATCATTGGCGTTACCTCTGCAGCGTCACTGACCGGAAAAGCCTTGTTGCGAACGATTTTCGACACTCTTTCGTTCAACCACTCTCTGGAGGAAAATGCTCGGCTGCACTGATTGGTAGTTTTCCGTGGTTTCTCCGATCATTACTGGTCGAATAGGCGAATGCCAGTGTAATAGCTTGGGAAAAACACCACCGGACCAGGCACGATCTTTCGTTCCTCATCTTGTCCTCTCCTTTGTACCCTCCTCTTCCCTTGCGCGCGCACGCACCCCCCCCCCACACACACTAACACGTACATGCACTTCATTACCACACATCTCAGGAGATCAGTGGAGAGCTTAGTTAGAGATTGCCCCTGCTGGGGTGTTGCTCAGCTGGGAAAGATACTAAGAGCGGGAAAATCTCGCAAGCTGACGTATAGATGCAACGTTCCAAATGGGGAGCAATACCCTCAATACCGAGCAATCCTTCATGGATAAATCATGCACTACACTTCCGGGACTGAACTTAGTAGAACACGCGCTCGGAAACTCTAAACAATTAATCAATTTCAATTCAAGGAAGGTCCCATGAGAGTTCTATGGAATGGAGTTCATCTAACGTTTTGCAAAGGGAAATATGCTGGAAATTGTACGTGATTTAATGCGTTTTTCTCCTACATCTCCGGAACGCATCATCAAATATATATGAAACTTTCAACGAAACCAATGAGAAATCATTTCTGTCAAACTGAAACGGAAGCTACGAAACATAATCACTATATACTTAAGTTTAGAATCTCCTCTTTCTTTAAGTTCTGTAAAAACAGAAGAAAATGCAGGAACAAGCAATGAATCAAAAATATCCAGAACGATCAATTCACAAATAAACTTATTATTCGAAAGGTAGGGGTAGCAATAAATTAGTCTGTAGATAGAATAGAAACACATAATACAAAAAAGAAGGAAACTGGTGGGATAATGTTTAACAGGTCAGAGCTATTTCCTCGTCAACTAAAGTATTGTTATTTATAATTAGTTATTTCCAGCTTACTTTCTGTTGTAGAAATTCAGAGGAGATTCGTCGTCAACTAGAGCAGGACGAGGATGGCTCATGGATCGACAACCGATTGCTTGAAGAGATCCTCGAGGATGGTGCTATAGTTCTTCGAATTGACTTGAAACCAGCCACAAGCAAAGGAGACAATTTTCTTAGTATTCTTCACAAAACGCACGTTGAATATCGTTTGCCAAGATCCAACCAAGTGCACGTTAAAAAGCTCATCGTCAAGGGCCTTCCATCTACAGATTTCCTCCGGAAGTACGTCGCCGAAGTGCACGCTTTCGACCGTGAAATTGAAGTTTATGACGACGTCCTACCACGACTATATGCCTTCGCTGACGCACGTCTTGGAGACAATTCTTTCAAGAGGTTTTCCGCCGGATATCATAAGGTCGTGCGGCCAAACACGTTGATCCTAGACGACCTGAATGAAGAGGGATTCGTTGTCCCACCTCGAAGAAATCGTCTTGATTTTGCTCAGTCAAGGTTGGTAATTGAAACTTTAGCACGATTCCATGCACTGTCGGTTGTCTACGCCGAACATCACCCTAATTACATTTCACACTTTGATGACAAATTATACTGCAGTGATACTCGAGAAACCATCAATAACATTTTTACGCCACAGATTATATCAATCGTACAAGAGATTAGAAGTTGGGGATGTTTTGAAAGTGTTGCAAAGAAGTTGGATGCACTCAAAGATACGTTAGTGGACAAACTAATAGAACTTCGCAAACCAGTGAAGCCAGAGAGGAACGTCCTTATTCATGGTGATTGTTGGATCAACAATATTCTATTCAAGTACTCGCAATCAAACCAGCCAATTGAAGTTCGATTTGTCGACTTCCAAATGACTCACGCATCATCTCCAGCAATCGACCTCCATTACTTCCTATTCTCAAGCCCTCGGAGGGAAGTGCAAGAGACACATTTCGAAGATTTGCTACGCATCTATTGCGACGAATTTAACCACTGGACTGCAAAACTGGATTACAAAGGAACACCCTTCACATTGGAAGAACTCCATGAAGAAATAAATCGCACTTTGTTGTTTGGCTTTGCATCTGTTATCACTACCATGGCAGTTGTGCTAGCTGACCCGGAAGACTCTCCCGATCTGTCTAAAGTCACCGAAGAGCAAGCAGCTTCTGGCGAAGGAATGAACATGTTTGAAAAGGTGTATAAGAGCTCAGCCTTTCGAGATGCCTTCGAGTATCTTTTGCCATACTTTGATAGCCGGGGCGTATTTGAATAGATTCATCGATTTAAACAGTTTCTACCCGTTTTCTCAAGCTTTTGAATGGACAGTTCTAGAAGTAATATTTGTGTCTTCAAAATGCCGAATAATAAAAATTAGTTGTTTTTTTAAAATTGCTGTATACATTTGCATGGTTGCATGAGTAAAGTATGCAAGAGAGAATTCCCATCATGTTTCGTTCTTTAGCACTTTAATCCACGGTGACTTTAGGAAAAATATCATCCAATCCATGAATAAGTTTACATTTTTTAAAAATGTGTTTGGTGAAGGAATGTGTAGCCTTTGGATGTAGAAACCATTAAATAATTAACTATTTCAATATGTCTTTATCTTTGTGCCTACTCTATATCCAAATCCCCGTTATGTATATTAATTTGAAAACATTTATGTTTATTATTAATATGTTACCGAAAAAATGTAAGTATCATGAGTATTCATTAGTTAGAAGCAAATTAAAATGTTATTTATCCATAATTTTTATTACAAAAGAATTCCTGCAAAGAAAATGGTAAAGTATAGGTATAATTCCTCATTTGAGAAACCTTTTTTGATTACCCTCAGAAATCACTATGAGTCGCAAAACTACGACCTTCATACATCATCTCACTAATAAACTCTAAATAGCGTCAGTAAATGTTGGCGAACGATGTCTTACATACATACTGAAAAATTGCAGGCAAGGATCAAGTACATTTTACTCTTTTTTTGTATGTGAACGAATTAGTACATGTAACCCGACACTGCCAAAACAATATTTACAGTAATAAAATTAAACAGGAACAATAATTGATTCCTATTACTTAATTTCTATTTCTAGTGTAAAATGCAAGTAATTATTTTTTAGACAGCCATTAGTAAAAGCGATTCTTTCAAGGCATGCACAGCGTGCTAATAGCTCAATTTTTAGCTCTAGTGCTAAAAGTGGGGCGATGCTCAATGTTCAGATAAATTTGTGAACGCAACAAAAACAATCGTCCGATCGCATCGGCTACTACTGACCTTAATTTTTCATTATTGCTTTGTATACTTTAATAAAAATACACTGAAAGTCGGTAACACTGTCTAAAAATTAGTGCATAACACTTGTTGTAAAAGGGATTTAATTTTGATTGTAGGATTGCGAGGCTGATAGGCCGCAACCTTTCGAACTCGCAAAATAAAATGTCACTTTTAATCCTCGTATCATAAATAATTATTACGTCCTTGTGACGTTCCGTCTTCCTCGCCTCCGACCAGCCCCGCTCCAACTCATTCCGACCCCCTCCAATCCAACCCACCCCTCCGTTGAAAGTAATTTTCAAACCTTGAGATATCCTACGAGCTTTTAGAAAATGCCGATGTATTTTGCCCGAGAAAGGGTGGTGATGGCAGATTTTCTGAAATCTCAAGTAGAATAATGTCTGTTTCAAATGCCAAGTGTACACTACTTAATATGTACGCAATTGGCCGTTTGGTCGATTGTTCGACTTCGCCGGCCAGGAAAGGTGTCCCCATCCTTGCCCGGACCTAGTTTAATTCTCAGGCTTGAGAGGTAAATAAACGAACATAGCGAATGTGGCGAACATGATGTAACTAGCAAACTCCGCCCGCCTGAATTTTTCTTAGTCACACAGCTGTAGAATCTCTGATGACATTAATATAAGAATATAATTTGTTTAAAAACTATACATGGTAATAAAAGATATTGACATAATTAGTAGTGTTCCACATTGTTTCTCGCATGTATTTCGCATACTTTATCGTAACAGTTATATTAAAATTTTACACTTTCTATCCTTCGAACTCATCATCCATCTTATAAATTTTAAACCCTATAATTCAGTTACCGGAAAATCACTAATATTTTCTGTAAAGTGTACTTGAAATGATTTAAAGATCCCATATTGAGGAGTGCATTAAGAAAGACATACCTATCATCAATATTGAAGATGTAGGGCAAGTTCGAGAAAGACTAACAGTCACAATATAATTAAAAATACGCAAAAATTGTTGTTTTTAAAAAACACCCAAACTTAATAAATTTTGTTTTATTTCAAAAAATCAACGTAACAAGACAAACTTCCTGAATCTCTCTCCGCAATGTGATATTTTTCATTGATCTTTGTCATCTGTAAATCCCAAAAAATTTTGACAGTTAATATAAAAGTTTACTAAGTAAAAGTTACAAAAACTACTCTAATTTTGTAATCACAGAACAGTCACGTGCACTTATGAAATTAAAAAAAAATACAAGTACAAGATTGTACTTGTAATACATGTATAATAATTCAAAGACTTAATTTAGGGAACAGATGCTTTAGGAAATAAATATTTAGCTTCAAATTTGAGTGAGTAGCACAAATTCGAAAAAATGAAAATTTGCAGTTTTCAGAATATCAAAGGTTTTAATGAAACTGTATGGCATGCTATTATGATAACTGTGCTCTATTCGAGAAAAAAATTAAATTCGAGCGGTTTTTCAGAAAATGTTGTTAACATATTTTTTATTATTATCTTTTCACTCAAAATTACTATTCATGCAATTATTCATGCTTTAAAAATAGCGGCACAATATATAATTTAAAAATCTGATTTTGAATATCTTTTACAAATGTTTCAAGACTAAATTTCGTGGAAATGCCATTGCTCAATATGTTTACGACAGACATTTGTGGAGTGTGTGTTTCTCCTCCAAAAAAACATGGTTTGCCTTCATCCAGTAAAAGAACTCGAATATTATCAAAACGTCACATTTAGATCAGTTAAATACTCCACACTTTGTGATTCTAAACAAAAATAGGTAATTGTGTTCATTTAATTATCTTTTTTCGTATTCTGAAAAAAATGCTGATGGAAATAGCTCCCTTTGAACGGACTTATGAGGGAGAACCGCTTCATTTCTAGCATACGATATCCATTAATCAGTGTTGGAAGCGCCAGTAGTAAGATCATCCTACTAGTCTTTAGTTATCATGAAGTTTGTAACCGAAATCAGCATGCCTCATTTCTCAAGATTTGGCTCAAACTAATGAAAAAAAGGGACGATAGTGAATTTTCGTGAAAAATACCCCTGTTAATATGAATATTTATTTATATTACTGCTTGTTCTTCGCTGCGTATACGTTAGCTGATACTCCATGACTTCATTTCAACCCTAAAAACCTTAACACGTTTAAGGTTAAATTGATAGATTTCCAGTCTTCATTATCAAAGTGTGATGTGCACTGTCAAAGGCCTTTTGGTTGTCAACCCAAAGGCCTTTAACAGGCCGTGGTAGGTTCCATAGATTTCTGACCTCACTACCTTCTTATTTTGGAAGAAAGAAAAAAATGCGGAAAAGTACTTAATTATCCTTTACTCAAACCCACTTTTTCATATCTGCATTATAACGTTTCTAAACCTTTGAAAAAATACCCCAGATTTTTTTTCGCAGAATGGTCAAAACTGCTTCTTTCACCTCACACTCGTCTAAAACTTTTCTTCCTTGAAGGTTTTTCTTCGGTTTTGATAAATGGTGAACGCCATTGGGTGCCCAATCTGGACTGCAGGGTCCAACTTCTTGATTCACAATATTCTTCGCAATCTGAGTAATAAGCACAGGCGCGTTGTCGTGAAGAAACTAAACACCAAAAGATTTCACGCACCGCATCCAACTCAAGTACCTCTCTCCACAAAACTGTCAGCTGCAAACTTACAGAATTACAACAATTAAAGATAACACTAACACTAATAACTGCTAAGGTTTTCTCATTGATGAGCGACTTGTTGGAAAGTTATGGAACCGTCTATGAATGCTCAAATTACCGTTTGGTCTCTTCTATCATTTGAGATGACTATTAGTATTTTGTTTATTCTACGTTTTTGCTCTCACTTTTGGTCTATTACTATTATTATTATTATTACTATTATTATTATTTATTATTATTATTATTATTATTATTATTGCTGTTAATAATAATACTGTTATTATCATAGATTCACACAAGCGATCACAATCAACACTTTAATGAAACGTGGTAAAAGCACATTATCTCGTTTATTCAGGAGATAACAAACCGTTTAATGTTTAACAGACTGAAATATGATTTTTATCAACAAGTTTGTCTGCACTTAAAGCACGGTTCACACCACTTTCCCTTATCTCCTGTTTCAATATACCACAATAAATATAAATGCTGATAGTGACGTCATAATATCGTAATCAGTTTGTCTCTTTCTGTTTTCAGTCGTTTCTGAGAGATTGTAGAAGACACATTCGACAGTTGCAGCTCATCGTACATTTCATTTAAGAGGTGGCATCAGATTTGTGGCTTCCAGTCTCCATCTAGAGGAAACATGGCTTCGTAAGTATTAAAATGCAAACATGTATTCAGGTCAATACCCTTTTTCTCGGTACTTGGAAATACGATTTTTTGTTAGTCGCAGTACTTAGTCCTTTTAAAAGAAACATGAAAAGTTTCAGAATTGTGTAATATTCCAATGAATGGGAAATTAATCGTTTTCATGGATATTTTAGAAAATGTTATCTGGGTAAGAGAAACCTGCATCTCAGAATCCGGGATTCAAAATTACATGAATCTCATTACAATATTCATTCGATACGAACATGGGCGGTGCCCCCAGTCAGCAAATTCCGAAGGTGCCACGATGATGGACAATCCTGATTCTTGAATGTGTAAAATATTTTATTTGAAAACATTTATTTATTAGTGTTGTTTTGGCGGAATGATGTTACAATTGTTGCACTGCTTTGAGGATTCTTCTCACACTACAGGTGCGCGTGTTGTTTGAAGCAAACCTTATTAGATTTCAATCCTATCCATTCATTACATTTCTATCACCTCTTTAGTGTTTTGTTAGCATTTTAAAATGTCGCTTAATAGTTGAATAGCCTTTTCTGCTTCCGGCCATTATTATATAAATCTCTGTAAACAAGACATCGAAGCACACAAATATTTTGCATATTTTATTAGTATTGTTTCTGGCAATTATTTCTAGTAGATCAAGTTAACATAATTGATTGTGTATATTTATAAAACGTATGCATGTAATTTCACCTATTATTCCTCGAGCTGTTACCATGTGTAACTATGCCATCTTATGTCAGACAACATAAAAATTCAACTTGAAAAAAGTAAGAATTCAGCTG
This sequence comes from Teleogryllus oceanicus, assembly GCA_964035755.1. Classification (NCBI taxonomy): domain Eukaryota; kingdom Metazoa; phylum Arthropoda; class Insecta; order Orthoptera; family Gryllidae; genus Teleogryllus; species Teleogryllus oceanicus. The sequence continues at coordinate 213,075,282 of CAXIVR010000002.1, read as the reverse complement.
AGGTCCCAAAAGTCATGAGAAAGTGGTATGGAACTATTTCACCTTGCGAGAGCATTCTGAAAAACTCGTGTAAACGATCGAAGCACCATCGTTGCCGTCAGTTGGTTTCCGGTGACGTAAGTGACGAGTCGTCTGTTGTGTTGCTGCATGACAGTATTTGCCAGAGAATGTTCTACAAGGGATGATTAGCTCTAGACGAAAAATGCATTCTATTTATGAAGTCTTTTGGATATTGTACATTGAACATTCATCGATCTGAGAGTCTAGGATTGACCGTGAGATCCGCATTGGAGGCATAACTCCCAACAGAAGTAGCGGAGAAGAGGCCGCTAACGTGCCCTGTACGTTCGGGGTCACTGTTGTTCGCTATTGGATGTGAAGAAATTTTCTTGACTTTTTAGACGCATTAAACATGAATAACAAATTGCACATTTGAGATGTGATCAAACGTACCATTCGTTTATAAAATGCAATGCGGATTATTTCTTTGAGGGACACTAAGCATGACCAATAAATGAAGCCTCCTGATAATGTTGAAATATTGAACATGTAAGCAAAATGAATATGAAAATAAACTAAAACCTTGCAATTTAAAATGTTAATACTAAAATATTTTACATATTATCTAAGAAAATTTTGTATAGATATTATTGGGATTTCCTATTCTGGGAGCACCCTAAACACGTTCATAGTTTGCTTATGTAGTCGTCCACAGCGCCTGCAATAATCATGCAATTATAGGACGGAAATTAAGACTAAATGGTTACGCATCTCTACTGAGGACGTCCGTCGACCTGAGTCCATACCTCGTCGATTTGCTGCACTTCGCCGTGGTCGAGGAAATTCCATATGACATTAGGTAGGTATCTCACGACGTTTGGCACCTCAGTGTTTGTTCGAAAACAGATAAATGCATTACAAAAAATTTGATTAATTTTCAACTTTTTGAAAATGTTTTCTATTTTTCTCTATTAACAGATTTAATAAAAAATTACTATCTTCAATATTGCAGTTCTGCAACGTTAATTGTTTCACATTATTTGAAAATATAGTGTGTTTGCCAAAAATGTGACCTGCGCGAATTGTTTTACTATCCTCTGCTACATACGAGAAAAAAATTAAGAACAAATTTGAAGCCGATATAAGAAAATAAAAATTGCCTATATTTCATGCAAAATTTACTCATATTTTAGAAAACAATGTACATCATATTTCAAGATCTATATTTCAACAGATCTCAATTAAGGGAAAATATCTAATTTCAATATTGTAGTTGTAGGAAGACCTTGAAAAAAAGATTTTATGTAATTTTCGAAAACAGTGATTTAAACTAAAATGAGTTCTGCACCAATTTTTTAAGCTCTTCTCTAAGCTATCCGAGGATATAGTTTAATTAAAAAAATTGATGAGTTTTCGAAAACAAAATTGAAAACGTTAAAGTTTGTGTTAAAGTACCCCCAAAAATAAAAATATCAGTTTTAAACTCGCAGGACCTCGATTCCTCTTAGTTGAATGGGAGAATATCAGTTTCGGAAAAAATTGTCTGAACTGTTTTGGACATAGACCGTTTTTAGCATAGATCACAGACAGACACCACAGACGTTTTGCCGTCACTAGATGTATGAAGGTCGTCCAAAATATAATAATAATAATAATAATAATAATAATAATAATAATAATAATAATAATAATAATAATGTCTTTATTTCTGGCGAGGCTCAGGCCGTAAGGCCTGCTCTTCCGCCTAACCAGTTAAATATTTACATTTACATAATTACAATTCGGGCGGAAATAGTGATAACTGACATTTTACGTTACTTACGAAATTGCAATGATCGTAGTAGCTAACGGTGATGTGCTACGCATAACTAATGAAACCAGGTGTGAATGTATTTTCATAGTCAATTTTCATAATTCTAAAGCTAACATGGCATTAAAAAAATCCATGATTCTATTTACAAGAGGGGCGTGGTGAATCAATAATATTACCTTCCAAAAATGTCAGAAATTCTCCTAAATATGGATACTGACGACACCGTGTTATTAGATGAAGTAATTTACTACAAATAGGAACAAAATATTTCTACTTTTTCGTTATCAGGACCCTGCAATAAATGTTTTCTGTCGAAAAATCACCGATTTCCGGCGCTTGATTACAAAACTTCTTACGAAGTGAGACGAGAAAATAAAATTTATAAACTGTCTCGTATACACAGTGCTTAAAATTCTCACTGTGACGTTAACACATTAAAAATAATATTTACAGTGAAGAAAATATTTAGAACGAGTGTCCTGCAGCAGTAAAATAATGCTGAACAAAACTACACAAAATAGCTTTCCGAAACATAACAAGCACACTGTTTATAAACAACAAATAAATAATGTCGTGCTGTTATACATTAAACATTTTAATAAAAGCAGTCTCCAGGAATACCGCAATAACGTAGTATAGTTTATATACAGATCGGCTCCTTACATATAAAAAAATATCGTAAGAGTTGCTATTCCGTAACGCAACACGTTAGCAACGATTTAATGTCGGACGGCCTGTATCTAGAGTTTTGCTGTCGCATGACGTCAACTGTGTTGTAATCATTGACACATTGAGTATGAGAATTAGTCGGTACACTCATAAGGAGAATAGTCGGAATATAACATTCAAATTATTCCGCCAAAATCGAAACTGTTTCACTGTTTCATTCGCGAATAGGAGTAATATACGTAGAATAGATAAATTTACGTAACGATGCGGAAAGTCAATATCGATCTTTCAACGGAAATTCGCGTTCTGAGGTCTCCTGCCGAATAAGTGATACTTTCAAAATGCCCGTCCGTAAGTCTGTCGATCCATCTGTGGATAGCACTAGTGCCTAAACTATTCGTAGGATTTTTCCAAAATGAATATTCGCCAGTCGATCTGGTCAGACTCGGTGTTTTGAAAAACATTCTTTACATTTTTGAAGCACTTGATAAAAAGACCGAGGGACATTTTAAAAATGTTGCCCAAACTGGCTCCAAAATGTTTCTTTACACTCCGCGTGAAGGGGAAAATTTAACCCAAAAAAAAAAATTTAAGGAATAGAACGCGACCGGCAGCAGTAAAATTTTATAATATGAAATACGTGAAGTACATTTAGGAATATGGCATAGATTCGATTTACACCGTTAACTCTGAATTTACGAAAATTACAAAATTTTCAAAGTTGTTGTTTTCCCGTAAATTTGTATGAAATACAGGCAATATTAATGTCGTACATGTAAACGTCATTTTGCTGTTTTCTTTTTTGTTTTTTAAATACACAAATGTTATTTTTTGGTATCATTCTAAGGTCCAATTTTTTTACAATACCTGTGATTTGTTTGCGCTATTGAGTTTATGAATACAAAGACTTCAAACAATATTTTATATAAGTTTCTTGAAAACTCAAAAGTTGTCTGTAAAAATGAACTCAAAATTCTGCATTTTCTGAAACATTAAAACGTTATTTTCTCGACAATGGTTCCAAGTTTTTTTCTTTAAATTTTTTGTACGTTTTAAAGTCATATTTGTATTCTGATATTATGGATCCGAAAAGTTGAGAAAAGTTTTAACAAGGCACCAATAAATGGCAGCTGAGAATAGGGTGTCGCAAAACCGAAAGCTAGCCCCGACTAGACAATAGTCAATATAAAACTAGTACGAGAAGTTGGGGCCATTCTGTTACATCAGTGTGTGTCAAAAACTTTCTCTGACCTACCAAGGCAGTTTTTACAGACCACCTTGTCATGCGGGAGTTCTTCTAAAATATTTGTTTCAATTGTGAATTTATAATATTGAAAATTTTAATGAAATCTCTAATGTATTTTTGAAAACTATTTCTTTTGGCGATCATTATTTTCGAAACTCGTTAATGATATTCACTCTTTCCTGGCTTGTGTAATTTCTTAACCTATATTTTATTAATACAAGGTTATTCAAATGAACGCAATCAATATCCTTTGTGCCAGCAAATCCTTGTAGGTTTTCAAATTCAGTTGTATGGAAATCTCCCATGATTTGCAACCCCGATACACCCTGAAAACGTTTGGACCATCTAGTATCTGAATTTTTTAAAAAAATATTTTCTAATAAGATCAGCGGCGGGTTACTGCTTTACGTTATTGGCTGGAATGTTTAACATATTTCAAAACTCCTTTTAATGAGAACCTGTGAGATTTCATAACAGTACTAATAAGAACAGATTGCTATTTAATAATTTACAAAACAGTAAACAAAAAATTATTAACACTGGGTTCGTACAATTATTTCTAGCTACATCCTGGCTGGAGCTGATCTTGCGGCTGGGAAGTGTGATTTCCTCATACAGCTGATGTATAGTCTTTTATTGGTGGGGAAGGAATTAATCCTTGGGAAAATTTGATTTAATTCTAGGGTTTCTTGGACCATTTCCATTGAGATTGAAGATGTTTGTGCTTGGGCATTGGTTTAGGTTGTTTAAAACTTTGTTAGAGTGTTTTGGTAGAAATTCAATAGTCTGTTTTGGCAAAAAATCAAATTCAATTCATAGTATAGGTATACTCAGTTCATACTGAATTTCCTCATTTGTAATATACCAGGGATATTTTTATTAGAGTCAAAGAAATTTGTTCAGTATTGTTTGGAGCTTTTCAAGTGAGGTTTTGGAGGCTCCTCCCGAAATGGCACATGCGAATATCACTGACGGTCTTACAATTGAATTGTGCCTTAAATATGTTTTACCATGATTCCTGATCTTACGAACTTTTAAAACACATTACTATAACGATTCGTAAGGGTTCCTTTGATATATGTTCTTAAAGTGAGTTAATAATTCCTGACCACTTACCATACCAATTGCTATCAGTATGACGATGAAACATAACGCTTCGATTGTTTACCACTTACGAATTATGTTTACGGACTGCATATATAATGCACCGCAATTAATATGTGAAGAAAATCATGTTCCTAGTAACTTTTTCAAAGAAAATTATTTTATTGTTTTACAATTACTTATATCAAGATCAATAAAAGAACCTCGTCTAGATACAGGTTTAGCTGAAGCTGTTCGTTGCAAAAATAGAATTTTGAATGAAAGTATTGTACATATTTTTTTAAACCCTTGATACATACTACCCACATTTATGTGTTTTTACTTCTTACAGGTCTCCTCCAGATGCAGTTCCAAAAGATGAAGTATCATGGATTGATAATCAACTCTTTCAATCAGCCTTGGAAGAAAAGGCTGAAATTGTTAACATTGGCGTAAAGCGCGCAACAAGTAAGGGAGATAATTTTCAAAGTAGCCTTTACCGAACACGAGTGGAATACCGAATCCCGGGATCCGATGCCATAATCGCCAAGGATTTCATTGTCAAAGCGCTTCCACCAGGAGAACTCATGCAAATGTGGATTCTTCAATCGGGCATTTTCAGAACGGAAATATCAGTTTACAGCAAAGCTTTACCGAATATGTACACTTTTGCTGATTCCCGACTCGGAGAATCATTCAAAAAGTTTACACCTTCTTTCTACCAGACAACCCGGCCAGATACTTTGATACTTGAAGATCTCAAAGCTCAGAGATTTACAATGGTTCCAAGAAAGGATCGACTTGATTACACCCACGCTAAATTAGTCATACTGTATTTGGCTCGCTTCCATGCGTTATCTATCGCGTACAATGCATCTCATCCTGATTTTTTCTCTGATTTCCAAGAGACCATGTTTTCTGAAAAATTTCGTCAATTTTTTGATCAGTTTTTCCCACCAATTGCTAGTACCTTGACTAATGCAGTTAAGTCTTGGGATGGCTTTGGTGATATAGTTAAAAAATTGGAGCGAAATCAAGCAAAATTTGTGGATAAACTCTTAGAGGTATGTAAACCGGCTGAGAAATTTACGAACGTCCTCGTACATGGTGACTGCTGGATGAATAACATATTATTCGAATATTCTGAGACAGGGGAACCTGTAGACCTGAGGTTCGTTGATTTCCAAGCGTCAAGGAAGTCGTCTCCAGCTATAGATCTACACTATTTCCTTTTCACGAGCCTTCAAAATGAAGTGAGAAATAAAAAGTTTGACGATCTGCTGCAGATTTATTGCAGCGAAGTTGCAAGGTTTGCAAATCAACTCGGTTACAATGAATCTATCTTTACGTACGATGAGCTCCGTCAGGAGATGGATCGAACACTGTTTTTTGGATTCAATTCAGCAATAACTACAATGGCTGGTTTGTTAGCCAATCCTGAGGACACTCCTGACATGAAAGATGTAACACAGGAACAGCTGGAAAAAGGAGATGTGCAAATATTCAATAAAACATATGAAAATCCTGTATTCCGAGAGATATTCCAAGATTTGTTACCGTATTTTGACAAACATGGTGTCTTCGACTAGAAATCTTTTATTTTACCCAGATATAATTCTAAAGGCTCTTCTTATACAATTATTTAAAAAGAATGCTTAACTCTGAATGTTGAATGTGTTAACAGCCGATGATACTATTTGGTTGGACAATTTCAATGAGTAAATTGATTTTGGTGTCTTGACACCATTCATAATGTCATATTACTACCATCTGTTGGTGAAGATACGTATATCTGAAATGAATGAGAATGCAAGAAACGTTGCTTCACGCACTTAGAATGTTAAATGAAGAAATTGAAAACGCATTTAGTTTATGAAACAAATATTCTAAGCTATAAAGATAGGTTCGACTACAACATAAAAATTTTGATTTAATTGACAATGTACTTTAATATCTATTTGCATTATTTTGTCAATCAACCTTTGTATAATATTTAGTGTTAAATGTAATGTATTTTATTTAATTGTATATGTAACAAAAAACCCGATACATAAAAATAAATATTCTATTAATCGATTCAGTAAGATATTTTTATAAGTTAGGTTCGAAATTTATAAAACAATACACAAAAAAATATTACAATATTATGAATAGAATTTCGTTCATCTCAAACTTAAAAGACAAATATTTCTGAGAGAACTGTCGTGTATTTTTATGTATTAATGTTTGTGTCAGCATGAAAATAAATAAATAATTTATTGGAATGTATTATGTGTATTTTAGTCTATTCTAAATATTGCATATATAAAATTCCTTCCTACAAATCTCTCATGAAAACCTCTGAGGCCAGATAATATTGTTTCTGCTGAGAAATGCTGTCAAATGGCTTGTGAAATTTAACTTTTTTCCTGAAGGAAGGAGATGGTGCAAGTGTCTAAATGTAATTTCTGCTGCTATTGTCAAATCTCCAAACCATTTTATGTTTTGTTTCAATGCAAGGCCTGCTCAGTATTTTGCACTTGCTTCACTCTGCGTGATATTATCACAAATTTATTGTGAAGCTCAATACAAAATTGTAATTTTGAATGGTTTTGTTTGATGGTGACAGTAATTTACTATTTTCCATTAAATATGTTTAATTAAATGAGACTGTTCTATCAAAGCTAAAAACCTCATTCTTAAAAAAATCACTTTCTGCTCTAATATCTGCAATAGTACACTATATATTTCTAATATTAAGTCATTATTTATTCATAATCGCTTACGACATCGTATAAAAAGATTAAGCCTTTTGCGTTCTGTTTAACAAAGCCCACAATTGGCCGTAACATATCGTCTGAGACGTATGCTCGTTGATACCCATTATTCAGTTTTATACTGGGGAAAATGGTCACAGAAATATGTGTTGTGTTCATAGAACGTTAATCCATCTTCAGTGGCATGAACTTGAATGCCCGGAGAGCACCGTGTCCTTCAAACGTCATGCTGGGTGAGCCCTTTTGCACATCTAGGTTCTGCACGAATATTTTGTTTGTCCATGGTACCACGTGAGACCAACTCGATGTTTGTGCCATTATTCGAGGAGTAGGGAGCCAGTTTCTCAATTCCACACACTGGCAAATTGCGCAAATTTCTCATACACAATGTTTAAGGAATACAGGTTATTGATATACTGGGAATGCACCGTTCAAGCTATAAACAATGCAAACATCCATGCCTTGTGCGAGATTCGAATCCACATCTTTAGGGTCCGAGTTCTTGGGCCCACCATTCGCCATCTCTAAATTATAAAATACATGTAATGAAAATGATGTGCGAGATATTAAAAAATACTTACGTATTTTCTTATTGAAAACTAAAAGTTTTAATCTAAATGGGGCATACCATGTAATTTAGGACACTGCTCTTTCCCCACAAAATGTTTATAGAAAAAGTTTTGACACCTTGTTTATTTTCTGGAAATTTTTCACGATACAAGTCAAAGTACTACAAAACTTAAATAATAATAATAATAATAATAATAATAATAATATATACACGACATTATTTAAAGACCTAATTTTGAAGAAATTTTTTTAACAATAAATATATCCTTATCTTCACTAGTATAGTTAGTTGTAGAAGGATCCGACAATTTTCAATATTCCAATGGCCTCACAGAAAATCGGATCCGTCACCTTCTTATAAGTGTATTTAATCTTTTCTAGCAAACAAATTAAAGAAAAAAATGGGAGAAATTTTTGAGAAAAAATTGGAAATGCTTTTTTATGAAGAGAGATGGCATGTAAGGTACCTTCAGAATTAAAATGGAACCTAGTTATATATAATTAATAAATGAAACAAGTACCGCAAATTCTATTTATCTATCTAAAGGTGTTAACAAACGATATAAATTATAGATGTATTATGAAATAATACTATAATATTATGAAATAACACATCTATCTATACATCTAGTCCCGAACAAAAGATCTTATCTATCAATAAATTATGTAGTTAAATAAAATAAACGGAACGTAGGAAATGATCTGTTGGAACCTTGTCACCTCATTAAGTACCAAGCTAACCTAGAGTTCCACTGTCAACTATAATGCAATGAAAATAAGTAAATTATAATATTTTTTTATTTGATCAGAAAGAAATAACTAATGAATCGACATCCAACAAAGAAATTCACCTATTTTATAAATCTTATTACCAAGGACTAGATATAATTTTCGTTGATAATTAATTAATTAATTTTATACTTTGGGAAAAATAAATTATATGTGATTTAGAATGAAATGCAATGGTGATATATTTTTATATGAGGAAATATTGGAAAATTATCCAAAAAATTTTTAAAAAATATTTATTTTTGTAAATAGCTTTACGAACAACAGTAACTGTTTAGAAATTCTACTGTAAGACGACAGTCACAAAATACTTTTATTTGTCCACTCGCACGTTTAAATAAGGGAACAATGAACATTAAGTGTTTACTTGTTTTTGTCAGAAATATTTTTTTAAGTTTAGTTTTAGTGTCGCACAACAGATTTTGTGCAATATCATTTATATTATTGCTTTAAATTTTTAATCGTGTTTTTTTTTTAAGATTCCTCGAGATTTTTAATATGATTTTTATTGCACTAGACTTCGCAGGAGAGAGTGAAGTTCCTGAAGAACGGATAAAAAATTCGGGAAAATGTATCAATAAAATATAAAACGAATTGGCACTTTTGTACCACGGTGAGTCCTTATCGGTTGCATTGTTGGGAGACTCCTTATTCTTCAGAATGTCCGTATAATCGTGACCAGCATTTCGAACACCCCAAGGCCACATCTGAACCCGTTTACTACTTGGCAAACCATCCGTTCGCAGCGCATCGCGCTCACACAACTTTTCCTCTTCCTTTTTCTCAACTGTCGTATAAACGTACGCGCTGTTCTCGCGCTGTCGTAAAACATTCTCAGCTTCTTCTGGAGGCTCATGTATGAGAGTGCTCCTTAGTGTTATCGTTGTCCCTCTCAAACTGGTGGTTGCTGGCATTTTGACAGTGACCTACAGCTCGCATCATCATGGCCCCGTAAGTATAAACTAGTGGTGCAACGTAGCACAGATTTTTTTATACTAATATCAATGTCGCTGTGATGTAAAGTTACAAGTCATGATAGTTATATTAACTAATGGTCCTAGACGACCCACACTTTCTCGCATTATTTCTAAATTTGCAATTTTCGAAAATTCAGAGAATTCTACGAAAAAGAGACCTGTATCATTCTTTTAAGTGTTCCTCTTGCTATCAGTGGCAAAGATTTGAACAAATTGGAAGCTGTTTTTGAAAAAACTTTTTTTTTACTTTCTCGTTACCACTTACGCAGTAGAATGTAATGCAAGAAGTTATGTAATGCTGTGCGAAAAACACAGCGAATTTTTGACAGAAAAACTCTTATTACAGGATCCTGGCAACGAAAAAGTGTCCCTAAATTTAGAGAAAAATCATTCAATATGTAGTTTTGCCAGAATCCATGTTTTGTGGGTCCCTGACACTGAAAAAATCGATTGACGGCAAAACGTCAGTCCGTTTGCGAACAACGCTAGCGGTTAAACCGTTCGGCCGATTTTCTCCAAAATTGATATTCCCTAATCGGCTGTCCCGGCCCCGTGTATTTGAAACCGAAACTTTAATTTTCGAGAATACTTTATATAAAGTCCCTGGGACATTTTCAAAATTTTCAAAAAAATGGCCCATCACTTTTGATTAAATTTTGTTGTTGGATAGTGTAAAGGAAGTTTAAGAGAATGGTGTATGTCTCATTTTCCTTGTATTTCGAAAATTGAAAAAAAATCAACATTTTTTCGGCGTCTTCCTACAACTACAATAATTGTTATTAAGATAAACATGATTTCTTAATGAAAAACGTTTATGAAAACAAATCAAAAATAATGTCCTGTTCAATTTATAAAAAGGTATATTTTACGAAATTTTGTGTCAAACGTAGGTTCTTTTTATTTTCTTTAAACTAGTTTTTTCAAACAGCAGAAATTTTTTTGATTAAATTTAGACCTTAGTTAGCGTATAAGACGCTTAAGAGAATGGTACAGGTCTCGTATTTGTTGAAATGCCTGATTTTTCGAAAATTTACAAAAATTAAAATATTTTCAGCCTCTTCCTACAACTACAATTGTGAAGATAAAATTTATTTCTAATTGAGATATCAAAAACAAATTTCAAAAAAATCCTGTTGAATGTCGTGAAAATATTAGTATGAGGATTTTTTGTGTAATTTGGCGACACACACAGTCCGCTTCGAGTTTACTGCCCTTCTTGAACGTAATTCCAGGCAGTTGAATGCATTATTAGTTAGAATTTTTATATTTTGTCATATGTATTTGTTCGTTTCTTACATTCGAGATATTGTTACACGTTTACAAACTCATCTTCTAGAAATTATTTAAAATCTCTTTGAAATATATGAAATAAAATCGCTGGCCTTCAGGAAATATCAGATTGGAATGCAACAATGACTCCAGAAGTACATGTTGGTATTATTATTGAGACATGATTTACCTGTATGAAAAGCAATTATAATTGTCAAATTTGTGTTGATAATTGCTTGAAAATATTTAGTTTTTGCACCATGATCACAAGAATGTGCTAATTCGGAGAGAAATCGTGGACTAAATAGTATTACATAACTATTACTATAAGCTACAAAGTACGAACTGGTTTAGCAGCACTAGTTTTTAATTGCATAAATTTTCAAGTGCAAATTACGCAAAAATTACTCGTTTCTTCAAAAAAATTGTACGTGACCTTTTTTTAAAAAAAGACGATGTTTTATAGCACATGTTGTTTGTGGCAAAAAGCTCAATTTTCAATTTCGGAGTTTTGAAATTTTGCAATTTTGCTTTTTGCAATTTTCGAAAGTACAGAGTTCACCGGAAAAATTCTAGCGTAATTTTTTTTTATCGTCTTTTGATAGATACAAGAAGAAAATTTAAAGAAAAATGGGACTGTTTTTGAGAAAAAGTACGTAATTAAAAATTGTCGGTATTTTACGCAAAATTAAACAAAATTTACTCACATTTTCGAAAAATGTATAATATCTTATTTCAAATTCAGACTACATTGTCGCAATCAGACTCACATTGTCGCAATTCGTCGGTCCCTAATAGTTAAAACAAAATGAAGCTTTCAGAATATTATGTACGAACAAACCCTCTTTTTTTTGTTAATTTTCGCGTGGAAAAGAGAAGCCGTTTTTAAGAAAATATTGTTTAAAAATGCGCTAATTTGAGCTCATTTAGATGTGAATTTTTTTATTTTTCGCAAAACTTGAAATATATGTCATTTTATAAGAAATCATAGACACAACACCCCAGTCCTGAATCTAAAAGTTGTATGTAGAAAAGACTGAAATTTGCAGACTATGAGATAAACTGATCACTGCAACACAAAATAATCGCGCGTAACTGTGAAATTTAGCTTTCTAGGTTCCTGGCGACTCTGGCTTATGTTGCACGATTGCACAACCTTCCAGATAATCGAAAAAAGGTATGTTAGAAACATACATTTTCCATTTAATGCCATTCAATATTTGAGATATGGCCGCAACACCGAAGTATACGAAAACATTTTAAAATCGAAGAGCGTCTAGCTTTCTAGGTTCCTGGCGACTCTGGCTTATGTTGCACGATTGCACAACCTTCCAGATAATCGAAAAAAGGTATGTTAGAAACATACATTTTCCATTTAATCCATTCAATATTGAGATATTGCGCAAATAACTGAAGCAACGAAAACATTTTAAAATCGAAACGTCTAGCTTTCTAGGTTCCTGGCGACTCTGGCTTATGTTGCACGATTGCACAACCTTCCAGATAATCGAAAAAAGGTATGTTAGAAACATACATTTTCCATTTAATGCCATTCAATATTTGAGATATGGCCGCAACACCGAAGTATACGAAAACATTTTAAAATCGAAGAGCGTCCGTCGAACGCTTTTTCGTCTCTTGCGCTCCCAGCCATCTAGACACGGTCGTAAGCTTTTTCATTGCGTTTTTTCTTTAGCCGCGCTTTCCTATACCTAAACATTGATCCTCGTGCGTTTTTGACCCGGAACTCGCGTAGACAGAGCCACCGGCTTACACAGCAGAGCTCAGTGCACCGAAGAGCCGTAGTCGGCGGGGCGTTGGGCTCCGAGGAGAATACCAATTTTACGTCTTCGTCTGAAACTATCTGCAACTTAATTTTATGAATTTTGCGCGTTACTGAAAGTAGTCTCGTATGTTCTATATACGCTCAGTCAATTCTTGACCGCTCTGAATGCATCATTTTTTGTGTTTGGAAAAATTATCTTTGTTTGATGCTAGGTTTCTTTAATCAAAATGTGAATTTGATGAAGTCCTTTTTCTGTCGCTGTTCTATCACTTGGGGCCGGCAGTCATTTCGCGAGCGTCGTGAAAATGAGACATTTTCAAACCTTCTAATACGTTTATGGAGATTTAGTTCAATTGTGTCACCTCACTCCCGGGCATAGTGCGTTGTTTCGGGTCATTGATGAAGCGAACATCCTTATGAAAAGAAAATACGGCTCCGTAGATTTTAATTTTCTAAACTTATACAGGCAGTACGAAAATGCTTTGTATTTTCTTAGAAAGGTTTTCTTTCGTGTACAGAAATATCAATAAAATGAGCCGTTGAGGTGGTGTAAGTCAAATTTCAGAATTGAGTTAGATGCGCAGGTAGATGGTTTTAACACTGTTCCATTACGGGCGAAAATGGTGTGAGTGAAACTTCAATATTTACTCGCTAGAGGCCAACCCAATGCAGAAGTTGCCAACAAGATGCGCATGCCGTTGCGTGAGGCAATTGTGGGACGAAACAACAGCTTCTAGGAGCTCCCAAGAAATAAATTCTTATTTATCTGTATTCATCTCAGAAGAAGCATTTCGAAAACAAAATTAATAGCTTTTAGCGACTCGTGAACTGGTCACAATCGCAACTTAAAAATAGCTCTCACTTCGGCGAAAATCGAGACAATGCCAATAATTGAAACATTACTGTCCACAAATTTCTTGTATCAGAATATCAAGGCAATCATTGATGAAAAATGACTCCTATTTTGGGAACATAGAGCAAGTGACAAGTATAAAATTCTTTATGTTCCCTCTGACTAATATAATATCATCCGTTCAGAAGAACAGCATGTGAAATCGCGCCAGCAGATTATAAGTCTACTTTGCAGCTTGAAAGAGCAATTGTGAGGAAGTTTAATAATGCAGGAGCCAAAGTAAATTGGCTACAAATACAGTGGATGCGGTTTCTTAGAGAAGACCCTAACTGTAGCCTGTAACTGTAGCAAAAAAAGCAATTATTTAATTTCTGCAATACGTATTAACTTAACTCACTAAATAATTACTTCAACACACTAAAAACATTCCTAGTTGAGGAAGATACAGGACCATTAGAACAAGTTCAAGGTGAGGAAGAGCCTGCTGCCCCAAGTAACGGGTGAACAAAATGACCGCTGCTGACTTGCTCTTCAGCAAAATGTATTTTCTTAGTGACGTAATGTAAAACTTTAATAATAATAATAAACAAACTTCGATTTTATTTTTTACTTTATTAATTAATTATAATTTACATACATAAAATGTCAAAACTTAGTGTACAAAATTCATAGTGTACATTATTCGTTTATAATTGCATTAATTTCACTCTATAATCCTATTTTTTATCACATTACTATCGCAAACGAAAATGATGCATACCAATTATTTCAATGTAAGTCATGATTTTCAGAAACGGTGTGTGCAAAAGTGGTGTAAGCCAACAATTATTAATAAGCAATGTGCCAGACCAAAATATCTGTAGTAAGTTAAAAGAATAATATCTTAACACGTTCCTAACACTTTGGTCATATATTTCTAAACATGTTATACAATTTTGGTTACTCATATTTCTGATCTACATCTTGTATGATACGAATTAAAACTTAAAATGCAACTCTTACATATAAATCAACATTAATACATTTTACAATTTAAAGAATTGACAACACTTTGATGCAAGTCTGGGTTTATTATATATAATTTCCAAAAATATATTAGAGGCTTTTTTTTGTTACAGATCTCCTAAAGAAGATAACATTTCAAATGTGGAACCGGACGACGACGGCTCCTGGATTGACGAACAACTGCTTCAACAAGTCTTGGACGAAAAGGCGATTATTGTTAACATTGATGTGAAGCGCGCAACGGGCAAAGGAGACAACTATCTCAGTCTCATTTACCGCACACATGTGAAATATAGACTTGCTGATTCCGATGACGTCCATTCTAAGGACCTCATTGTGAAAGGATTTCCACCAGGAGAATTCATGCACAATTACCTGGACGAAACAGGTGTCTTTAAACGAGAAATTTCTATTTACAACGATGTCCTCCCTAAACTGTACGCGTTTGCTGATTCACGCTTAGGTAGCGGTTCATTCAAGAGATTCTCCGCTGCTTTCTACCAGACGTCTCGGGACGACATTTTGATCCTCGAAGACCTCAAACCGCAGGGATTTGTGATGGCGTCAAGGAAGGACCGACTTGACTACCCTCATGCGAAATTAATTATTCACAATATGGCTCGCTTCCATGCATTGACCTTCGCGTACAGTGAATGCTACCCTGACTTTTTATCGGATTTCGTAGACTCTCTATTTGGCGAAATGAATCGCAAACGATTTGAAATGTTTATGCCACCACTATTAAAGGGAATTACTGACGCTATTAGAAAATGGGAAGGATTCGACGAAATAGCCAATAAACTGGACAGGCTTCTAGATACGTTTGTAGATAGGATCATCAATGTAAATAAACCCACTGACAAATTTGTGAACGTTCTCATTCATGGGGATTGCTGGGTAAACAATATCTTGTTTAACTATTCCGAGACAGGGGTGCCCAAAGACATGAGGTTCGTTGATTTCCAAATTGCGAGAAAGACGTCACCAGCAATTGAACTACAATACTTCCTTTTCACGAGCCTTCGAAATCAAGTGCGAATCACCTACTTTGAGGACCTATTACGCGAGTATTCCGAAGTATTTGCGAACTATGCGAAAAAATTAGGTTACACTGGAACCGTCTTCACTTACGATGACCTTCTAAAAGAGATCAATCGCACCCTTTTCTTTGGATTATCTTCCGCGATGACGACAATGGCCGCAGTGTTAGCTGAGCCAGAAGACACGCCTGACATGGAGAACATCACCGAGGAAGAAATGGCTAGCGGAGAACAAGTAGACACATTCATTAAAATGTATGAAAGCCCATTGTTCAAAGAAGCGTTTGAGAATTTGTTGCCTTATTTCGATAAACACGGTGTCTTGGACTAGAATTAATGGAGCAGGGATGGGAAATATTTTTTGATCTGTGCGCCTCTTCAGTTTGATTACCTACTCTGTTGCCGAATAATTTTTATTCGCATAAGAACGTCAACAACACCGAATCCCGAATTCTCACATTACTCTTTTTCCCTTCATCAAAGGAAACTCTTGTTTTATCAGTTATCTTAAATGCATATAAAGAACTCATACAAAATCATTCAGTTCTCGGTATTCGCAGTCCTCTTAATACCATTAGCTTCATTTATACCTCTAGTTATTTCTTTCCATTCATTTCTTTCCATTTGATTCATAACAAGCCTTGAATAGGTCGCAGCAGACCGCACACTGACCAAAGTTCGAAGCGTACATTGAAATTATTTTTTGTTATTTTAAAAAAATTAATCAAATAAAATAAGTAACTTTAGATATCACTGTTCTATGTAATCTGCCAGTGATTTCGGTCGCAGGAAGACACTAAGTAAACCGTAATAAAACTGGTTTCCGCTTCTTATAGCGTTACGGATCAAAATCGAAAATTCGGCAGTAAATCCTGACCATCGAAAACAAATTAATCTACCATATTAGTCTGACGGAGACCGCGGGTCCATACCAAGTGACCGCTTAAAAAGGGTACATTTACACATGTGATATGGGAAAATCTATCGGTTCCACAAATAAATGACCGTTTGTAGAAGTGTCGGCTTAATCGAGGAGGCCGTCTCATTAGCTTTCTAAATACTATCCACCGCCACAACCCTTACTGTCACATCCTCAACTTACTCACCGTCACAACCCCAAATCCATCGTAACCTCTCTCTCCATATACTCCGTAACCTGTCCCTCATAACCTTTTCCCACTGCCATTTCTTCATTCTCTTCTGGTTCACATTCTGTTGAAAGTGACTTCGTCCACTCTGGGAGGAGTTTAGGTAATGATGTTGCAACGATATTGCGAAGGTCATACAGACCTACCTAAAAACCTTGGTATGACATCCACTAACATTTGGGCTATAGTTTGACTCTCCTATTCAAGAGTTATTTTGCATGTTCTCTGAAATTTGACGGAATAATGGTATTATAACAGCATATTTTGAAACTTAAATGTTTCCAGTTATAAGGAATGTTCCACTTTCTCAAGAATTGCATGTTTGGAATATATTACACGTAATTGCATAATTATTTTGTATATTCTTATTTTTACAATGTTTTACTTTGGAGTTGATAGATGAATATAAGACAACATAACTGATGTTTTTTTCGAACTCCAAATAGGTTCATGTATTAAGCAATAAAGAATCGCAGTGAAATGTAAGTGGTATGTGGAGAGATATAGTAAGTGGATCAAAGACAAAGTCTTCCATTCTTAATATGTAAATTTTTTTAAATCGTATCAATATATTCATATTATCATACTTGGTTTACAACAGTAATTTCTTTTGTTCCTGATATTCCTTTTTAGTATCCAATGACCTTACTTTACATTATTGAGAAACAAAATTTTATACATGGAAAAGTAAGAATACCTACTGAATGTGTTTGTACATAGTGTAAAATTAAGTTAAATATTATTCCATAACACTAAAACGGTCCAGACGTTGATAAATAACTATTTTCCTTTCTTCTGCTTCTTAACCTTTCTAAAGCAAAAATTGGTGCGAGGCAAAACAGCTTGTATCACGAAGAACTAGTTCACAGAAATACTGATGAAACTCAATACTAATACTAATACTAATAATAATAATAATAATAATAATAATAATAATAACAAAATTGTCTTTATTGGTGGCGACGCTCAGGCTTTAAGGCCTGCTCTTCCACCTAACCACTTTAATTAATTTACAATTTTTAAAAATTACGGTTGAGGCATCGATGTAATTAATGTTTACTGACTTTTCATGTCGCAAAAGAAAAAATCAATTTGTGACTACCAGCTACATCAATTTATCTGTATGAGCCAAATGAATTTATTGTCATTTTTTGTTTATTCTTGAAATTTTGCAAAATGGAAAGACATTATGTAAGGAACATTCTTAAAAAATAAGATAAAAAAGACCACTTATTCCACTTAGAATAAATAATTCAAAATTGGCCCGAAATGTCAATTGTCATTACCCGACATGCCTCAACTGTGAACAATACACAAAAAGGGGGGGTTATTTTACATTTACGTCTGGGATGCAATACTAGGGACCATCCCGGCATACGCCTTTAAGCAATTGAGTAAACCCAGAAAAAACCTCAATCAGGATGGCGGCTTGTGGCCGAAATATTGAGAGGAAGAAATATCAGTGCTGACAGTGAAAAACAAAATAAAAGGAGAAGAGAAGAAAATGGAGGTGGACAAGATGAGATAATAAAGAAATGATAATGAAAAGGATACGGGGGGATCAGAAGGGAAAATATAGTACATATAATTTTACAATTGCATAACAACAGGTAGTACTTGATGACATATACAATACATAATCTCAATCAAAAACATGGAAAATTACCACATTAATCATTAGGTAAAGGCAAATACAAAAGGATATCTTACAATATAAAATACAGAAAGGGTCAATAAAATAATAGTGTGACTACTGATTTTCTTTGTAACAATAAAGTAATAAAAAAAAAAATTTAAATTTGCTGTATTTTACATAACATTTTCTTATTTTACATTTAGAAATTATTACATTATAGTAACCAAGAAGTTGTATTTTAGATATAACTATGTAATTTCTCTAATTTTAAACATTGTATCAGCAGTAATAGGATTAGCTTTGATGATAGGATGACCTTACTAAAGACTTAGATTGAGATGTATTGATACTTTATTAGAATATACGTAATTTCTTATGAACAGATTTGTTATTTTTATGATTTCATTATAAAAATTGAAAATATTGAGGAAATGCAGCATTAAAAATATTCCTGTCTTCCAAGAAAGATTAACATTCAAAATCCGGATGGCATATACTATCGAAAAGATCGAAAAGCTTCATTTGCGAATATCTATAAAAGTATAATTACACATTCACTGAAACATAGCAAAGAGCTCTTCACTTCAGATCTTAAATTCTACGGCGCCGACAAAGTATTGGCCTCAGAGTAACCGGTCATTGATTGATTGTTAGCGATTCCGGGCGCGTCAACGACTGAGGTCATAATCCCGTAAGTGTAGTGTGTGTTTTTCATCACGAGGCGGCGGTGATCTTCCCCGCTGGATGGCGAGATCCGGCGGTGATCTGTCGACTAGCGGGTTTTCCCCAACCAGGTATCTCCCACCAGCGGGCACCGTCCCAGCCGAGACAAGCCTTAAGACCCCGACTGGTCTCTTGGCATCTGTGGTAGTGTAGTGAATGTTAGTGTAAGTGTGTTTGTGTAAGGAATGAGGATAAAACAAGGAAGAGGAAGGACAGATCGCGCGTGCCCGTTTGTTAGGGTACAGCTCTGGTATACGTCTGCTGTTGATCAAAGAAACTACGGAAAACCACCGATCAAAGCAGCCTGCCGCTAGAACTCACCTCCAGACAGCGACTGAATTCGACCAATCTGATAAGCTAGTGTCGAAAGTCCTGCCGCCGTCGGGACTCGAATCTAGGACCTTCCGGTCAGAGGCACTGTAGTTTCTCTGAGCCACCTCTCCCGGTCGGAGTAATCGGGAAGCGTCACCCGGCAACCCGGATGCAGCTTCGCTCTCCTTATTCTAGAGAAGTGCTGAAAGTTGCACCAATCGCCTCGAATACATTCTTGGTTCATATTTTGATTTACTCTTTGAAGCAAATCACACTACACTGCGGAGAGTTTCTTCTTAAGACAGCGACGGAGTATTTCCTCCGAATGAGAGTTTCCTGTGTGCACTTGATCTTTTAATTGCCCCCCAAGTAAAAAAAAGTTACAAGGGATTAAATCAAGTGATCAGGGAGGTCATAACACACAACGAATTATTTCTTCTTCACTAGCCAATATATAGCGCTTAAAAATTCATGTATAGTATAATACTGAACGAATGAATTTATGTGTCCAAACATATTTCGCGAAGTACCGGTGCAAGGCTTGCACAGAACCTGGTCGAAACGAGCGCTTAGTTATCTTCGGTAAGATATATTGTCCGTCCCGTATATCAAAGAGATAAATGGAAACACCGCATTTACATCATCCTTTTTAGTTTCTAATCCACAAGCGAATACTATAAGAGTTCTGGCGAATAGGTTCATACTGCAACCAAGATATGATTCAAGTTTCTGACATGTCAATAACAACTGTTGCAGCTACTACATCCACGTGAGTATCTAAATGCATTAAAAAAACAGTTTTAGTAATGTGCAAAGATGATCACTGCAAAAAATTAACATTTGAATTTTCAATTTAAAAGTTCACACACAATGATCTCATCAACAAATAACGATGATACGTTTAAGGCCCAAAATATATTGTTTGAGTAATTGCATTAAAATATTTTCTTTTTTTTTTTTATGATTTGAAGTAAAAAGTGCCTGACATGATTGTATTGATAATTAAAGTATGAAATTGATCGTACTATTTCTTAGGGTGTTATGAAAGCTAATGAGGGCTGAATATTTCATAAATCCTTCTTTTTTTATTTCCACCTGTTCGGCATTTCTTCCTTTCAGGGATGTTAACATTTTACAACATAATGATTTGTCATTCCTTCTCACGCTAATTGTCCTGATTGTTACAGGCTGTTTTCAGTGTATAATTTTCAATATAGAGTAAACTGATGGGGAATTTATACTCGTAATCGTCTTTAAATAAAATATTTGTGATTTAATATGTTATATCAATAGATGTTGGGAACTAATGCCGTTGAATATTTATGGAGGTCTGAATTTATCCTTGGGAAATCGTGAGCATATTCTGTTTGGTTTTCGGTAGTTTTTGCCAAGTTTGAAGATTGGCGTGGCTGGAGATCCTGAAAAAATATCGAAAAACTTTCGAGAGGATTTTAGTATGTATTCATGTATTGACTCTGTTCGTAATTCTCTGTGAGGTTACTTGTTACTAATAAACCAGGAAACCTTATTACTTTTTCTTAAGCATTTATTTTGAATGATTTGCAGTTTTTCAATACGTGTTTTTGCTTTGTTACACCGAATTGGGCAAGCATACGCGATTGTTGGTCGTAATATCGATTTATAAATTGAGGTTTCACATTCAATACTTCGAGCTGATTTAGAGTTTAGTAGAGGATACAGTTAAGCAATTTTTGCGTAAGTTTTTTTTGTAACTATTTTGATGTGATCTTTCCATGTTAATTTCGAATCGAGCATTAGTCCCAAATATTTAATTGAGGTTTGTTGGGGGAGCCATTTTATTATTAAATTTTGAATTTTAAGGGTGGGCGGAGTCGGTGGTCTTCGAAGTCTGAAGACTTTTGCTTGGAATTTATGCGAGTTTCTTTTGATTCTCCACTGTTCAGACCAGGTGATGTAAGTTGTTAAGTCATTCTGAAGGTTGTCATAAGCGCAAAGTATATCCTCGTGTGCTGTGAATAAAGCGGTATCGTCTGCGAATAGAGCGATTTCTGAATCATCTATCTTTGGGATATCCGATAAGAATATGCTGAAGAGTAAGGGTGATACGCATGACCCTTGAGGGACACCGGAACTAGTTTGACATTGACAAGAATACGTAGAATTGATTCTTACGAGGAAATTACGATCTGCTAGAAAGCTGTCGATAATTTTATGGAGGTAGTTTGGTGTACCTAGGCGTTGTAGTTTAAATAGTACTCCGCGGTGCCACATTTTGTCAAATGCCTTTTCAATGTCAAGAAATATTGCTAATGTGTGTTTGTGTTGGTGAAATACATTAGCTATGAACTCTGAAAGTCTCAGGAGTTGGTGCGTTGTCGAGTGTCTGTTTCAAATCCGAATTGAGTATTAGTATAGCCTTTATTTCTGATAATATTTGTTTAAACGCGTATATATTGTTTTCGAATAATTTGCCAAGAGTTGGAAGTAAGCTTACCGGTCTATAATTGGATGGATTTTGAGGATCTTTTCCTGGTTTATTGAACGGGAGGATAATAGCAGTTTTCCAATTTTTAGGAAAATATCTTAGTCTTAATGCCAAATTGAAAATGGCAGTTATAGCCGCGAGTGCCTTCCTGGTTAGTGCTTTGAGGGCTTTATTATTAATATTATCATATCCTGTTGACTTTCTAGATTTGAATTGATTGATTGTTTTTTCTGACTTCGGAAGGTGAAATAAACTTGATTTTTTCTGGGATAGTTGCAACTTGTTTCGCTGATTCGAATAAAATGTAATTGTTGTACTGGTTGTTGTAAATTGGATTTGGAGTGAAAGTTTCCTGAAAGTGTTTGGCTAATAAATTGGCTTTGTCTTTATCTGAATATGCGATTTCTGAATCGCTTTTTAGAATTGAGATCTTTCTTTGGTGATTCGTTTGATTGTAGACCACATTGGTCTGCTGTTAGGATGAATTTGTTTTATTATGTTCTGATTTCGGAATAACGAAATAGTTCTAGTCTGCATTTTATTATTCTGGAAATTTTATTTAATTTTACCTTCAGGTCTGGTCTCCTGGTTGTTTGTCAATATCGCCTAAAATTATGTTTAGTTTTGATTTGATTTTCTATTATCAATAGTATTGTTTTTTGTTTTTTCATTTATTTTACGTCAAAAAAACAGTTAAAAACCGCGTATGACGTGCTATGGGGAAATGAATTGTGTGCACATTTTCAAAATTCTGTGATCCCTACACTAAGTCATATACTACTTAAATTTTGAATTTTGAAAGGCAAGGATAAATAAGCAATAAAATTTTGAATTTTGAAAGGGAGAAAAAAAAAAAACAAAAAAACTCCCATGTAATAAAATCTATTTTCAAAGATAAATAAGCAATAAATTTTGGCTCTTATTACTTCCGGCCGCGACAACATGGAAACGATAATTTGAATAATTGTATTTCCCACTGAATTTAGAAGACGCACAGAAAATGAAGTTACATTTATGTCCAGAAGCAAAACAAGGGGCCATCTCAGCATTTGCTCAATGGATCAGGGAAACTGGACGGAAAACCTGATCGAGATGGGGGTCATTGACCGGAAGCTGTAGTACAATAGTTGTTACAGGTTGTTTATACTCATTTATACAGTCCAAATGGTAAATAATGCATTATGTATCATTGTTAAAATTAATGTTACTTTTCTTGTGATGCTCAGTATAGTCTCTAATTGTGTAGAAACAGTTATGCAGCAGAAACGATTTCACTTGGGATTAAAACTTTTCTATTGAAATTAGTCTTTGTCATCTGGCAAAGTGTTGTAAAATAATGTACATGTATGTATGTGAATTTTTTGTAATGAGCTGTTGATACTGTCACCTGATGAATATGATTTCTACGTCGAGTGTTATAGTAATAGACTTCGGCATTTTCTGAAAATATATTCCTGCCCTTGAGCAAGTCATTTTTTACAAAAACCACTGATTCGTAAATAAAAAGACACGGTAATGGTAGAATTCCTAGATTAATGAAGAGAGGCTTAATGAATCACGTGGGTGGATTTGTATTATTCGTACAATCTGTTTTGTAATCTAAAAGTCTGGGAGCTATAAGATGTATTTCCCAGAATATTATGCCATATCTCAGGCGGGAATGAACATTCTGAAGTATACACAACGAGCAGTATGAAGGCTGACTGAATTTGCAAGAATTCTGAACGCGTAGCATAATGAACTTAATTTTGTGTTCAATTCATTTAAATGGACGTTCCATTTAAGGTTTGACTGAATTGAGAGACCTAAAAATTTTGTTGCCTTAACATCAGTCAATGGTACACTGTTCATTTTCAATGGAGCACAGAATTGTTTATTTGAAATGGAAAACTGCATTAAAACCATGTTCTTTTCGTTTACTATTAATTTGTTATTTCGGAACCAATTTGAAACATCTGATATTGTACTATTTACGGTTTCTTATTGCAAAGGATGTTCGTATCATCCGCAAAGAGAACCGTTCTTCCGTTTCGAATCGTCGAGGGCATATCGTTTACGTAAAGTAGGAACAGAGTAGGGCCTAAAATCGATCCTTGAGGAACTCCAATGCAACGGGCAAAGAGTCGGAAAGGTGCGTACGTAATGTTCCATCATTCCAGTAAGGTATTTCAACTTCTGAGATCGTTGTTTAAGGTACGAACATAACCAATCTAGAGCAATACCACGAATTCCATATGAAGGTAATTTGGAAAGTAAATGTCATGATCAATGACGTCAAAAGCTTGAAAGATCTAAAATAATCCAATAGGTGCCTCGTTTTGATCCAATGATGAGGCGACATCTTTAAGAAAAGAAAATATAGCTGTTTCGTTGATTTTGATTTTCTAAATCCATGTTGGCAATCTGAAAGCGCGTCGTGTTTAGTGAGAAAGGTTTCCATTCGTACGTAAAAAGTCTCTCTAATATTTTTGAAAACTGATATAGAAATGGGCCGATAATTTTGAATTTCATTTTTGTTGCCTTTTGAAAAGCGGCTTAATTTAGCTGTTTTGAAAATATCTGAAACGTTCCAGTGCATAAAGATGCATTAAATATGTGAGTTAACGGGTGTATAATGGCATACGCACAAGTCTTTAACAAAGAATCCGGGAATTCATCTAAACCGACGAATATTTTTTTTTTAGTTTACCGATTATTTTGAGAATTTCATAGGAAGAAGTTTCGAAACGAACATTGTGTCTAAAATTTTGGGTGAACTGTCTGTTTTTGAATTTTGTGCCTGAAGACCCTAGTGAGATCGGCAGCAATTCTCGAAAAGTATTGGTTAAAGAGATTAGCCACTGTTGCCGGATCGTTCACATTTATATCGTTATATTTTAAAACAACATTCTCTACGGGTTTTCTAGTTGATTTGGTAGTATTATTTATTATATTCCACATTGCTTTAGTTTTATTACTTGAGTTCAAAATCTCCTGATCGTTTTTCATGATTTTTGCCTGCCTTATGACTTTTCGTAACAATGTTTTGTATTTTTTAAAGTAGATAAGAAAATCTTGAGATACGTCATGACGTTTAGAAATAAAATAGAGAGTACGTTTATTTTACACGATGTTCTAATTCTTTGTGATCCAAGTATTACTTTTTCGTGAAATGTTTAATTTTCTCTTTTCAATAGGAAAGCATGCGTTAAAGAGAAATGTAAGCTTTGAGAAAAATAAATTATATTTTTCATTTGTGTCAATAGCGTTATAAACTACCTCCCATGATTCTTTTCAGCAAGTAGTCCGTAAATAACTTTATGTTAACTGTAGTAAATGCTCGGACATGCGTGTTTTATTTGTTGTGTCAGTATTCATGTTATTAGTAATTGTAAGAATTTGTGCATCGTGGTCACTGTAACCTAGATTATTCGTTATTATTTCATTCTAGTTGTGGTTTTGTAAATTATAATTTGATCTATTGCTGTTTGTGATTTAAGAGTATTCCGTGTAGGTACGTGCACTGTAATATCTAAATTAAAAGAATGAATTAAGTTGAGAAACTGCTCTTTTTCGTGGGATTCGCTCAGAAAATCAATATTGAAATCTCCACATACAACAATGGATTTAAAAGAGAGATTACTAATTTTGTTCAGAGTTATCTCTAGATTTTCTACGAAATTGAAATAATATACAGCTTGCTTTGTTGGAGGTCTGTAGATGCAAAGTAAGATAATTTTGAGCGTAGTAAGATGTACAACTGTTATTTCAAAAACTTTTTCAACTGCATATAAATTGAATTCTGACAAGAAGGTAGAATCAATATTATTTCTACATAAATACACGAACCTCCGTAAGCAGGGCCTTTATTTGATTCCCTTGCTCTACAATAAGATCCTGCAAGGTAAAAACTAGAATGGAGTGTGTTTAGATCATTTTGAGACCATGTTCTGTAAAGCAAAAAACATTATTGCTAGATCACATTAATGCTGCCGATAAATTCAATTTTATTAGAAAGAGATTGCACATTATGATGCATTATTTGAATCTTTTGCATGTACCTACACGGATGCTTTTTTGCTGCATCTGACTGTAGTTGCTATTTATTTATCTCATTTTTACCTCGAGTGCGTGGTCGAAGGAAGTATCGTGTCCCAGCAGTGTTAGGAGGTGAGGAAGGAGGGGTTACAGATGTAGGGAATGAATAATGGGAGAGGTAGTACAAGGATTAGGTTCAGGGATAAGGTAATTGGGTCCAAAGGGGTTCCGGAGGATGGAAGAGAACTAGGAGATGTAGGTGGGAGGAATCATGGATACGATACTGCTGAGGTGTAAGGATGTGTTTGGCAAGTTCGCTACGAGTGCATGTTTTCCGACAAGGTTCAAGTGAAGACCATGCCGGTGAAGTGTTTTTCTGAGAGAAAGTTAAGCTCCAATAATTTAACATGTGTGCCTCTCAGATGCCGTTTTAATTTGTTGTTTGCGTGTTTAATTTCTTTGCACAGTGTTGGTTTGTTGTACCAGAAGGGCAGAGTCGAGATTACAATGTTCGTGTTTTAAGGGAACGTTGTAGTTTGTCAACATGTTGCTCAGGTGTAAAGTGACCACCCAAATTGATGTCATTCTGCCTCCTATGATGATGACTGTATCCCGTTTGGTGAGAGTTTTGTGTGGGTGTCCAATTCACTGATCACGTCGGCAAACCTCCCGTTAGGTTTAAACACACACATGACAGAGAAATTGGATGGGAGTTTCCACTGAGCAGGAGGAGATTTGTCGCCCATGGCTATCTGCTAAAATTAGTACCTTTTGGTGGGCTCAGTAGGGAAAGTCCTTGTTTACTTTGGGCCAGGTTGCGCAACTCTACGTGTCTTTGTTCTTTGCGCTTGCAGCCTGTTTGCGTCGGTTTGTGGGTGGACGTGTCGATGATGGGAGGGGTAGTGAGGATTGGGAAGGCATGGAAAATCATTGTCATAATCTAACACAGCAAATCTGTTTTGAGTCATGATTGGTTGTGATGCTTGTGTTTTTGCTTTCGCGGATGGACGGTTGAAAGTTTCTGCGGTGTTGCCTATTGTTGTCCAACCGTCTGAGTTTTGAACAACCTCTTCGAGCCTTCGGATATGTTCATCTAAATTATTGTTTACCTGTGTGAAGGCTTTCAGAAGGTCGGCTTTGAGAGTGTACAGAGTAGAAAGTGTATAGCGAATAGTAGCCATGTCACGAATGCGTATCAAATGCGTGGCAAATATGAGAATAAATAAATAGATGAGAAATCAGATTATGTCAAAATGTTTCCTAAATTATTTTTTAACTTACGTGTATTAAATTATTTAATTTAAGTTACGTATTTATTTAACAAATAAAAGAAATGTGATTCTAATTAGTATTTAAATGTTATTGGTTAATTGCGAGTAGAGTTGAGTGTGTTTCCGTTAATAGATCTAAGCTGCAAACTAATAAATACAATTAGATTACTATACTTTACCTCTTTAAAGGCCACAAAAATTCACCACTTTGATATTCTTTTGAAATCACAAGGTTCAAAATTTTCCGTTGCTAATATATACGAAACTTTGAATTTAGATGTTTTTCAAATTATCACAAACTTCATAGTTGTTTAAAATTTTTTAAATATGTATTAAAAGTCTTTGTGTCCGTTACGCTGTCTTTTAAACCAATAACTATTTACTTCTTTTCCACTGCTTCGGACAATATAAATCTCTTTCGGCGTTCCTGTATTGGTTTTCGTGTTTTAACATTTGCGTGACATTGTGTTGTTGATTGTTCAATTGTTTTCTGTATCGATTCTGTTATATCCTTGTACTTGCTTACCTAATTCATTGGTTTGAATGTGACTAGGGTATATTATATTGATGTCAATTAGCTCGTTAAATTCATTCCAATTATTTCGTCCCAAGCTTTCATTACATTGTAATAATTGGACCAACGGCGAATTGGAGCAGTTTATTTTGATAATTACTGGGGAGTGATCCGAGTCTAGTTCGGGCAATACTGTTTGAATTAAGGGCAAATTGAAATTGTTTTCAATACTGTATCTAGTATATCCGGAATAACATTGCTGTTATAAGAATAGTGTGTTGGATATTGGGGGACCAAAATATGAATATCCTTGGATACTGCGTAGGTAAATAATTTTGTACCGTGGTTGGAAGTGGTATTGCATCCCCATATTTGATTTTTACTGTTTAAATCGCCAGCTAATAATATACTATTGGTATTGTTTTTAGAGATTTCATTATAAGCTTTTAATGGGAATATTTTATTTGGTGGTTTATATGCTGCAATTATTTCGCATTTATTGTTACATATATTTATTGTTACTGCTGCTGTTTCGAGTTCTGGGGAGTTTGGTCTATGAATCGCATGATGCTTTGATGTGTTCGAAACTAGTATGGATACACCCCTGAAGCCACTTCTGAGGTTCTATCGTTTCTATATATTTTGTAACCTTATGTTAAATTTTTCATTTACCACTAAATGTGTTTCCGTAACACACACAATATGAATTTTATAGTGATGCATGAATTGTTCAAATATTATCTGCTGCCTTTTGATACCGTTAGCGTTGCAGTTTAATATTTTTAGTTCTTGGATTTTATTTGCCATTTTGAAGGATTGGCATTAACGACTGCACTATGTTTTGAATTTGGGGTATTATAGCTGAGATTACTTGGTTTACTATTGTATTAACAAGTTGAGTTACGTCAATTTGAGGTTGTGGGCTTGTAGGTGGCCGTGCTGTTTGCCAAGCTGTTAGTTTGCGTTGTGGGAGACCGGGAAAGTTTTCATAATTTAAAAGAATAGGAGGTTGCTCACGTATTTCAGTTGCCTGGTGCGGTTTACCGAGATTTTTCTCTGAAAGGAATGCTGCCCGTGACCTACGAATTTCTTGGTACCTCGGTAATTTGCTGTGTGCCCCCGCCACAGCACAAATCGGTTTGGAATTTTTGGGAACGGTACATGTAGAATAGTGATGCTCTCCATCACAACGAACACACCTGGAAGTTACGTGACAATTAGCCTGAGAATGTCCGAATGACTGACAATTTTTACATTGTGTAGGTGAATTACGTTTAATCCTAGGTTGAATTTGAATGATACAGTTCATGAATTTGCTTACATTGTAGATAGATTTAGCTTCTTCAGTCTCTGATAAGTCCATAGCACAAGTTTGTAGTGGCTGTCTTTGTTTATTTTATTACCTATATACTTAAATTACTGGGTAATTGAGCCTTTTGAATTCTTCATATATTTCACTTTCTTTAAGTGATTCTGGTACTCCCTTAAGCAAAACTGTATAGATTTTCGTCGAAGGGTCCCTGTATGTATAAAATGACACTGATTTATCTTCACAAAATTTCTTATAGTTTCTAAAGTCTGTGAGGAAAACCTTTATTCCATTCTGTTGTGTTCTAGTGGCAAAGTCGATTTTAGCTTCTGACTTGATATCATTTAATATTATTGTATATTTTTTACCTAA
The DNA here is from genome assembly GCA_964035755.1 of Teleogryllus oceanicus. Classification (NCBI taxonomy): domain Eukaryota; kingdom Metazoa; phylum Arthropoda; class Insecta; order Orthoptera; family Gryllidae; genus Teleogryllus; species Teleogryllus oceanicus. Next base: position 213,045,657 of record CAXIVR010000002.1, on the reverse strand, counting down.
CACATGTATGGGAGGGATTTTCACTACTGGGGTAACATTAACTGGTTCATTTGGAGTTTCATCTTCCGTTTTATTTCATATCTGTTAGCAACTGGCACGCCATACATATCGAGAGAATCGTAAGTTCTTTGTCATTTAGCAGAGTTCTTTTCCATAATATTTGATTCACTACTTACATTTTGTTGAGGGGGTTGGCTACTTAGCTGCGATAGTGAAGAATGCTGCATCTACGAAACATGTTGAAGATTTTGATATTGTTGCAGCTGCGGAATACGCTCAAGGTTAGAAACTTTTTTTTGGTTCATCATTTTCCATTGTTGCTCTGCCTGACGTGTCGTTTTGTTGCATTTGCAGATCTTCTGATTGTTCTGAGCAGATGGAGTGCACTCGGCCATTTCAATATTTGAATTTACACCACCGATTGGATTGTTTAACGCGTCTAGAGCATTTTTAATTGCTTCCGCTGTTGAGACTGAACTTGGATACATGAACACTGTGATAACGTGAAGGACACTAGCCTATGCGCGTTATTCACTTGCTTGTCCACTGGGTAATGCTCTGGCCGAGACCAGAGCATTTACTTTTGAACACGTACTGATCGCACTTATTAAATTTTGTATTGAACACTTTGTAAGAAACTAGTAATTGACTATTCGTTAATCGTTTCACTGCACTCGCTACTCTTAGCACTAGCAGTGACCACTGCGATGTGAACTTGAGCTGCGGAGCGCGATGTGAACGCGATAAGAGCTGCCTCGCGCACGAAGCGTTCGCCTCGGCGGCTCGAACCGAACTGAATAAATCATTAGAATAACTGAATAAATAAATAGAATAAACTGAATAAATCCTTAGAATATACTGAATAAATTCTTAGAAATGAAATGTATACATTTTTTTTGCTATTGTCTTCTTTTGTTCAGTACAGTTTTGTTACCATGGCGTTTTATGAATGGAAAGGAATAAACTGCTAGTTACGGCATCTCCAGGTATGGGGGTAGGGCGCAGGTTAAGTCGGACGTTCGACCCCAAATTCCCAAAACAAACCATTCATTGATTTGGGTTTATGTTTCTGACACTAAGCGAGAATATTGTAAATTTTTATAGTATAATATTTTTATTTTAAGAAATCGACACTTATATTACAATTAACTCTACGTTTTGTTTGTCAATTTTGCTTGGCCAGCGATCAAAGATATTTTTTCATGTTCAGTAATATGTAATTTTAATTTTCGTTTAGTTGTCCAATAATTTTCCATTACAGAACTGCAAATATCAAGTTGTACAGACAACAGAGTTACGTGGCACTATAACGACTAATAATATAATCGATGCATAGACCAGAATGATACAACAGAAATTGAATAAGATAAAATTCAGAATCCAGAACATCACATGTATTTAAATTAGAGGAAATATTAACCTGTCAAACTGAGTTAGGGTGTCAAACATTTATTGAGAATGAAATAGCTACTAGTTTCAGGATGTGAACTTTAACTTACGTATGTCACTTTTGCTATAACATACTGATTGATTACGTGATTAGCCGTGATAGAGTCTTGTATTCTATACACTTTGATATTTACACTTCTACAATGGAAAACTATTGGACAGCAATGTTGCAATTCAGAAGTAATGTAATATTGAACTTGTATCAGCAAATATTAATACACGTGGCTCCCACCAGAGAGGATTCTGTACACTTTCTTATCAAAACTTCTCAAAGATATAATGGACAGCGATGTAGCAAGTTTTCTCACATACATTCTGTCTGCCATACATTAATTTGTGACATAGTGATTAGCAAGTGCACCTAGGTCTTCGTATTTGCGCTTAATCTGCACGGACACTCTTCTTCATCCAAGGCTGTCATGTCTTCGTAAGTATACAGACAAAATGCAATTTTCTCAGACGCACATTTTTTCCATTCATGATAGCATTCTCGCATACTCCACATTTCGTATAAACAATACAGGCAAATATCTTCATAAAAACGATCTGTTCTTTACAATAATTGATAATAATGCTAATGCTTATCATTATAGTATATAAAACACAGGGTTTTAGTTTAGAAAGAAATATTGAGTGTAGCTTTAAAGGAAAGGTAGTGGGCCCCAGATGTGGTATTGCTTGTTATTAACCAGTTTTATGGTTTGAATACATGGTGTCGCTTGTTCATGCCGTTGCTCATTACGTCCTTTAGTTAAGCGAGTTGCAATCCGTCAATTGTAAGCATTCTATATTTCGTCGTTTATAGCTAGCAAGAGAGTCTTAGGTAATACAGAAATTTCCAACGACTATGGTCCACCCCTACAACCTCTAAATGGTTCCCGATATTGAAATGCAGATTTCGCTCAAGAATGCGGAATCATGAGGCAAGTAATGTGCAGTAGATATTGTTCGAAATATTTTAAGTTTTCGAGAAATGTATTCATCATTGTTTTTTAAATGGAAGCATGTATTTTTCTCACTTGCAATACATAGATCATGCATAGACGAATGCAATGATGTAACATATGTTAATGTTGGTCGGTTGCGAACAACCGTCTGGTACGGATCGCTGGAGTGCTGCGAGCTGTTGACAAGATTAGGTTAAGTGAACTAACTTGTTTTACTGTTTCAAACTATTTGTGAAGTGATAGTGTCTCAATCAATAACTGAACATTTAAGTTTACACGTAGCGGGGGCAGAATATCTGCCTTCCTCTATTCATCCGAGAAAATGGATTATACAAATGGAGTGAAAACCTACAAAGTGTCTTCAGAAAATCAAGGATATCATATGCCAATGTGTTACAGAACAACTTGTATCCAAAAAAAGAAAGTTCTATAATTATTGATTCCGTTGAAGAATGTTCAAGAGTATACTGTAGCAATCGGTCAAATAGTTGAAAATATATGGTACGTATCTCGTATTTCGTAAGGTAGGATGTGTTTATACCGCGCATATCATAGTATTGCAGAGAAAGTTACTTCAGAAGGCTACAACAAAATAAAAATTAAAAATCATGATTTAGAAATAAGGCCTTTGATCACAAAGTCTAAAAGAGTCATCTTTTCAAATGTCTGTCAAATAATAACCAACTATATACTTATTGAAAAAAAATTTAATTAAACCAGTGCAACTATCACCTATATAAATACAGGTATAAACAATCCTGGATATCAACACAACTTAAGCTTCAGAAAAAAATATACCTGCAACCTAATGAAATAGTCAAGCTTCGTGATCATATGTCAACCATCTATGATTCTACAAAATAATGTTTATATCTCTACAGATAAAAATCTGCTTTTTATGTCAACAAGAAGGGCACACAGCTAAATACTGTACAAGCTCTAGCAATGACCAAACAAGGACAGAGAATGTATGTGTTGAATCTAATGAAAACGAGAGTCAGGATAGGAGTAACGAAATAAGCAGTGAAGTACAGGTTATGAAACAGGAGAACAATGTGACTGCTGCTAGTAAAAGCAAGAGAAGTAAACAAGAGGATAATACGGAGGAGGGAAATGTTGCTCCTACTATTTCACAAGAATTCATTGAACGTAGTGATGCAAATTCTAACTCGCCTAGTGTTTCCCCTACAAAAGTGAAAATTGTGGATAACAAGCTACAACCACGGAAGGATACAGCCAGAACACAGGATACGGACAAAGGAAAGAGATTGCATTCAACAAATAATTCCAGCATCTCAGACAGCAATGAAATTCCAAAACGAACTCAGAGTGTTGAAAAGAAAGTGAAAATTTCTTCAGTACCTGAAGATCTTGTGCAACACATCAGTGAAATACAAAATCAAATTTCTGACACATTAATTTCGATGTTTTCCCTCCCAATGGAACGTTCGATTGATTTTATTGTTGAATCATATGAACATACATATAATGACATCCCTATGTTTGCTAAATAATATACAGAGAATGCTGCTGCTTTGGTTGTCATGATACACGAGATACATATAAATAAGAAAAATGTAAAAAGGAGAATAACTACTATTATGAAAAAAATGTTAAACAATGAGCAGGAATCAGAAGTGTCAACTGAGGTGTTGGAAAATAAAATATAGCCATGATCAGAAGTCCAAGTCCACATAATACTCTTAAATCACAGCTTGTGAATTTATTTTGGAATACTAGAAGCATACTGCCCTGGTGGGATGAGTGTTATAAAATGAAAAGATTGAGAAAGGCAGTATACAGAAAATAGGAAATTACCAAAGAAATGATTGATCTCATTGAATATAAAAGGAATGTAGCTTGTGCTAAAAAACTATTTAAAAGGAAAAAATTGAAAGTTTTAGAAATTTTGCAAAATCAATAAATATTAATTCTAATCTAACATATTCATAGAATAATGCAAAAATATTCAAAAATTAATGGGTTAAAATTAAGACTAATAATGTTACTGAAAATTTACAGCAAGAAAAAAGTTGTTAGTGCTTTATCAAAAATATGCCCATCTTGGATTCCTACAAATCCCAGTATGCTGTCTGTTTGTCAAAATACTCCCTTTCTAGAAAATCCCTTCAACTTTGTGGAATTTAGCAGAGCAATGAAAACAAGGAATAAGAACTCTGCTCCTGGCCATGATGGTATTAATTATGAATTATTAACTAACTTACCTGTTAAATATCACGTTATTATTTTGGATATATTTAATAGAATGTATGTAGGAAAAAATACCCAAACAATTGGAAGGAGATATATGTTCATCTCATTGAGAAGCCAAAAAGTAGTAATCCAAGACACTTACCTCATGCATTTGTACATTACTTGACAAAATGGTAACTGAAAGGTTAAAGTGGTGGTTAGAGACAAATAATATAATAACAAAGAATCAAACTGGATTTAGACAAAGTTTGTCTTCTGCTGATAATATTAGTGGCCTGAATTAATATGTTCAGGAAGCTTTTATGCATAAAGAAGATGCTTCTTTAGATGGAAGTGAAGCTTTTAACAATGTTAATAGTGACTTACTAATGGAAATGCTAGCCGAAATAGGATGTCCTGAACGCATGATAATGTTTTATAAATGTTTGACCAGTAAGATATATTTATACACTAATGTGATGTGGGGAGAAGTTCTTAATGTTTATAAAGGTGTGGCTCAGGGAGGGGTGTCAATTTCTACTTTATTTGCATTGTACATTTCTAAAATAATGAATGATCATCCAGAGAGTATTAAAGTATCTCAATTCGCTGATGATATAGCTATATATAATATGAAAACTAATAGACCATATATTACTTTTTACTTATTTTACGTCAAAAACAGTTAAAAACTGCGTATGACGTGCTATGGGGAAAAGTGAATTGTGTGCACATTTTCAAAATTCTGTGATCCCTACACTAAATCATATACTACTTAAATTTTGAATTTTTGAAAGGGAGAAAAAAAACTCCCATGTAATAAAATCTATTTTCAAGGACAAATAAGCAATAAATTTTGAATTTTGAAAGGGAGAAAAAAAACAAAAAAACTCCCATGTAATAAAATCTATTTTCAAGGATAAATAAGCAATAAATTTTGAATTTTGAAAGGGAGAAAAAAAAACAAAAAAACTCCCATGTAATAAAATCTATTTTCAAAGATAAATAAGCAATAAATTTTGAATTTTGAAAGGGAGAAAAAAACAACAAAAAAACTCCCATGTAATAAAATCTATTTTCAAAGATAAATAAGCAATAAATTTTGGCTCTTATTACTTCCGGCCGCGACAACATGGAAACGATAATTTGAATAATTGTATTTCCCACTGAATTCTAGAAGACGTGCACAGAAAATGAAGTTACATTTACGTCCAGAAGCAAACAAGGGCCATCTCAGCATTTGCTCAATGGATCAGGGAAACTGGACGAAAAACCTGATCGAGATGGGGGTCATTGACCCGGATGCCGTGGTACAATAGTACTACACTATTAATAAACAAATAATGGAGAATTCAATTGAAACTATAAAAGAAGGACTGCTAAGGTTAGGGCTTGGGCTGTCACGTCACAAAACTGTTTTTATTCAGTTTAATCAAAGAATCATGCTCCCAGGGGAAATTGATATCAATGTTGGAGATACCAGAATAAAATTTGATGAATCTGTTCGGTTTCTAGGTCTTATATTTGATTTCAGAAAACCATTTATGCCACATATAAGGTATATACAAGAAAAATGTTGTAGAGCAATACATATTATTAAATTTTTCAGAGGTACATGGTGGGGAGCTGAGACTGTTACACTATTAAATTTTTATTAGAGCTTTATCGGATCTATAATAGACAATGGCTGTTTTGTTTATTATCCCAAACAAAAAAATTTGAAGGACAAATTAGAAAGGTTACAATACACAGCGATTAGACTAGCCCTAGGATACAGGAATAGCACTCCCACTAATGTACTTTTGGCTGAATCCAAATTAATGAGAATTGAGGATCGTGTAAAATATTTATGTAATCAACTTAATTAGAGCATTACTCACAAAAATTCTGTAACATATGACGGGATTCAAAACTATTTAAAAACATTACAATTGAAAAGTCCATGTATTACAGAATTGGTGAAAAATATTATATGTCTAGATAAAATAGTTCTAGCGGATCTAAATTTTCCACTATATAAGTTTAATTATGACACACTAATGTACCATGTATACATGGATAAAGAATATGGAAAATTGTTAGTGAGAGCAAAGAATCCCAATAAATTATTTCAAAAATCAATACTTAATTCACAAGCTATCTCCATTTACACTGATGGAAGTAAAGTCAAGGATGCCAAAGCAATTGGAACTGCATGTTTCTGTCCTGATATCAATGTTCAAGTAATTAGATTTTTCTCTGAAAGGAATGCTGCCCGTGACCTAAGAACTTCTTGGTACACACGGCAGCCTCGATAATTTGCTGTGTGCCCATCGCCACAGCATAAATCGGTTTGGAATTTTTGGGAACGGTACATCTAGAATAGTGATGCTCTCCATCACAACGAACACACCTGGAAGTTACGTGACAATTAGCCTGAGAATGTCCGAATAATTCACAATTTTTACATTGTATAGGTGAATTACGTTAAATCCTAGGTTGAATTTGAATGATACAGTCATGGAGTTGCTTGCATTGTAGATAGATTTAGCTTATTCAGTCTCTGATAAGTCCATAGCACAAGTTTGTAGTGGCTGTCTTTGTTTATTATATAACCTACATACTTAAATTACTGGGTAATTGAGCCTTTTGAATTCTTCATATATTTCACTTTCTTTAAGAGATTCTGGTACTCTCTTAAGCATAACTGTAAAGATTTCGTCGAAGGGTCCCTGTATGTATAAAATGACGCTGATTTATCTTCACAAAATTTCTTATAGTTTCTAAAGTCGTCTATATCGGTGATAAAAACCTTGATTCCATTCTGTTGTGTTCTAGTGGAAAAGTCGTTTTTAGCTACTGACTTGATATCATCTAATATTATTTTATAGTTTTTACCTAACACGTGTATGGGAGGGATTTTCACTACTGGGGTAGTATTAACTGGTTCATTTGGAGTTTCATCTTCCGTTAACATTTCGTATCCGTTAGCAACTGGCACGCCATACATATCGCGAGAATCGTAAGTTCTTTGTCATTTAGCAGAGTTCTTTTCTTGCGATAGTGAAGAATGCTGGATCTTCGGAACATGTTGAAGATTTTGATATTGTTGCAGCTGCGGAATAATTATGCGTTGCTCATGAAGGTATTGTAGAAACTGTTTTTGTTGGTCTTGCATCATTTTCCATTGTTGCTCTGCCTGAAGTTGTCAGTTTTTTTGCATTTACAGATCTTCTGATTGTTGCTGAGCGAATGGAGTGTACTCGGCCATTCAATATTTGAATTTACACCACCGATTGGATTGTTTAACGCGTCTAGAGCATTTTTAATTGCTTCCGCTGTTGAGACTGAACTTGGATACATGAACACTGTGATAACGTTAAGGACACTAGCCTATGCGCGTTAATCGCTTGGTTGTCCACTGGGTAATGCTCTGGCCGAGACCAGAGCATATACTTTTGAACACGTACTGATCGCACTTATTAAATTTTGTATTGAACACTTTGTAAGAAACTAGTAATTGACTATTCGTTAATCGTTTCACTGCACTCGCTACTCTTAGCACTAGCAGTGACCACTGCGATGTGAACTTGAGTTGCGGAGCGCGATGTGAACGCGATAAGAGCTGCCTCGCGCACGAAGCGTTCGCCTCGGCGGCTCGAACCGAACTGAATAAATCATTAGAATAACTGAATAAATAAATAGAATAAACTGAATAAATCCTTAGAATATACTGAATAAATTCTTAGAAATGAAATGTATACATTTTTTTGCTATTGTCTTCTTTTGTTCAATACAGTTTTGTTACCATGGCGTTTTATGAATGAGAAGAAATAAACTGCTAGTTACGGCATCTCTAGGTATGGGGGATAGGGCGCAGGTAAAGTCGGACATTCGACCCCAAATTTCCAAAACAAATTATTCATTGATTTGGGTTTATGTTTCTGACACTAAGCGAGAATATTGTATATTTTTATAGTATAATATTTTTATGTTTAAGAAATCGATACTTATATTACAATTAACTCTACGTTTTGTTTGTGAATTTTACCTGGCCGGCGATCAAAGATATTTTTTTCATGTTCAGTAATATGTAATTTTAATTTTCGTTTAGTTTGTCCAATAATTTTCCATTACAGAACTGGAAATATCAAGTTGTACAGGCAACAAAGTTACGTGGTACTATCACGGCAATCATATAATCGATGCGTAGACCAGAATGTTACAACAGAAATTGAATAAGATAAAATTCATAATTCGGAACATCACATGTATTTAAATTAGAGGAAATATTAACCTGTCAAACTGAGTTAGGGTGTCAAACATTTATTGAGAGTGAAACAGCTACTAGTTTCAGGATGGGAATTTTAACTTACGTATGTCACTTTTGCTATAACATACTGATTGATTACGTGATAGAGTCTTGTGTATTCTATACACTTTGATATTTACACTTCTACAATGGAAAACTATTGGACAGCAATGTTGCAATTCAGAAGTAATGTAATATTGAACTTGTATCAGCAAATATTAATACACGTGGCTCCCACCAGAGAGGATTCTGTACACTTTCTTATCAAAACTTCTCAAAGATATAATGGACAGCGAGGTAGCATGTTTTCTTACATACATTGTCTGCCATACATTAATTTCTGACCAGGAGCGTGCGGTGACCAATTTTACTGGGTAAGCTCTGTTAATAGCAAGAGTGCGATTTGAAGCCTGTTTTGGAAGACAAAACAAAAATGTATTTAGTCCTCTATATTTTAAATTAAATTAGTATATCAAAAAGACAATATTAGTATTAGTATTATCATTGCGTCTTCTGGAATAACGCTAGTCCGCCCGATACGCTCCCACAATTTTCAGTTAACCAAAAGTCAATTATCACCCTCTGCCTTTTGAACGCTTCACGCGTCGTAAATACTCGTTAGTTATCTTTCAGAATGTAATGAACGCTGCATCTCGCATAAGAGACACTATTATTCGTGCTTATTTGGTAACACCCACGACTCTTAGAAAGCTGTTTTCGCACTGCCCTCTCTCTCCGGACGAGGTATTAAAGTAGCGAAAATGCTCCCTTCCCCTTTCTTTGGGCAAAGAACTGACGGAAGACATGTTCTGGAACAGGCCTCCCTATACGGATCTCCACACTTATCTCCACAAAAGTACAACTGAATAATTTTTTTTTAAATATCCTCAATTAGAAATGTATTTTCTGCCAGAGCACAGTATTATACCGTTATGTAGCACAAAAAGACAGTGCACACAAAAATAACACTAAAAATAATATGCAGTGTGAATAACACGCACAGATCGAATAAATCCATAAGAAAAAGACCGTGGCATTACGTGGCAAGCGGCGCTTATACCAGTGTGTATACACTGTATATGTGTGTATACACATTGGTTCGTATGCTCGTACGCATGCGAACCAATGATGTATAAGATACCAATAATGTATAAGAACCAATGATGTATACATCATTGATGCGAACACATCTGCAAGTTCAATAGAGAACCAGCGAGGCGCGCCGCGGCCGAGGGCCCGGGTGGCGGCGCTTACCAGCGTGCTGCATACAACCACACGGAGCTTCCAGAAAGTCAAAAGCGCATGCGCCAACTGCCTGATGTATTGATGGAGAACAACGTAATGCTCAGTTCGGGCCGGGTTGCGGCGCCTATACCTCCGTCTCTTTGAACCGCTTTCTGTCAGCAACAGCGGTGTATGCTCAATGAAGGGCCGCGAGCCAGTATACCCTTACTTGGAAGAATTTTAAAAACCAAGCTTAATTCTCTATGGCGAAGTGGTGATTTCGAAATACATTTAACTGCCTTTTCTCCAGGGTAGGCGCAGCATACCTACTAGTCGCGCGACTTTTCTTGACGTTTCCCAGCGCGGGGTGCGGGGAGAGGAGGCTTCTCCCGACGTCACATCCAACGGGTGTTGCCAACTGTAACCTTATTAATACTATTCGCGCCTCTTTCGTTCTTAATACAACAGGACATTATAGACGATAAAATATAACAAATAATAACACAATTAATAGCAACCACAAGTGAAAATAATTAGATAACGATAATATTGCTTATTAAGGAGATATGATATTACCAAAATCTGAATCGAATGAATCACAGGGCACAACACTAACAGGGAAAACGCGAGAACTTAATTCATTTGAAAGCAGAGCTTGGCAGCCCGGACAATCTTGCCGTGCCGTTCCGTGTGAGACCAATGTTGTGACCAGATCGTACCGAGTCGTGCTGTGTTGAGCACTAGGGAGCTCAGACGTCAAGAAAAGTCGCGCGACTAGTAGCTTACCTGGAATGCACGCCACTGTTTGTGACATAGTGATTAGCAAGTGCACCTACGTCTTCGTATTTGCGCTTAATCTGCACGGACACCCCACTTCACCCAAGGTTGTCATGTCTTCGTAAGTATTCAGACAAATCCAATTTTCTCAGACGCACATTTTTCCATTTATGATAGCTTCCTCGCATACTCCAGATTTCGTATAAACAATACAGGCAAATATCTTCATAAAAACGATCTGTTCTTTACAATAATTGATAATAATGCTAATGCTTATCTTTATAGTATATAAAACACAGGGTTTTAGTTTAGAAAGAAATATTGGGTGTAGCTTTAAAGGAAAGGTAGTGGGCCCCAGATGTGGTATTGCTTGTTATTAACCAGTTTTATGGTTTAAATACATGGTGTCGCTTGTTCATGCCGTTGCTCATTACGTCCTTTAGTTAAGCGAGTTGCAATCCGTCAATTGTAAGCATTCTATATTTTGTCGTTTATAGCTAGCAAGAGAGTCTTAGGTAATACAGAAATTTCCAACGACTATGGTCCATCCCTACAACCTCTAAATGGTTCCCGATATCGAAATGCAGTTTTCGCTGAAGAATGCGGAATCATGAGGCAAGTAATGTGCAGTAGATATTGTTCGAAATATTTTAAGTTTTCGAGAAATGTATTCATCATTGTTTTTTAAATGAAAGCATGTATTTTTCTCACTTACAATACATAGATCATGCATAGACGAATGCAATGATGTAACATATGTTAATGTTGGTCGGTTGCGAACAACCGTCTGGTACGATCGCTGGAGTGCTGCGAGCTGTTGACAAGATTAGGTTAAGTGAACTAACTTGTTTTACTGTTTCAAACTATTTGTGAAGTGATAGTGTCTCAATCAATAACTGAACATTTAAGTTTACACGCAGCGGGGGCAGAATATCTGCCTTCCTCTATTCATCTGTGAAAATGGATAATACAAATGGAGTGAAAACCTACAAAGTGTCTTCAGAAAATCAACAGATATCGTATGCCGATGTGTTACAGAACAACTTGTATCCAAAAAAAGAAAGTTCTATAATTATTGATTCCGTTGAAGAATGTTCAAGAACATACTGTAGCAATCGGTCAAATAGTTGAAAATATATGGTACGTATCTCGTACTTCCTTCGTAAACCTTCTCGGTGCGGCTTGCTTTTGCGGGGAGAGGGGAGTCATGTGAGTTGTAGAGGAATAATTATATTAATAATATTTTTTCACATCACGGTTTTATTCCAAAATTGCTGGACTGTCCTTTTTTTTTTAAAAAAAGGATGCTAGAAATTGCAAATTGCTTAGAAATGTAATAAATTATTATTATTACGTTATTATTAAATTTTTACGAAACTCATTCTGATTGTCTTTAAAACTGAATATAGTGTAAAGGTATCCTCAGATATTGTACATGTAATTAATTTTTTCACGTTAGTAATCAACCCATCAACCTGAACAGTAGAGTACGTAGACACTGACGTTACGGACTGTCAGCTTCATTGTTTCTCGCAGTGATCATCTCATTCGCGGTAATCTAAAAAATTATCTGAAAGCGTAGTCGATAACAAATAGCAGCGTCATTGAACATAGTTTCACAAGGTAAATCGATATATTTATACACAATTCTATCACATAATAAAGAATACGAACTATTTTTCATTCTTTACAATGTGAGTATTGAAATTTTCATACTTATGGTTTGTGGAAATTCATTTTTGATTTATAATTTATATACGATGTTGGAAACGTAGATACGGATCTTATTAATGAGAAACCGATTTTATCTTACCTGTTTTTCTAACGATTTACCTTCGAAAATAGATTTTATTACATCGGGGCGAATACGTTTGATAACAATCCCTGCAAAAAATGCTCATTTTTGTGTATTCAAAAGGCAAGTAGTATATGGCTTAGGGTTGTTTTTTTTATCACAGAATTTTGAAAACGTGCACAGAATTCACTTCTCCCCATAGCACGTCAAACACAGTTTTTAACTATTTTTGACGTAAAATAAATAATTTAAATAAATAAAAACAGTTTGATAAAGATAAGTTTGCATATCGCAACTAAAATATCAAAAGTACATATTTTCGATATAATTAAAATTTTGTACGTAATCATTAAAAATATAACGAGAAAATATAAGCTTTATTGCAACACCGCTAGTTTTTATTGGGTTAGCTAATACTTTATTTTTGTTAATGTATATAAATATATTATGAACATGTTTTAGCTTATCTTTACTAACTATTATGAAGTTTCGATAAATCAATTTTAATTAAAATACAGTTTTAATGTTTTACCGACACTAAAGAATTTACAAAAGGGTTGGAAATTTATTTTAGTGACTACAAAGGTTTCGCAAGGATGAATTGTTCCTGGGAGGAAGCGTTGCAGGACCGCTGCTCTAAAACAATCTTTCCATCTTGTGATCAACAAGGCCATCTCTCTTGTCGTCTTATAGCTAAGAAGCGTTGTAGACCGTATGCGTCCTGCAAATATAATCTATCTGTTATTTTTTTAATTTCAGAGTCCCTGAGGAAGCTCCGGCCGCTGATAAGGGAGAAGACGATGGATCATGGATCGACGAGGAATTTTTAAAGCACGTTCTGGATCCGAAAGCCACCATTCTACACATCAGCGTAGAGCGAGCCACTCGCAAAGGTGATAACTATCTAAGTATCATTCATCGGGTGAAAGCAGAATATAAACTACGAGGATCTGATGAATCATATGTTAAGAGTTTCATAATTAAAGTCCTTCCACAGAATGAGATGGTGGTAAAATTTCTGGAAGAAATGAACGTTTTTAAGAGAGAAATATCAATATATAAAGATGTTCTACCCAGTCTGTACAGGTTAGCTGATAAAAAACTTGGCAATAACTCATTCAAACGATTCTCTCCAGCTTTTTTCGAAATTGATCGAACAGACACGTTAACTCTCGAAGATCTCAAACCTCAAGGTTTTGTTATGGCGTCTAGAAAAGATCGTCTCGATTTCTCACACGCTAAGCTCGTTACACAGGCTTTAGCTCGATTGCACGCAGTTTCCATTGCATATACGGAAAATAATCCAACTTTGTTAGAACCATTTGAAGACTTTATTTTCTGCGAACGTGGTAGAGAAATATTAGATCAATACATTTTTCCCATTTTAAAAGGTATTATTGAAAGGGTAAGGAGGTGGGAAGGTTTCGACAAAATTGCAAATAAGTTGGAAAATCTTCAACAAACTATCGTGGATAAGCTCATAAATGTTGCCAATTTTAATGGCTTCCAACGGGCTTTTCTCCACGGGGACGCTTGGGTAAACAATGTTCTCTTCAAATACAATGAGAAGAGCGAACCAGTTGATGTACGACTCGTTGACTTCCAAGCATCAGAAATAAACTCCCCTGCGATTGATTTGCAATACTTCTTGTTTGCAAGCGTTCGAAATGAAATTTTATTTTTGCACTATGATGAATTTCTTCTCGAATATTACAATGAATTGAGACGTACGGCAACTAGTCTTGGCTATGGAGGAGATCTCTTTACCTTGGAAGATTTGACTCGAGAGATGAAACGTACTGCTCTCTTTGGATTCTACTCTGCTATTTCAATTTTACCCCCGATTTTAGCTGACTCAAAGGACGTAAACAATGTAGAAACAATGAGTGAGCAAAAAGTCCAGTTTTATAGAAGCTCGGTCTTTGACACTCCGGAGTTTCGTGAATGTTTTAAATCACTTTTACTTCATTTCGATGAACACGGAGTTATGGACGAGATTAAGCAGTGATTCTAATTTTAATAAGATATGCATAACTGGATATAACTAAATTAAATTATGAACAGAACGAGTCATTAAAATCTATAGCCGAAAAGACGTTTACGCCTATGATAACGCTTAATCAACTCTATATGAATTATGTCAAAATTATACATAATCAATACTACTTGAGCGAATTTTATATTTACATGGAAATGAAATAATTATAAATATTTTTGATATATTATTGAGGTAAACATAGCATCGTAATAGGTCATTTGGAAATACTTTACTTTGAAAACACTTTCATTGAAAGAGAAGTTTAATTACTTCACTTATGGAACCTCGGGATACAGCATACAACATACAACCTAAATGTATAAATTGTGTTATGCAAATACGTGGAATGAATTCTAGATTAGAAGGGATGTATTGTTTCAAGCATATGAACCTTACAATTTACTGATTCGCATTTTGTGACTATTTTTTGTTCCTATGTGTACGCCTTTTGATTTGATTTATATTAGTTTTACGCTAATTGTGAACGCACCATTATTTTGTTAAATATTTTGTTCAAGCGTTTGAAAGACACTTGAAAGAGAAGAGGGAAGTTTATTCAGTAATATTGAAATATGCATAAGTTACACTAAACGCCAAAGCCATAAAATTGGCTTGGGCCTCTGTAGTACGATTAAATAAACTCGTTGAAAACTTAGGTGTTTTTTATTTCTGCCTTTATTGATTTTCCCCAACATATTCTCAATAACTGTACCTTTGTTTCCATAGAGTTAATGACACATTCTCGCAGAGAGAACGACTAATTAAATAAATTTATATAGAACATACGAATTTGTATTATAACATTTATTTTGGCTAAAGTTGAGAACTGAAATAAATAACAGGTTTGTCTTTTAATACTAATAATTTCTTCGAGCAAATGAGCAGCGTTTTAACTTCAAAATGAATTATTCCTCAATTAACGTAAAGATATTGGCATGAACTACTTGACGGATTTATTAAAACAATAATATTTGACAATCTTTAAAAAAACATTATTTTTGCATCGACGTAAAACAGATCAATATTCCCGTTATTTCTAGAAGATGACATCTAAAATATTACTTACCTTTTACATTTAACCATAACAAATTTATGAATTTAATTAACCAAGTAGAGGACGGATTTTAATGAATTGTACGTTTTTTTCTTTTCATCTTAGAACAGTGCCTTTTAGTATATTCATTAATTTTATGTTATAACAAAAGAAAATGACCCATTTTTATATGACTTCCTTCGATAAGTCATTGTTTACTTTATTTCATCACATTTAAGACATTTTTCGCTGCTTTCATAGATTTTAATATCATTTTAATGGCACTTGCTTCAAATAATATTTACGACTTGCAACAAATGTCCTACGCAGAAATCCTGAGTTGCCTATTCAATTTCTTCGTTCATAAATTGTAATATCAGCCATTGTGAGTATGTAATCTAAGGTTCCTGTGACGCCTATTAGCACCATTGACGATTCGGTGGATTCCACGATCACTGAAGACAGATTTCCTGGTCCAGTCCAAACCAAACGTTTGCAAACTGAGTACACTTGAACGAAAAGAAGAAACCTCAATTACATAAGTAAACATATCTAACAGCTTGAGTTGTTCATCTGAACTTGTTTTGCTCCATTTTTTGCGTCGTTTTTCTTTGCTTTTAGGAGATGTTTAATACCTTTTAAGAACATTTTTGATCATTTTTGGTGATGTTTTAGGTCATTTAAATTCCGCCCCTCACTCATAAGAAACTTAAAAGTCTGTCTTCGAAACCTCTAATACCAAAGGACATCGAACAAGCAAATGAAGCAAAAATCATGGCTTCAGCCAGACTGATAATAACGGTAGTAAGGCCTTCAACAAAAAGAAAGGATATTGCGCCCACCGATGTAACAAACCTTTCACTTCATGCAATACATGCTTTCAATGTTTCCTCCATTTATATTTTATGCCACTACCCAAACTCTCTGGAGACATGGGAAAAAACATAGCCTGAATGTTCTTATCGCGTGAATACCTTGAGACGTAATCTGAAGGCAGTGTTCCATTCACCTTATCAAGTTTACACACAAATATTTCAACATTATCTCATCAGTTATGCAGTGTTTTAGAAACATTGTATAGTGACACTGGCGAAATTCTCCACGTATTTTTCTCTTATCAATCTTTTCAATGAATAAGCATAAATCAGAGTGCTTTGTGTTTCGTGCCACGCGCGTCCAGCCTATCGTTGGCGAGATTAAGTCTGTCATCCTCACTCACTCCTAGTGCGTCTTCGCTCACTAGCTTGTCGAGAGCTTCGTGGCTGCAGAAGACAATTCGCCCACCTCTTCACAATCATGTCTCCGTAAGTATACAGTAACATCGTAAGCAGTTAAAGCGATTAACAGAGGAAGTACCACAAGCTGGCCCTATTGGTATAAGCATTCAATGGTTGTCATCAGAGATTCTCACGCTTTGTGAATATTTCACATGACTTGAACTTCAACGTAACTCAACGATCTTTCTTCGTGAATGTTTTAATGTTAATATCTGGAAAAATAAAAAAGACTTATCACGACTTTCGTTAAGTTTAACTTTAGAAAAATAAAGTGAATAAAACGTGTAACATATTACAATAAAATAACCTAGCAGTTTTGCTCTCAGCACATTTTGTAATATTCTTGGTGGCACTTGATGATATACTTATAGAAATGTGTAGTTAAATTAGAAAATATGTAAAGTTATATGGAAAATTATGAATTCTCCTAATCCCCTAATTCCTTAATTCTCCTGATTCCCAATGAAGGAATTATGGTTTTAAGAGGTCCTTTTAAACATTACATCTTTGTTTTTTAATTAACACTTACTACTTTTTAATAAATTGTTTACCTCTAAATAAGAATTAAAAGGCAATTCTTGTGTTCACCACAAAATATAAGAAAAACATAATATTTTATTAAATGCGAAATAATAAGATATTTTTAATTGGTAGTAACTTGACTTAATCTCGCAAACATACCAGATGTTACATTCCTTGATGCTACAGCTCAACATGGAAAATATGCATCTGACCCAACTTATGTAAACTTGCAGATTATGCGTTTTAAAAACCATGTATCCTTCTAGCCATCGATTTGTGACGTATATTGTCGCTCAAAGGATTTTGAAATTAGTCCTAGAGATAATTCAAACCCAAGAATTCTCAAATCTCCAAACCTCGAAAAAGGTACTAGAGTGGATAACTAACAGTTTTTCCCTTCTCCAAATCTTAAAGATTTGGACATCTCTTTAATGTCACTTCTCGACTTGCAGCCAATAAACTGATGTACGCATCTACTGTAGTATATAGTATAGTATATTAAGACTTTCATTGTTATAAATGTTTTTTTTGTATACCAGCATTATAAACGAGCGTTTCCGTTGCTAGAAATTGTTCATAAAAGAATATTTTACGGCACGAGCCGTCGCCCCCACCCGATCATCCTCGCCCGTCCTCCCAGCCCGTCCTTCCCGCCCGCCCTCTCTATGCGTCCTCCCTGCGACCTGTCCTACTACCTTTCCTGCCACCCGCCGTTCTGTTCTTCTCACCGGCAATACTCAATGCCCGTCTTCACTGCTCGTCCCCAATACCCTTCCTTACAGCCTGTTCTTAACGCTTGACTTCGCTGCCCGTGCTCTCTGCATGACTTAATAATACCAACATCATATATTACCAATTGCAAAACTGTTTTTGAAATTAGTTTTGGCTTTTTTATACATTTATAAGGCTGTTATACAAAAAATAGCGTATGCAACTGGTTTTTATTGTTGCTGCATTGCATTCGTACAAATTGTACTGATGCAATAATGCATTCCATTAGGTGCAGTTACACTATTAATGAACTGTTATTTCACAGACTATTTGTATAAATTCTGATCGCTTTATGCCAATTCTGGCACTGGAACACTTCTTAGATATCTCCCTTATGAAATGAGGCAGCATTATCGTTATTTTAATCAATTCAATGTTTATCTATTTTAGAAATCCGGAAGCAACTGCACTCACAAAACAGGAGCAACAAAGTGATGGATCCTGGATCAACGAGGGAATCTTAAAGCAGCTTTTGAAGCAGGACGCCGCCATTCAACGCATTGACGTGGAACGTGCCACTGGCAAAGGAGACAATTATCTAAGTATTATTTACCGGGTGCGAGCAGAGTACCAGCTACAAGACTCAGATGACGTGCATTGCAAGAGATTCATAATAAAAGGACTACCAGACGGTGAATACATGCTGGGACTAGTAGAAGAGTTAAATATTTTTAGACGAGAAATTTCCATTTACAGAGATATTCTTCCCAAACTTTATGCATTTGCCGACATTCAACTTGGTAATGATTCGTTCAAGAGATTCTCCGCAGATTACCATGAGATTGATCGTGCAGACACATAATTCTGACGACCTCAAACGTCATGGTTTTGTCATGGCGTCTAGGAAAGATCGACTCGATTTCTCACATGCTAAGTTGGTCATACAGAGCTTGGCTCGTTTGCACGCGGTATCCATTACTTACTCAGAGAAGAACCCAAACTTTCTATCCCAATTTGAAGAATTTATGTTCTGCGAAAGTAATCGAGGAAGACTCCAGGAATTTATTCCGTCTACAATAAGGGACATTACTGAAGTGGTGAAGAAGTGGGAAGGGTTTGACAAAATAGGAAAGAAGTTGGAAGGTCTGCAAGACACTTTCATGGATAAAATAATTAATATGTTCAATTATAATGGTTTCCATTATGTTCTTCTCCACGGAGACACTTGGGTAAACAATATTCTATTCAAATACACTGAGACAGACGAGCCAGTTGATGTGCGGTTTGTCGATTATCAAATGACTCGAAGAAATTCTCCAGCGATTGATTTGCAATACTTTTTGTTTTCAAGCCTTCAAAGTGATATTTTATTTTTGCATTATGATGAAATTCTTCGTGAATATTATAACGAATTAAAGTGCACGACAAACAAACTGGGCTATGGAGGTGATCTCTTTACTTTTGAAGAATTTGGCCAAGAGATGAAAAGGACGAACTGCTTTGGATTATACTCCGCGATATCGATTTTACCTGTGGTTCTAGCTAACCCTCATGACATGATTGATTTAGAGAATTTGACACTTGAAAACGGAGAGATTCAATTGTTTAATAAAGTTTATGAGAGCCGTGAGTTTCGTAAAGCTTTCGAGCCAGTTTTGCTATATTTTAATGAACACGGAGTTTTAGATTAAAAATTCCCGCCAAAAAAACTGGTCATCTTGTAATTCCCCCGGCATCACTCCTTTTGGCAGAAATACATAAGAGTTATATAAATAAAACCAATTCGGCCAAATAAGAATTTGAATAAACAATATTTGTAAGCGCAAGTGATACTATATAGACCTACAAGATCTTATATTTAAACTAGATCATCTCTTTACAAAGTCCAAAATTACCACCTCCAATATTGTGCCATGAAGTTTTAAGTTAAGATATTTGGGACCTGATAATTGTTTCATAGAATATAAGTTTTTATGCCACTAAAGAACAATTTATTTCAGTCTTTTGTAGTATTTTTGTAGATTCATCATATCTACATTACATATTTATATTTTATTTATTATATTTTATACGCATACATACATAAACGTTACAGTGTAGATTAATCTGAAAGATGTGTATTTGAAAGAGAGGAACATCCATCTGTTATTAAATGCATGAATCTGCAAGATTGGTTTAAAATTGGTTTTTTAAAAGCATGGTAATGCGGAAAATGTTCCTTTAAGACTAGAATAATGTTTTCCTCGTACTTGTAAATGAATTACTGGAATAAAGCTGAATTCAAAACCTTTTCTTTGCATTTTTGTTATTGTCCTTCATTTATACATTGTGATGTGTCCAAATTCAACACACACAAAATTCAATAAACAATTTATTGGTAGAAAACAGGTACAGAGCTATAGCGCCGAATATCCAGGAGAATGTACAATGAAACGTAGCCGAGTTGTCGTAACCAGTAGATGCACCAAAATATCGCCGAGTCGCCAAATCTCCGTAGAGGGAAAGTTCGTAGTCGCAGCGCTGTCCATCGTAATCACAATCTTCAATGTACCGCCACTTATCACCACTCTTCGCCGTTACCCTGCCGCTCACTCTCTGCTTCTCCCCGGGCCCCGGCCGGCTTATATTCGCCCCGGGCCGTAGGTCCGCAGACTGGCAGACGTAGCAGGGGGCGGTGGTTGGGCCTCGCCCCGCTCGCTCAGGCGTGGCGGCCGCACATCGTCGAGTCCCGCTGGCCTGCGCTGGTCGCTGGCCGCTGCCGCCAGGGGCGGTAACGCCCTACTGTGGCGGCACTTTCAAAACTGTGCGGCCGGTCACGACACATTGATAATCAGGTTTATTTCTGTTACCTTACGCTAAAAATATTTACAGTGAAATTTGACAATCATCTTGGATATCTGATCACGTTATGATCGAAAATAAACATTCGAAGGGAACAAAACATGTCTAATATGTAGGAATTCCACCACGAGCATGTAAAAATTGTATGTAAACCGAATTACATATCTTCCCATTTTAAAATATTTGTACAATTATCAATTAAATTAGCCTATGTCGTGAAAGTCTATTGTTCTAATTTAATGACAAAATATATATTTTAATGTCATCGTTTGACACGTCAAAGAGAGCTGTTATTCAAGTGGCAGTAAAATAATTAACCCGAAAAAAGAACACTCTTTCGTCAAACAGGCAAAATTCGGAATCAGTCATTTATGACATACAGTATTGTAATTAGGAGCACGCAGATGGGCGCACATGTATTTAACCGCTTGCCGATCGCTGGTGTCCTGCCAAACTATGTGAGCGATCCGGACCTCCTGACTTATATCCATTACAGTTTGCTGCAAGTGCGCGGCTAGCCTGAAACTTGGGAAGCTGATTGAGCGAGATTAGCATTTCATCACATGGAAAAAGAACTTCGTAAAGCGAGAAAGTAAAAAAAAGTCTGGACTGAATTAACATGAATGTAATGAACTAAAGGTGAGAGGAAGTAAAAGTCTGGACTGAATTAACATGAATGTAATGAACTAACGGTGAGAGAGAAGGGGAGATTAGAACTTCGTAAAGCGAGGAAGTAAAAAAAGTTGGACTGAATTAACATGAATGTAATAAAAAACTTCGTAAAGCGAGGAAGTAAAAAAAAGTGTGGACTGAATTAACATGAATGTAATGAACTAACGGAGAGAGAAGGGGAGATTAGAACGTCGTAAAGCGAGAAAGTAAAAAAAAGTCTGGACTGAATTAACATGAATGTAATGAACTAACGGCGAGAGAGAAGAGATTAGAACGCCGTAAAGCGAGAAAGTAAAAAGTCTGTACTGAATTAACATGAATGTAATGAACTAACGGCGAGAGAGAAGGGAGATTAGAACGCCGTAAAGCGAGAAAGTAAAAAAAGTCTGGACTGAATTAACATGAATGTAATGAACTAACGGGAGAGAGAAGGGGAGATTAGAACTTCGTAAAGCAGGAAGTAAAAAGTGTGGACTGAATTAACATGAATGTAATGAACTAACGGTGAGAGAGAAGGGGAGATTAGAACGTCGTAAAGCGAGAAAGTAAAAAGTTGGACTGAATTAACATGAATGTAATGAACTAACGGGAGAGAAGGGAGATTAGAACTTCGTAAAGCGAGGAAGTAAAAAAAGTGTGGACTGAATTAACATGAATGTAATGAACTAACGGTGAGAGAGAAGGGGAGATTATAAAGAGCGGAGATGATGATGGGTAAGTAAATGTCGCAAAGGGCTCTTAAAAACAAACTCAAAATTAATAAATACTGTTTCTGTGGTACTTCAACTCCTCCATTGACCATTTTCTCACGCTACAGAAGAATTCGCTTAAGAATGAACCAAAATGACAGTTCGTTAAACAAGTGAACATCACATGTAATTCAGAGAAGTATCCCTCCGCTCCAATAGCGGTTCAGCCGTTACATGAATACCTACGTTACATGAATACCTAGGGACATTTTCAAAATCTTCTCAAAAATGACACCAAATTTTTTCTTTAAATTTCTCGTAAGAATAGAGTACAATAATGTGGCATATGGCGTATTTCGTGCAATATGGCGTGTAATATGTGCAATTTAAAGAATTAAAAAATTTCTAAAAAAATACTCCAATTTTTTTCTTTAAACTTTTGGTAGTGATAGTGCTAAATGTATACTATGAATGACATCAAGACATTTTGCTCTATTCTTTTGTTTTTGCAAAAATTACAAATTTGTCATTTCTTTGACTGGCTTTTCACATCGTTAATATTTTTATTAGTGGCAATTTGTTATTATTGATTTACGAGTACATATGCTTTAAATGATGTTTAAAAACATTTCTAAAAATCAATATTTTCTGTGAAAACGAGCTCAAAATTCCCCATTTTCAGAAACGCTCAAGTGTCATTTTCTCAAAAAGGCTCCAAATTATTTTCTTCAAATTATTCGAAGAGGTAGTGCTTATTGCACTGGTATATATGAAGTAGAATTAATTTTGCTACGTCTTTTTATTTTTCAAAGATTACAAAAATGCACAAATTTTTTAAATATCTCTCGCGCTGTTAATATGGACATTTCTACAAATTTGTAAACATTATTGCATTTTGAGTGAAAGTTCATAAATGACTTCAAACAAGTCTTTTGAAAATACAAAATATTCAAAATTCAAATTTCACATTTACAGTAGAGCTTGAACGATTTTTCTTACAAATGACTCAAAAATGTTTCACGGCAATTTCCAAAATTTTAATCTTAATTTCTGAGACCTTACAGTTAGTCTACATCAAGGAAATTAGAAATATTTACTAGGAGAAAGTCTGTGCTATTCTCTAACACCTCTAGTTACTTTCTCGCGTACAGGAGTAATATACGTAGTATAGAGAAAGTTATGTAATCTGTGGAAAATCGATTTCGAGATTTCAACGGAAATACACCTTTACTTACCGTGCTCTATTCTTTTGTTGTTTCAAAAATTACAAAAATGTAATTTTAACTTGTCTCTCACGTGGGTAATATTTACTATAGAGGCGATTTCTTCGCCTTACTAGATTTATGAGTACATGTGCTTTAAATTATATCAAATAACGTTTCTCGAAAACTCAACAGTTTTCTGCAAAAATGAACCCAAAATTCCGCATTTTCAGAAACGCTCAAAGGCCATTTTCTCAAAAATGACTTCAAATTATTTCTTCAAAGTTTTGCAATGGATAGTGGTAATGACTCTGTTTAATATGGCGTAAACATTTTTGTGATGTATTCTTTTTTTTAATTACACGAATGTAATTTTTTTAAATATCTTCACGCGTTAATATCAGATTTCCATGCATTTGTAAACATTATTGCATTTGTGAGTAAACGTGCCTCAAATGACTTCAGTTAAAGTGTTACGAAAACTCAATAGATTCCTGTGAAAAAGAGCTTCAAATATCGCATTTGCAGTAATGCTTAATCGCCATTTTCTTAAAAACGGCTTCAATATTTTCAATTAAAATTTCTATTTTAGACGAGATTTTTCTCTTCTTTAATGTCCTTTAAGTCATATTTCGCTTATACTATTAAGAAAGCGAAAATTTGAGAAAATGTCGATAAAGTGTACTTTCGGTGACGATATATGGCAGCTGGCCAGAGAATGGAGCATGACCTTAAACCCAGTCCACACCAAGGAAATTAGAAAAGTTTTCTACCAGTACCAGTTTTCAGAAAGTCTGTGCCATTCTGTAGTCCCTGTAGTTCCATTATGGAAGTATGGTAACCCGCGGCATTATGGAAGATTATATGGTAACCCGCGGCAGTGGGCGCGGAGTTAGGCGGGCGAAGTCCGGGGACTGAGCAATATCTACGGCGGAGCAATACCAGGCAGATGACTCCATTCTCGATGGCAGTTCAATTATAATCTTGGGTTCGCGTCCCGAAATCCACACAGAGCACCGACGTCACTGGAAGCATGACTCTGGTCCTCACTGATAGGCCGTGAGTTTCAGGTGGGGGCGTTGGACAAGCAATCATACATCGGTGTGTGATATTCAATTTTTGGCCATTTGCGTCTTGCGGTGACATATCTATTGTTCAGTTCCTCTGGGATAATATCGCATCGATTAAAAATCCATTCGCAAATCAATTGGGTAAATTAATAAAATTATCCCGAAGTAAGCAGTGTCAATCCTATCACTGGCAAATTTTGCTACGTTCTTTTAATCGTTTGCATTAAGAAACAGAAACCGGATAACTGGATAATCAGATCCTCTATAATGAAGGCTTCATTTTAAATTATCATTTCAGGAAGTGAAAGAAATCGCTTAATGATGATATGAATTTATTTACATTCAAAAACTAATTCGCATGCATTGCGACCATTTTCAAGCAACCACTCGGCGTCTGAGATTCAGGTATATGAATATAACTCATTTCGTTCGAAGCAAACACACGGCGGCTGAGATTCATTGTTATATAAACATAACTGAAATCGTAATGAAACCACAGTGGCGTAGCTGAATTATTTGCCCCTGATTGGTACGCAACCCATCATACATTAATGTTTGTCAGGTCGCCTTCTGACGCAGTCGTAGAGATTTCGTCTATCCGCCTATTTTATTGCACGTAATTTGCACATTGTAATATAATTTAAACGCACTGGTCAGGGTAAAATTGTTATTGCAAAATATAGATAATCAGAGTGAAGGTGAGCCAAGCGTATCTCGCATAAGCAATACCATAAATGGAAGCTTAATGTAATTGAAAATTAAATTTATCAAATAATTTTTTACAAATATAATGCTACATTCACAGTAAAACCGCTAAAACTACTGTAAAATGATTTAGTCGTAATATTCTTGCAGTTATTCACCTCACGATTCAACAAACGGAATGTGGAATTGTACCTGAAAGGTCGAATTAACTTTTAATTAACGTTCATACTACTAAGAATAACCAAAAAATGTGCTACATATTCCTTTCAAGATTCAAAAAGTAGTAATAAGTCTAATAGTGAAAAATATTTTTTCTTTTGTTAGCGTTATACCAAAACAGTTTGGTGTGGGGATGGGAAAACAAATATTGCGCCTCCTTTGGCCACAAATTTACTCTTTGGAACATCAAGTTCAGAAATCGCTTTCAAAAATTATTTTTAAATAAAAATAATTGATACAAAAACAAAAATGAATTGTAAGTATGCATCTGACAATGCTTTATAGGAAATAAAAGAGATATGAGTAATAAAGTGTAAAAGAAAATCATTAATGAATCGCAACCAACCCTATGTTGAAATTACCCATTTTCATGGCATGTTTGAATGCAATACTTTTTGGTGGTATTTTGACTTCATATTCTTCAATATGTTCTAAGGATTGAAATATTGGAGTAAAATCTAAGAATGTAATAACAGCATCAAGTTGTCTGGACCATCTTCTTTCACACAATTTTATTAAACGATCTTTCTTTATTCCCGATTCAAAATTATGAACTTCACTTTTTAGAATACTTTGCCGTTTTTTAGAAATAACTAATTATCTTCTAAAGTTTTTTCTCGTGTTGGTCATTGATCGTCTGAAGTAATTCTCCGTTAAGTTTTTTTCTTTGCCACGTTACGTCACGTGGCAGTCAATCAGTGCATTTTATCCATTCGGCCAGGGTCTCGGCGCCGCTAATAACTCGGGTTCCCAGACGGTCACCCGCCTAGGAATCCATGGTGTCTCGAATTGCTTAACTTCTGTAACTTCCGAGAATGTTTCCATACATTTGTAACTGAACAGGACTTACAACTGTTAAATTTAATGAATGACTTGCACAATGGACGTACATAGCTTGATTCTTCCATTTCATTCATAGTGGGGACTAGGTTAATTTTCACTCAGAGAAACAACTCGGTAGGAGCAGCTTAAATTTAAAAGACATTAAATTGCTGTAATTAAATGTTTGTAAAGGAGTAAATAAAAAGTAATTCTAAGGTACTTCAACATAGCCTCAGACGAGTATTACCACACAGCTTTCGCCTTTTATTTAAATTTGGCGCCTAAACTCATTAACAAATATGAACTCTTCTTGACACAAATTTGAGCGTTCGTGCATTTTCAAAAATTGCGCCTTGGAGATTTTTTCTCTCCAAAATTCTCAAACCAAATTGCATAGAGTAATATTTTACATTTAAAACACCGTACCTCTCAGCGTCGCTACCAGAGAGCATCACAGTGTGGGAAAGCGCGCTTTGATGCAGGACTTTCCAGGAAATAGAACTATAAGTGCTACAGAATGGCACGGACTTTCTCATAGTAAAAGTTTCTAATTTCCTTGATGTGCACTGGCACTGTACAGCCTTGCCCTTCCTTGTTGCCAGCCACCATCTATCACCACCCAAAGCATGCTTATTTGAAACGTTTCGGTTTCCAAATAGTAGAATCGAAATATTATTTTAAGAATATTAAAGAAGACTAAAACTGGTCCTAATAGCAATTTTCATTGAAAAACTTGGAGCTGTCTTTAAGAAAACGGCGATAAGCGTTTCATAAATGCGAAATTTGAAGCTATTTTTCACAGGAATATATTTAGTTTTCGAAAAACTTCATTTCAAGTAATTTGAAGAACTTTCCACTCATAAATTTAATGATGTATTCAAATCGATGGGAATGTGCGTATGAACGGCGCGACAGATATTTAAAAAAAATACTTTTGTAATTTTTGAAAAAGAAAAGAATACACCAAAATGAACTTTACTTCATATTAAACAAAATTGAAGAAAAAATTGTAGCCATTTTTGAGAAAATCCGTATGAACGTTTCTGAAAATGCGTAAGTTTGTGCTCATTTTAACAGAAAACTGTTGAGTTTTCGAGAAACTTTATTTGACATTATTTAAAGCTCATTTGCTCATAAGTACATTAATGTGATGAAATTCCCACTAATGTTAATATTACCGACTTGAGATATAAGTGAAAAAATACATTTTTGTAATTTTTGAAAAACAAAGGAATAGAGCAATATGGAGTTTATGTCATCTTATAAGTGTATTTAACATTATCCATACCACAAATTTAAAAAAATTTGGAGCCGTTTATAAGAAAATCTTGTTTTTGTTATTTTTTAAAATTGCAAATATATCATGCGCTGTTTCACGAAAACTACTAAAATTTTCAAAAATGTACATGACCTTAATGAAAGAACTATTTATGAGCAAAAAAATCATTTGTAGGAAAAATCTGTGTCTTCAATTTTATGGTAGAAGGAAGACGCCGAAAAAATTCAAACTTTTGTAATTTACGAAAATTCAGAGTTAACAATGCCATCTTTATTAGTGTATTTTACTATATTCTTACGAGAAATTTAAAGAAACAATTTGAAACGTTTTTTCGCGCAGCATTACATAACTTTCTCTATACTACGTATATTACTCCGTGTATATGTACTACGTATACGAGAAAGTGAAAATTCACAAAAAGACGTCGTGCTGGCATTCTCGAAATGCGAGCAGAGTATCGCCTGGTCGCTGTATTGCTTCTATTCGGAGCAGAGAGTATTTTCGCTTTTGGAAACAAGCTTTTCAAATCCTATCAACTTTACGGCACATGCACATGCACACCCCTTTCATTCTCGTTTGAGATTGATTAGGCTATTATTTCAAAATATTATCTCCAGCAGAAACTCAAAAATCAGAAAGATTGGCAATTCCTATTGTTAAAATATGGAGGATTTCCCTAAATTAATCCTGAATCTCCATGACCATCAAGTACAATTTCAGAATTTCGGTGTCGGTGTGGTACATAGTAATTTATGAGCAAATAGACAAAAGTGAATTTGATAATGAAATTATATTAAAAATAATGTTAATCTATGTAATATCAAATTCCACCAACGATTTTCTCGTTTTTAAACGACTTTATAGTATTACTGTTAAACTTATTTATTTCAACCATTTTTGGAGGTAAATCCCTCCCACCTTCAAATTCACATCACAATGCAACACCTTAGTCTTCAAGTGATGGTGCAAATTATTTAAAAATGTTTCGTCATAAAACAAATTGCAAATCATCCATTCAAATGTACCAAAAAATACTTCGTCATTATGACATTAAACACATCTCTCACGAATCTCCTGACATTATCCCCACTCTTTTATTTCTTATCGCACCTCTTAACTCTTAAAGAGAGAGGCGATTGTAATTCTCTTCACACGAGTTCAGCCTCTCGTCGTTTTCACTCATTTTTGAAAAAGTGCAGGAATCTTGACGTTCTCGCGACTGCTTATTCGTGCAATTGCTTACCAAAAGAATACTGTCTCTAGACACAGTTCTCTTTCTTCTTCGCAGAAGGACATGGCTCCGTAAGTATTCAAAAAATATTTTCTAACGTATTTAATAATGACTTGAGGTGAACACTGAAGGTCTTAACATACATATCTCTTCAACCCCAAATATTGTTAATTAACAAACTTATACAACTTTTTAGCTGATAACTCCTTTTTCTTCTTCCACATGATGTATTTTTGCAATATTACCGCGGTAATATTTTACTATTGTATAAGCTGTGCAAAACGGAAACCTGAATCCCAAGAAAAAAGGTTTTAAATAAGTGAAATAAATTGCTAGTAACTAAAACACTAAAATTGAAAATCTTATGTGAAAAAGGAATCATTTGGGGGTACCATTTCCATTAATCACTTTATTGTATCAGCATATTTAAAACATACTACTTTTAATACATGAAATGTACGTAGAATATTATTTTCGAATAAGGAATTTAACGTTTTCATTTTTTAGAAATAATAGGAGCATTTCAAACTAAACATGCAGTTACATGTACGTGTTTTAAGATTGCTTTATCATGCTCCATCAGCAGTCCGGACAACTCCAGTGGAGGGGACCTCTCTCCGGTGGAGGGGAATGTGAAGATAATTCCAAAACTAGTGGGAGTACTCGCCATACCAACACTTTCCCTCTTCTAGTGATATTATTCAACTACTATTTTTTTATAATGTGCAAGCTTTCGAGTTAATTAAAATTATTTTTTCTTGAAATTAAATATAGTGGGTTCTAGAAGTGTTATCACTTCCTCTTAGTATCTAGTTCAGCACTAAATTGTTTCAATACTAAAATACCCGTGAAAGAACTCCAGCACATTAAATCCCACCCTCTTCCCTATACCTCATTTTACATAATAAGAAGAAAAGTTTTTATCTAAAAGTGTTTATTTGTTTAAAAAATGAATAAAGGTAACTTCCAATGTAGTACTTACAGAAAATCAAATAAATTAAAAAAATTGCATCTGATATTTGAAATAAATTTGCAATAAAACTTTATTCAGTATTATAGTTAGATATGTTATAAATATTTCACATTTTTTAAAAACAACATTTAAAGTAAATATACAATATTCCTTAACAGGTACCTTTTCGCTTTCTTCGATAGTCACAAAAATATTATAATTGTTTATTCTAGAGAAAGCTACATAAAGTTTCCCATGCGAAAATACAGGATCGAGGAAGTACAACCCTACTCTTTGTAATGTTCGAAATTTCAACGCAATGAAGAATGAAGAAGCGCCGAACCATCAAAAATGTAATAGGATTCCAAGAAGATCTCATCCTGTAGATTACGATGTGGTATTTTTATAAATACGCTATTTTCTAATAGACAAAAAGAAGAAAACCTGCTGCCATTTTTCCTTTCTTTTGAAAGTGAAAATATCAAAGGTCCTTCATGAATTTGCTTCATGCAAGTTCACCCCCAGAAGTTAAAATATCTTAATCTGCGTAACGGCGCAACTAGACAACCTTTGGAACAGCACCGAACAACCTTAATTCTGACACGTGCGAAGTTACAGTTGCAAGGACCTTCAGCATGATTTACAGCTGAATATTCGAGATCGTATTGTTCAGGAGTTTCACATGCTTTTCCGTAAAAATACTTATACAAATAAAATTTTAAACATATGCTTCAAATTGATGTATTATTTCTGAATTTATTGAAAATCTATTTTCAATATAGTATGTATTTAAAACATAATACTCGAAATCTGACAGTAACTTTCAATTCAAACTAGGAACGTTTAGCAGAAATAATAGTTCTAATTGAATTGATTAATAAAGATATTGCTTAGAGTTTAATGTTTAATCTTTTCAAAATTTAAATTTAAAAATTGCAAATGATGAATGAATTAAACTGTCATTGTCATACATTCCATTAAAAACCTGAGACACTTTACTTTCCCCTTGTACTACATACTACTTACGTAGTAAAGAAAAAGACTACGCAGCGACAAAAATCTGCAATTTTTCGTCAGAAAAATTTCGTATTTTGGGGCCCTGATAACGAAAAATTAAATAAATCTGGTTGCAGTGAGTAGTAAATTACTTCGTAGTACACGTTGTGTAGTCCAGATACATATTTATAGCTACCTGATACCATAACTGTTGACGTGAAAATGTCTCGTGTCGAATGTTGGCGCCTAATACGTTCAGACGCTTTTCTCAAAGCTGGTATTCTCTGTTTGGCATCAGTCTCAACAATACTTTCAAACTGTTCTCAAAAATGTTTCCAAAGTATTTTATGAAAGTTTTTTCCCTGAATAAAACATGTTTTTGAAAAACAGACCTTTTTATAAGATCATAGCAATATTTCTAAAATATGAGCATTTTTCGCGTAAATATGGGTGAAATATGCGCAACTTTTAAAGTTTTTTTTAATTGCTCCAATTTTTCCTTAACTTTTTTCTTGTATGGAGCATTAGACGCTTCAAAATGATGCAGGTCCCATTTTCGAATATTGTCAAAATTAACACAGCAAAAATACAATATTGACGATAAAAAAGAAGTTCGCCAAAAACGGAACTCACACCATTTGTTAAGCATCCTTCTTCCCCATCCCTTTACAAAAGAAATTAATATATTAGTTCAGAAAGATTAATTAACCGAGAAATAAAAAAGCAGTCGAATTAAGTAAATTGGGTGCTTTTCTAATTCTGGGTTAATTTTATCTTTCTGAACAAATATATTCATTTCTTTTGTAAATAATAAACAACTTACAAGTTTTCTATGCTTCTGAAATGCAAATTTTTGCCTAGAAAGCATTTTTCAAACTGACGTTTGAGTGCTTATTGCGGTTCAGTCATTTAGAATATTCAAGTAGATTATTCGACAAAATGTGGTTCAAATTGTCTGAACGGTTTATTTTTCAATTTTCGACGTTTCTTCTCCGGACACCATATATACAGAGCGTTCAGAGCAGTAGACGATTTTAATGACAGCTTCAATAATAAATGAGCGACAATGACAGCTTCAATAACAAATAAGACCTCATCGTTCTCCGAAAACTATTATTCCGCCGGTCAGCTGAGAAGCAGTATCAGCTGGTTGGATTTTATAACTGAATGTATTTTCATGATGAGAAGGTTATAAATAGTTTCCACGAGAGGTTTATTGTATTCCGGTATCTTCAATAATAACAAATTGTAGGAGTTACAAATAATTTCGAAATGCTGTTGATAATACGTGTGACTGAGAGCATTAAGCCATCAAACAGGAGGAAAATGATGACGAATATACTGCTAAACCCCACGTAGGCCTCGTGAAAACTATCGAAATTCTGTCGGTACTTTTTGATTCTGTGACATTTTATAAATTCTGAGGAAACTATTTCATTCAGTATCACTGTAAAATCATGTTCCATTGTCCCATTGTTAAAACCACGGCATTTCAATTGTTTATTAAGAACACAAATTTTTTTGGCACTGAAATATAGTCTGTTATAGGCATGTTTTTCTCAGAATTTAATAATTATTAAATGATTCAATTTTTATAATACATACAATTTAGTTAGTGAATTGTGAAATTATGATAATAATACTTAAATATTGTAATTCATTTGTTCAAACAATTCATGACAGGTAAAGCATTGAAATGTTAGTCATGTATAATTAACATAAAATTATTAATTGTTAATTAATATTTTATTAAATTTTTGGTTCTTCTGATTATATAACATTGGACAACATTCACTCTATGTTAAAAGATTTCTGTGGGGGAAAGATTCAAGATTGTAAACATTCCCTGAGTACCATTGGCAAAATATACATAGCTAATCAAAAAATTAATAACTTCCAAGTAAATTTCTTAAATATGAAAACCAACTGTCAGTTCTTAAAATTTAGATATTCGGACTATGAATTATTTGGATGTACTAGGTATTAAAAGGATATTTTCAATGTTGCATAATAAATTCTAATAAAAAAAAAAGATGAATGCTTTTCACTATGAAAATTTTAGGCTTAAGAAATGAAAATTGAAAGTTTTCATTTGTTCAACAACACTATTATGTGTAAATAAAAGTCATTTTGAACATGAGTGAAAAGGTATTATAAAAATGAACATAAATAAAAAAAATATTCCCTTTATTTGTGATTTTATTGAAGGTATCTGTTGCACTGAACAACGTGGAAGTTTAATAAATTTTATCCACTCTGATTATTTCAAGGCAAACTATAAAATTGAAATTACTTTCTTAAGTACTTTCAGAACATATTTGTTAACAGTCCATGGCCTACTATTAACTAGCTCAAAACCCATCTCATGTTTGTCACAATGAGTAAAATGTTCTATTTTGAAATGAAAATTTACATTGGAAATTTTTAAAATGAAAAATATATGTGTTCTTTTTTATTTTAAGGAAGAATATTTTTCTATTGCCAGATGTTAATTTTTGAGAATTGTGAGAATATATTTTCAATGCACATTCATGCACATCGAAAATTAACTTCACATAATTAAAGAAGTTCTTCTGTTTAATAAAAAATAATTAGAATTATCTTCTAATTACTAAAAAATTTACAAGGTAGTTAACAGCAGATTTAATGAAGTGATTACGTATATCTTCTGAGAAGTATACTTCTAATACTGTAATTATTAAAAAAAAAAAATAGCAATTGCAAGAAAAGACTAAAGACAAAAACTACCTATCTTGCAAAAAATTATAGAAAACATCCCTACATTATCTGCAGCAAAAATAAATAAATTTCTGAAATTAATTTTAGAAAAAAATGAAAGACCTTAATTGAGAGAAAAATTAAATTACACAAAATCCAGTTATGACTAGTACTTACTCCATTACATGATTTACTATAACTCTCATCCCCAACAACTCATTACAGAACCACATTTTTTCTAACTACACAATATTTATTTTAAGAGATATTGCAAGTATAGTCACATACAGAGATACCAACACATTGTAAATTGAAGAAAAAATATTTGCTAAACATCAACTGAGTCCCCACCCCTCAACCAAAAAAAACTCAAACTTGAGTTTTGCCAGTATTCTATAGTTATAATGCTGCACATTACATTCTTTTGTCAACCCCATATATGTAAAATGAAGTCATTATTTGAAGCACTAGTCACTATTTTACACCCATCTGGTAGTTTTTATCTGGATGTTGAAAGATAAGTTGTGTTGTCAAAGATCTGAAGTATAAAAATGTACCTAGATATATATCATTTTATAAATGTTTATTGATAATTAAATTCTGATATAACAGTTATTAAAGCTTTTCTACCAATCCTAATAGTATATAGCTCTTGAGAAACCTGTGAAAGTACAAATAATAATGATAATAATAGTAATGAAAAATACATTTCAATAAGACAAGATCAGCTTAATAATATATATTCACTATTTCACCTGGAATATAACTACTCACTTATCCTTGAAATAACACAAATTTACAACTTGCAACTCTGCACCTGAGAAGAATAGAAGTAGTCAAATATTTTTCAACGCAATTTCATGGGCCTATTAATTAGAAACAACAGAGGAATGGAAACACCGAAGAGAACTTATCATCATAAGAGGCATTCTGAATATTTATTAATACTGCAATCTCTAAAGCCTCATTTCTCACTTCTACTCCACTGTCTTCTTCTACGATCTTTGCATCGTAATTTGTGCCTCATAATTATCCCAAATAAAAGTAGTGTTCAGAATAAATATGTTATATTAGTAACATTTCTGCAAAATATCTCAAGGAAATATTTTTATATTTATTCACTTACTTCTCCACAGTAATCTGTTCTAATACTTCCTTTCATTTTCTTGTTGCTTTGTAATTGAAAGTAGTATCATGACGACACTGATAATATCTTTTTCACTGGTTGACACTCTTGACCAACTCGATGTTATTATAGTGACAATAAGGGGGAGGGGAGAGACATAACTCAATGATCAGTTTCTTCTATCATTTCATCTTCCCCATATCAACTAATATGATTTATCAAATAGTAAGAATATTGACAAACATCATATCAAAAAAATAAAAAAAATAAAATTGTGTTCTATGAGTTAATTCAACAAACCTTATGCTCATTTCAGCGAAAAACTTTTTCTGAACAACAGTCTCAGAAGCTTTTATTGATTCTTTAAGCTAATTTTATGTTCTAATTAAAATTGTATTACTGATTTGACTGTAAAATCATTGAACGCAATTGAATTTAATACATGTTGTACTCCACTCTTTATAATTACTGAATTGTAGAGCAGTAATACCTGTTTTATAATCAGTTGTTATTAGAAAGGATGAAATGAATTTCATAAATTTTTTTTTTTATATTTTAAAAAAACACATTGTTGAAAAATATCACTCACCAGCACAGAATGAACAGCTGGGTTGTCCATTACATAAATGGATGTTTGTAACAATCAAAGTAGAAATCTTTCATCCACTTCTGAAACACCTTTGCTGTCATTGTTCCTTAATGCCATTTATTTATTTTGACTTTGAGAAAATAATAATTTTGCCCCTTTGAATGAAACCATCTGTATATATGAATATATATTTTCCCTTCGTCTAAACTTTTGCTCGAGTCACACTCTCTACTCTTATCTTGTCATGGCTGAGAGACAAAAACTAACAAGTAGATTGTTAAAAATAACATATAAAATGATATATCAAAATAAAACAATATTACACCATAATAAAGGTGCTTCAAGTTGGACAAGCAGTTGTCATGACATAAGCAAGTCTTTACACATGCTGATTTAACTCGTGTATATTGTAAATATACATGTTGAACAAATACTCCCTCTTTCAGGAAAATTTTAATTGAAT
The DNA here is from genome assembly GCA_964035755.1 of Teleogryllus oceanicus. Taxonomy (NCBI): domain Eukaryota; kingdom Metazoa; phylum Arthropoda; class Insecta; order Orthoptera; family Gryllidae; genus Teleogryllus; species Teleogryllus oceanicus. The sequence continues at coordinate 213,009,826 of CAXIVR010000002.1, read as the reverse complement.
ATTTGATAATCTTTAGTTTATTAAAGTAATCCTAGAGCAGAATTATGAGTAAAACAAAATGTATTTTAGAGAACCTTTTTTAAAAATTTTCTTAGAAACAAGTACTCTTCAGGGTGTCTGAAAATTGCTTAATTAAATTTGGTAGGCACAACCCACAAAAACTCGTAAATGTTAGGATATAGATAAATATCCATAGTTTTAAATGAGCCACAATAATATTCGAGTTAATTTTTGTTTCAGTTCATCCCGAAAAGCGTCGCTAACAAGTGGGAAGGAAGAACACGAATCATGGATTAATGCAGAACTATTAAAGCATGTCTTCGACCAGGATGCCACCATTCTCCACATCGACGTGGAGCGTGCCACGGGCAAGGGGGACAACTACCTTAGTATCATAAACCGGGCGCAAGTGGAATACAGACTACCAGGAACCGAAGAGGTACAGGTCAAAACTTAATAATTAAAAGCCTTCCCTCCGGCGAAGGCATGTTGGAACTTATAGAAGACTTAAACCTCTTTAGGAGAGAAACGACAATATATAGTGATGTTCTCCCGACGCTATACGCGTTCGCAGATTCTAAAATGGGAAGAAAATCATTCAAAAGAATCTCTGCAGTGTATCACAAGACTTATCGGCCAGACACACTGATACTCGACGACCTCAAACCAGAAGGATTTGTCATGGCGTCAAGAAGGGACCGCCTCGATTTTTCACATGCCAAGTTGGTCGTACACGCCATTGCTCGTTTTCATGCGTTATCTATTGCGTATTCTGAAAGGAACCCCGAGTTCTTTGCATCATTTGAAGAATTTATTTTCTGTGATAGTAATAGAAAAAACGTAGAACTATTCATGACACCCACGTTAAAGGAGATTACTGAAGAGGTGAAGAAGTGGGAAGGTTTTGGTGAAATAGCAAGAAAATTGGAAGGTTTACAAAATACTTTGATGGATAAAATCTTAGAATCATGCACTGTTCCAAAAGAATTTCAGAATATTTTCATTCACGGAGACTGTTGGGTAAACAATATTTTATTCAAATATTCTGAGGCAGGAGAACCAGTGGACTTGCGGTTCGTGGACTTACAATTATCACGAAAGTCGTCCCCAGCAATGGAACTGCTGTACTTCTTTTTCTCAAGTCTCCGAAATGATGTTCGAAGTTTTCGTTATGATGACCTTCTTCATGAGTATTACAATGAACTAAGACACACGACTGAAGGGCTTGGATACAGTGGACAGCTATTCTCCTTCAAAGAGCTTTGTCTAGAAATGAAGCGCGCTGCGGCTTTCGGATTCTATTCAGCGGTTGGCATTCTACCTATTGTTCTAGCGAACCCAGACGACACACCTGATTTAGATACTATTTCGTTGGATAAAGACATTCAATTGTTTGGTAAAGTATACGAAACACCGCAGTTCCGAGAAGCTTTTGAGGAACTTTTACCCTATTTTGACAAGTGTGGTGTATTCGATTAGGAAATTCCCTCTAACGAATGTTGGAAGTATAAAGCGGAAATGGAAATAAAAAAAAATTTTTTGAATAATTTATTGTTGAGATGCAGGATGACATTTTTTTGAAATTTCGTTAGGTGTATGTTCTTCTTTGGGTACCAAAATAATCAATAAAATGTCATTTTAAATAAATTCTTAGTGGTGTAGATATAATAAGAGTATTTAGAGATGGGGGAAAGTAGGATTAAATAAAGTAATTTTTAATTTTTTTAATTTCCGTTAATTCCTTTCAAATTATTTGTGTAAAAAAAAAATTTTTTTAATTTTTGTCCAGTGAAACATTTTAAATAATAGTATGAAGTAACAAACTGTATATTTTTCACAATTGAAATTGATATTGCATAAATTGAATGATGCTGTGAAGTGAAAATGGGTTTCACAGATGCAATATTTTAGTTGATTGTAATAATGTGTTGATACAAAACAGCACAGCAATAATTGTTAAGGTATTTTGTGTTTATTTATTACTTAAAGATTATACGAGTATAATAGATTTCCATGCATTTGTACTATCACAGTGATAAAATAAATTAAATTTTTAGCAAGCCGTACGCGTACAGGTAATTTTGTAGGAACAAGGGATGTAAAATCTTTTTTCGCGTCTTCGTTCTTTAATATTTTCTTACTATAATAAAAAAGATAACTGTGACAATATTGTGGGAATTCTGAGGCAGATTTTATTGCAATACTATCAGATAATTATTGCTTCATATCATGAAATATTTAAATACGTTGGGGAGAGTTGTTATAGTATTTAATCAAGATGCAAGGACTTGTCATTGTCTAATGATATTTAATGTAGTAAGATATGACTTTGAATTTCAAATATTTTTTACGATCGAGGGATTTTAGAATTCAAACTTTACATCCCAAATAAAAAAAACTACGTTCGACAATAACCCTCTATATCATCACAATTATTTTGAAAATTATTGCTATTTGATGATTTTTGCTATTACTGCTGTATACAAGAGTAATTGTTATTTATTACAAACATGTAAATATATTTCAAATGTATTACTAAATAATATATCACTAACTTTTATTTGTAGTGGTAACTAATTACGAAGCTATTCATGTGACCTTCAAAAAAAAGAGAATAAATACCCTTTCATTGCACCAAATCCCAAGGAATTCCAACCCAGGAAAAGTCTATTACGTGAAGTACAATGAAACAAAAAGAAATCAATAACATAAAAAAGAATGAAAACCCTTTTCACTGCACCTTCTGTAATTACTATTGTAATCATGTATTAATCATGTAATTACTATGGTAATCATTTATGCATTTTGTATTGCATTTTTGTTTTCGTGTTATATTTTCTATTGTATAATTTTGTGCTGTATCCCCATCGAATTTTCTGGAATCTAAACTGTTGTATATACAACGGACTGTGTATCCTTGTAATACAATGTAAACAATTGTAACTTTATACCTGTCGCTAATGACCATGTAGTTGATGCGACAATAAATAAATAAATTTTAAAGAGGTACCCTTTCATTCTTTTCTTCCCTTGGCATAGTCATGTATTAAGTCATTAATGGAACAAAACGAAACAAACACCAATTTATTCCTTTTAGGGCAATTGAAAATTTATTCAACAAATATTTAAATTTCGAAAAAAGTTTCCCGCGAAGGCGTGTCTGATCCCTCCAGATCAGGGGTCGGCAACCTGCGGCTCGCGAGCCACATGCGGCCCAGTAGAAGCCACTCTTATGGCTATTGAGTAGTTTCATTTTAGATCTGAAAAACATACTCCACAATTTTTAACAAAGCCTCTAGAGGCGAAGGTTTGCGAGTTGAATTTTTATACCTTCCCAAATATTGATAGAGCTTAATTTGAGTTACAGTTGTTACATTTGAAAAACAAAGATCTGTGTACAGAAACATTCACAAAATTGAAGTCAGAACTAGAAAATGTACCTTGACATAAAGGAAAATTGGCCGTCAGACATCAGTAGGCGGATCTTTCAAAATGTAGGAAGGAGGAGGAAATTATATTTGAAACATGGAACTGTCTTCCAGATTTTTAGGATCAAGTAAAAACAAATGCATATCGTATCTTGACAATTTTTGGATCTACATACTATTACTACTGTGAAAAATTATTTTCAAATGTTACAATTATTAAAAACAAATTAATAAGTTTGCTTAGTGACGAAAGACTCGAAAGTTGCATAAAATTAACAACTTCTAAATATTCGCCAAAATTTCGCCTGTACTTAATACCAAAATTCTCACTAACATTATATAATTGCGTATATTATTTATTACATTTAATTTGTATTTTCACCAATTGTTTATCATCTACTGAAATTAGGTTTTTACTATTAGAGTTATTGTAAGTTATAAAAAAGTGTTTCCGTTTTCTTTATTACTCTGACTTACTGATACAACGCAAAATATAATTTTGATTTCACAATAAATACGTATTCCCAAAAGATAACGGTTATATTACTTTTTCTATTACGTATTACCGATGTATGTACTTATATTTTGGCTCTTTAAAAAATAAACACATGGGGGAAAATGGCTCTTAACTCCCGAAAGGTTGCCGACCCCTGCTCCAATTAAAGAGGAAGCGTCCCTCTCCGCGGGTTCTCCGGCCGTAGCTTCTTCATGCTAGGTATCAGCGATTGACGATTCAATCGTGCGTGCGATTCAATCGTTGTCGATAATCATTAGGGAGAGGGTTTTTATGTCCTAAAATATCTTGAAATATGCTTAGAAAAATATGCATTTATGTCCTAAAAATTCTGAAATATGCACTTTAATATGGAATTAAAATTAAAAATATTTCATTCCCTCTATAAACCTTTCTTATAAAATTCAGGAGAAGTATGCTTGGAATGAAAAGATATATTTTATCATCTACAGAAAAAAACAACGCTGTGACAAGCTCTTTCGAACTAATGAACTACTGAAGAACTGAGAACTATAGACAAAGTAAGCAATTTTTTATTATTCGTAAAAGAAAGTAAGCTATTTTTTGCAGATTCGATGGTATAACGGCTACCGTATTGGGCTGTTGTACCCAAGTTTGCGGGTTCAAATACAATGGAAGCCGTGGATTTTTAAGGACAAAAAATTCCTTCATACGCCTAACATTGGAGGGGAAGTAAAGCCGGCTGTCCCATGTAGTAGATTTACTGCATATAAAATATTTTTAAGCCTAAAAGAAGCCTCTGAGTTAAATTCAAATCGCCTGTTTCGTCGCCTAAGATAATACCTCCTTTCTCCGCTACGTGGTGAAGGAGCGTAGCGAATTTAGCGTGGTCAGGCGGAAGAGTGGGCCTGATGGCCCGAGTCTCGCCACGTAAAATAAGGCATTAACTAACTATTTTTACGCAATAAACAAAATATGCGCCTTTAATTACACGAATATGCACCAACAGGAAAATCGGCCAAATATGCCCTAATACGAGTAGCATCATATTCTAACGATGTAATCGATGTAGCATCATATTCTAACCAAATGTCATGAAATTTCACTTATATATGTCCTGGAGCAAGGGACAAAAATATACAAAATCAGAAATCCGCTCCCTAATAATCATCGGTCACTACGACGAACGTCTGGCGACACCACATTGAACGACGGAGGGGAATTTCCCGGTGACAGACGATAGGTCTAGGAGAGGGGGTTTAGCTATCAATTAAAAATTTTAGCATATGCCTAGTGCCACCATTTCTTTGTTTTTTTCTGTTATGAGTTGGGGCGGATTTTGATCACCTAAAACATAGTTAAATATGATCAATAAAATGATCTTACAATGTTTTTAAAATGACCTAAAACGCAAAGAAAAATGCGCTCAAAATGTGATCAAAACACATTTCAGATGACTCTCCAGCTGATGTGTTACTGGTGTAATCGAGGCTTCTTCCATTCGTTCAAGCGTACACAGCGTGCAAACTTTTAGTTTGGACTGTTGTTTACCAGGAAATCTCTGTCTTCGGTTATCCAGAAATAGACTGAATCGACAATGGCGAGGATTGAAGTGACAGAAACCTGAGGTAACACACAACGGATGTCATTACAATTTCTAAATGAAGAAATCGGATGTGCTAGTCAGGAATTTTGTGACGAACATTTGTTGGGTCTCGTAAATATTATTTGGAGCAAGTACTATTAAAATGATATTAAAATTGATGAAACCAGCAAAAATGCGTTAAAATAACAGGAAAAGTTAAAAAATGACTTACTCGAAATCGACAAAAAGTGCAAAAAATGATATATAAAAATGGGACATTTCCTTTCTTCATAACATAAAATTAATTTCTGTACTAAATAGCATTGTTGTAAAGCGAAAAGAAAAAAAGATATTTCATTAAAATTCGCCCACTAGTTTTGCAATTTTTTTCACGTTTTCCCCTTTCTATTCAACTTTAGAATTGCATTGTTATTTAAATTACAGAACTATTTTTAATGTATTTTAACAGTACTATTTGAGTAGGATATGGATCACGGGATCGATCAATTAATGAAACACATTAGTTTGCCAACGTTTTGGAATATTTAATTCCTTCATCAGGGCTACAAAAAACACAATCACAAGGAATAAAGACAACTTGTCTGAACAACAACATTAGTACAATTCTACAATGGTCAATTTCAACCGGGAGGAGAATATGGAAGTAATGTTGTTGTTCAGACAAGTTGTCATTATTCCTTGTGATGGTGTTATTTGTAGCCCTGATGAAGGAATTAAATATTCCGAAACGTTGTCAAACTAATGTGTTTCATTAATTGACCGATCCCGTGATCCATATCCTACTACTTATTAACGGTCGTGATTTCTACAATAGTACTATTTGAAGTTTTATTTAATGCTATCGACTCAATTTCACAAAAAATGTGCGTTGGCCCCTTGTTATGCTAAGCCCTTTAATTTTTTCTTTTTTTTTTCTTTTCTTTTCTTTGCTCTTTTCTTTTCTTTTCTTTGCTCTTTTCTTTTCTTTGCTCTTTTCTTTTTCTTTTCTTTTATTTTCCTTTCTTTCCTTTTTCTTCATGCCATAACGCGACGCGGGGCTTCTCTGCCTCTTCCCGCGTGGCTGTGACGCGGTGCGCCGCGCCACTGGCGCAACGGCCTGCGCGGGCACTGGGTCAACGTTGCGCAAGCGGCGCCGCACGTGACGGAACGCACGGCGCAGGCGCAGGCGCACGTGCACGAGACCCCCCTCCTCGCCTCCTCGCCTCCTCGTTCCCGCAGACAGGGCGGCGCGGCCACAGTTCTATTTCGCGGGGATGGGGGGTGCGGGCTCGATGGTCGATTTTTGATACAAGAACTATGAACTCGAAAATACGGAGACCGTTCTACATAATATTTCTCGAATCCTTTACAGAAGTGACTCAACATTGATGGACCGGTAGCGGTAGCTCAGTGCATCAACTGACGCCACTGCAGCGCCTCTGACCGGGAGGTCCTAGGTCCTTCGAATCCTGACGGCGGCAGGATTTTCGACACTAGCTTTTCAGCTAGGTCGAATTCAGTCGCTGTCTGGAGGAGAATTCTAGCGGCCGGCTGCTCTGATCGGTAGTTTTCCGTGGTTTCTCCGATCAACACCAGGCGACCGCCGGAGCAGTACCCTACCAAACGGGCCACGGACCGCGCGGGATCTGTCCTTCCTCTTCCTTGTCCTATCCTCTCCTCTTACACACACACTTACACTAACATGCACCACACTATCACATATTTCGGGAGACCGGTCGGGAGCTTAGAGCTTGTCCCTGCAGGGGCGGTGCCCCGCTGGTGGGAAAGTCCTGGTTAGGGGGAAACCCCAATAGCCACGGTAGGTATGTGCCGGATCTCCCATCCAGCGGGAGAAGATCACCGCCATCTCCCGAGGGGGGGAAACATGCACTACACTAACGGGACTAATGGCCGAAGCAGTTGACGCGCCCGGAAACACGAAAAAATCAATCAATCAACACTGATGACGGAAAGATTAGGAGATGTAACATCACCAGCGGCGTAGCTTCAGTTGGTGTCACCCAGGATGAAACTAATGGAAGCACCTCTCCCTAATAAATTAAATAGAACATATATATATATATATATATATATATATATATATATATATATATTACTGAATAGTTTATACATTATTTAATTTAAAAATTATATTTCACATGATATTTTTATAATATAATTTATTTATAATATGCACATATATTTTTAATAAAAACTATTAATACTTTAATATAATACTTTAAACGAATCATTAAAATTATATAATTCCAACAATAAACATTTCTATTTGTGTCACCCCTAAAATGGAGGCGGACCGCTTCCCCCTCCTAACACGGCCACTGAACATCACAACAGATCTTAGATCATAGCAAGTTCACAACAGGTAATAGAGCATAGCAAGTTGTACTATGTGTAAAATTTATGTACATAACTCTATTGTAAAGTGGTAATTATATTATATTAAATTGGCACCAGAAAAAATAAGTTAAAGAAACAAACAACAGGTATTTAATTTCAACAGAGAGATCCTTCGCGCATGGTCAGTGATTCAAATAAAACATTTAATTAGGCACTAGTAACAAAAGAATCGACTAACATCTATCCCCATCTTCACGCTCTCGTACTTTAAGCTAAAGTAAATTTTGCAGTTTCTAGGGACAACTGCTACCCTCTTCTCCTCACCACCTGCACCAATTTTAAAGATCTTTGCATGGTAATAAAACACCTTCAGTTCAGACGTATGTACTGTATTAGAGCTCAAAAGCATCTATTAAGCGAGTTTTCGTCCATCCATACACACGTGATAAAAACAACATCGTCTCAGGGACTCTCAAAACACTCCAAGTTACCAACCAAATATCATCAACAAATTTCTATGTCGAATTCAATACCTTTTTCTTTATACTACGTGTAGCTTAGAACAGTCAAATTTCAAATATTGAAAATTAAAATGTAAAAAAATTAAAGAGATGAGAAAGATCGTGATATCCTTAATAGTTCTTTTAAATTATACATGTAAAATTATTTACCTACTAATGTCAAGTGAGAAACATGCCAGAATCTTGTTAATTTTCCTCTCTACTTTAGTACACGGAGGAAAAGTATTGGGATCGTCTCAACAACACGATCTCGAATTTTCGTTCGTAAAATCCTCATTTCAAGTTCTTTCGTTCTAAAACGTTGAACACACGCCAGGATTAAAGCCTATTAGAGCTCTTCCAAAGATGGTTAATGCTGGTGCAGGAGGAGATGAGATGCGCACAATTTTGTAGTCGAAAATCGGGATGTCTGGATGGATGACGGACATGTACGGTACATGTCCCCATAACTCCGGCAGATTAGAAAGTATTGAACTGAAACTTGGTAAATACGGCAGGAGTAATAACTAATTCTGCCATTGCGGAGATTATAAAGATATATTATTTTTTTGAGTTATTTTACATTTTTTTAACCCCAGTTATATTTTAAATTTTCTAGAAAATGGGTCCAATTTTTTTCTTTAGCTTTTTGCTCGAAAGTGCATTTAATATTGTATAGCTCTAATTTTCATCAACATATCTGAATTTTTTAAAATTAAAAGGTTCAAATTTATTTTCGAACCTCTCCTGCCAATATTAACATTAGAGTTCTCTTTGTCAATGTAGTTTATCCCTCATTAGTAGATCTTTAAATGATGACACGCACTTTTTAAGAAAAAATGACCGGTTGTTGAATAATAAGACAAAGAGGAGGAAAAGTGATGATATTCCGCTATTCCCACTAGCTTTTTGTATAAATACGTAAGTATACGTAATAAAACGGTATACACCATTACATCTACAAAACAAACCAAGGTTGATATTGATGGATATGAAATTATTTCCCACATTATGCCAAACGGATTTAAGGTGAAAAACTAGTATAAACAGAACTACACCGATAAAAGAAGATTAACGTGTTGTAACCACAACAGGTTGAAGATGATGAAACATTCTTTCTACTTTAGGATGTCTCATGATACAATTGAAGCTCTATTTAATATTTTGAATGTGGATGTGCATAAAGAAGAAGTTTAGAGAGAAATAGGATCTAAGGAGAGATTAGCAGTTTGTTTGCGGCAAGACACCACACTTTATGTCGAAACGGATTGCTTGCATAGTTGAAAAAAAATTTCAAAGAATTACATGGAAATAAAATATAAACGTCTATGTGAGGCAACACTTCTCCTTTTCTACAAATTAATCCGTTGTATAGCTGAAGTACATTTAATATTAATGCAAAACATCATTTATTTATTTAGTAAAAAACGATCAAAAACTGTATCTGATGTATGGGGGAGAAACTCATCGCGCATTTTTCTGTATTGCTAACAAAATAGAAACCCACCCTAAGCTCTACTACCACTACAAGCACAAGGAAAAGCTCAACAAAACGTGTGCATAGTGAAGCTACTTTTACGTCCAGAAGCAAATCAAGGTGCCATCTCAGCATTTGCTCAATGGATCAGGGAAACTGACAAAAACCCGATCGAGATGAAGGTCGTTAACCCGGAAGCGAAGTGCATTACTTGTTACAGGCATATTAAGTCTTTTAAAAAAATATACAATATAAATGTAAACTAATTCATTATACTATATCATTGTTTTTCTTTTTGGCGATCAGTATAGTCTCTAATTGTAAAGAAACAGTTTTGCAGCAGAAAGTATTATACTTTTAACTTAAATTTATAGACCAATTTCAATTGTTTAATTTCATCTGGCAATGCGTTGTAAAGTAACGTACATGTATTGTATGTGGATTTCTTGTTGTGAGCTGTTGATACTGACACTTGATGAACACGATTCCTACGTCGTGTGTTGTAACTATAAATATCAGTATTACATGAAAATATATTCCCACCGTTAAGTAAGTCAGTTTTGACAAATATATGGCAAAGAATTTGAAAGATTAGTAAATAATGTCCTTTCGTGCCAGTACGATATTTCCACTCTTAGAGAGCGATGTTTAAGGTATGAGGTTATCCAATCTAGGGAATTATCACGAATTCCATAAGAAGGTAATTTTGAGAGCAAGACGTTATGATAAATAACGTCAAAAGCTTTCGAAAGATCTAAAAATATCGCAATGGGTTCTTCATTTTGGTCCATTGATAAAGCAACATATTTAAGAAAAGAAAAAATGGCAGTTTCCCTAGATTTTGATTTTCTAAAACCGTGTTGAGTCTGAAAACGCTTCGTTTTTCCTGAGTAAAGTTTCCATTCACGTATAGACAAGCATCTCTAATATTTTTGAGAAAACTGACAAAAGAGAAATTGGCCGGTTATTTTGAATTTACTTTTTGTTCATTTTTTTAAAAAAAGGTGCTTATTTTTTGCTGCTTTGAAAATATCTGGAAATATTCCTGTGCACAAGGAAGCATTGAAAATGTGATTAAATGGATTTATAATGGCAGGTGCACACGTTTTTAATAAACAATCCGTTAATTCGTCTAAACCAGATGAATATTTATGTTTTAGTTTACTGACTATTCTGAGGATTTGGTTGGAAGAAGTTTCGGAAATGTACATTGTGCCGAAATTTTTTTTGAGAAGCATATGCTGCTGAATTTTGTGGTTTTAGTCCCTTCGTGAAATCAACCGCAATTCTAGAAAAGTGTTGGTTGAAGGGATTTGCAACGTTTTTTCTGGATTATTTGTTTCTCTTTCATTATACTTTAAAACAACATTTTCTACGAAATATCGAGATGACGGGTCGTATTGTTTACAATTTTCCACAGTGCTTTAGTTTTGTTTCTAGCGTTCAAATTATCCTCATTATTTTTCATTATTGTTACCTGAACTATTATTTTCCTTAAAATTCTTTTATATTCTCGGAAGTAGACATGGAAACCAGGTGATAGGCTATGATGTTTAGAAATAAAGTAGTAAAGTAGGCACAAGTAATTCAACAATTCTAAACACAACACTTTCTTAGGTTTTCAGTATGATATGAAAGAATTGTTTCATTTTTACAAATATTTGTGTTCTCCGTAACAGTCTCTTACCTCAACATATTCGCAGATCACATTTCTACCATACTATTTACGAGGATATTACACAAACGTAGAGCGTAAGTTTTCTTCAGTTGTGCGTGTAACGTTACTAACTCTAGACCAGCAGGATTAAATTGTACTGAATCACATTTGCTCCATATAAATACACAACTGAATCGGCGGAATGGCCGCCCAAACTTATTTTGCGTCTGTCTGATATTTTAGCATATCTTCCAAATTCAACATTATCCGTTCTTATTCTAATGCACTCTTGAGCGTATCGTGAAAAGGGATACACAAAGCGCATAAATATTTTTTTCTCTATCCCTCTTTTAAAATTACAGCGATAACTTCTAGCTGCTAACTCGGCATCGTTCATGTATTTATCACAACCACCTATTTAACATTCACTGGGAGAGGTAATTCAGGTCATTAACTGATGATACTGCAGCGCCTCTGAAAGGGAGGTCTTAGGTTCGAGTACAGATATTGACAAGATTTTCGACACTAGCTTGTCAGCTAGGTCGAATTCAGGCGCTGTCTGGAGGAGAATTCTAGAGTCCGGCTGCTGTGATCGGTAGTTCTCCGTGGTTTCACCGATCAACACCAGGTGAATGGCGGAGCAGTACCCCTAACAAACGGACCGCGCGCGATCTTTCCTTCCTCCCCCTTATCCTATCCTCCCCTCTTACACACGCCTACATTAACATACACTACACCTACCACCCATGCCAGGAGACCGATCGGGAGCCGGGAGCTTAGAGCTTGTCCCGGCTGGGGCGGTGCCCCGCTGGTGGGAGATACCTGGTTGAAGGAAAACCCGTTAGCCGACGGTAGGTCGGCGCGGGATCTCGCCATCCAGCGGGGGAAGATTACCCTACACTAACGGGACTAATGACCTGAGTAGTTGACGTGTCGGGAATCACTAACACCAACCAACAAATATTAATACCCAATAATTATTAAGCATTCTCGACCGTCACGCAATGTTTGTCCCCTCTCCCCTTCCGCACGCTCTATCCGGACTTTGATGGCTGTCGTGTCCACACTTCCGCGTTGCTCGGCCAGCTCCATAAGTTCGGTGAGTTGCTCTCGTTTCTTTCTCTCTTTCCGCCACACCCATTCTCGCCGCTCGGTCAGCTTCTTTGCTACGCCTCCTCCTTCCGCTCCGGCCCTCCACCCTCGCCTTTTGCTTTTTCCGCTGCCTCGTACGTTTTCGCTCATTCCACTTCTTTCTCTCCTGCTCCGCCAACTACTTGTTCTCCTTTCTCTCCGCTTGCCACTTTTAACCTTTAATTGATATCGCGGTCTGACATACCACGAAGGCAAGATGGCCCTTGTGCAACAATCAATGATTGTTATGTCCACACGTTCAGCGGCTCAGTATCTTCCATCCATAGAGTAGATTTATCTTTGAACAAAGTAAGAGCTTCACTAGTGCTTTCTTTTTAAGAGTTATGTAATATGTTTGTGAGGTGCGGTACGAGATACCGCCGATACCAATTTTTTTTTGTCTTCGAGATAACCAGTGGCGAATTTTCCGATACATCGCGTATACCGCGGGTATACCTAGTAATTCTAAGTGTATAAGAAATATTTCATAAGTTTGATTATCCTCTAAAAGGTTATTGACTATTCGAAAACTTTAAATGGTGCGAGAAAATAACTGTTTGCTACCGAGAGCCAGTTAAGCTTCCGCATCCTGTAAGCGCTATTACGTGCGGTTGAGTGAGAAGTTTCGAACAGTTCTTAATGCTGTCCTGAGAATTTGCTAGTGCAGGCGAAGGCACCGCATGCCAACCGCGATGACCTAGGGCGGCACCGCAAAATATTGCGGTGAACAGTTCTTTTCTGGTCGTTCGTAAGTTACACTTCTCTCAACTTTTGTGAAAATAGAGTGTGTTAATGATCCAGAAGTTAGTGGTTTGTGTAATTGTCTTATAGAACAATTATTAAGGACGGAATTTCATAGTATTGGGATTTCAGAAAAGCTCAAAAATAAAACAACGTAAAGTAAAGGTAGCGTCTACAAAGTGCGGTGTACTGGAAATAATGTTCAGAATTCGCCATTGGAGATAACATGTAATTATAGATATCATAATAATGATTCTGAAACCGAACAGGAGTAAGAGAATGAACATAATTGAAAATATTCAAATACTACAATAGTATTTAGAGACAGAAATGAAAGCAGTAAGAAAAAAATGCTTCAAGTGGTGTGCCTACCCTTCATTGATTATTTGGTGTTTCTGGGCTCGTCAACGGCTGTCACCCCGAAGAGCCATGCAACAACGCCGCCCAGATAGGGAATGGACCGGTAAGTTCCGCACGTTTCTGGCTTCAGTAACTTTATTTTATATACAAAGAAAAAAATTACATAACTTTTCAACTTCATCATAGTTTACGTCAACACACTTTTCACATCTGTGTATTAACATTTCTAGGCCTCTCAAAAAGTACTCCAATGTTTTGTTTGCAAAGCTGTCAAGAACTGCTTCTTTTGCCTCATTCTCGTCTGAAACATTTTATCCCCGAAGTTTTTCTTAAGTTCTGATATGGGGTAGATGTCACTGGGTGCCCAATCTGGACTAGTGTAAATGATCCAACTTCTTAAAGCCATAGTCCTCAACATTCTTTGCAATCTGAAGAGTAAGAACAGGTGCGTTATCGTGAAAATGCTACCACCATACCATAGATTTCACGCACTGCATCGAACTCATGTACCCCTCTCCACAAAATTGGGTGAGATGTCGGTTGCAAACTTATATCATTAATTTAAATTAAAATTTACATTAAAAATTAAAGATAAGATTTATATACTGCTGAGAAGATTTTCCTGTAGATGAGCGTCATCTTGGTCAGACCGGAAACTTATGGAACCACATGTGAACCTAAATATTTTAAAATACGAATCTGGTGGTAACACTCAATCGTAGCTACACATTTATTCTGTTCGCTCAAACGTATTCGAATTTGGGAGCAATCATTCCTTGTGTAGCGCCATAGGACTGGTCTTCCTCCAGCAGAGAAGCACTTGCAAGGTATGGGGATGAGGGTAACTAAAAATAACCACACGAACAATAAACGCCTCACAGCGGGAAGGGGGAAGGGAACCTGGCGCCGAGGTGTCGGCAGGCTAGCCAGCGTTGCTAGACAAGTGCTGCAAGGCTAAACCTGGGGTATTTGACGTAAGAAGTGACATGGCGCGGCCCTATATAAGGGAGAGCTGGAAATCCACCCGCGAGTATACACTCCTAAAGCGGATTTGCATCGCGAATTATCAATTCCACTGCTCATTAGTCATATAAAAAATATTTCAACAGTTTTTCAGAACTTCGTTTTCTGCCCAGCAGCTACAAGCTCTGACGATGATCGCTACGCGATCGAAAAGATCTTAAGCATAAATATAAAAATTGATACCAGACAACATCTGTTTTATTTACTTTGGAGTTAGCTCTGACAAACGCCTACAGTGAGAACTTGGATATTGTACATATATTTGTAAATAAACTGCAGATAACTCATTCGTACCTGTTTTCTTGTGGTGTACATCCCACGACGTCTCTCTTGGTTCTAATGTTTTTGTGGCACGTAGAAAAAGCACATGCTCTCTTTTTTACTATATTTTTATTAAATTATATTTATAGACATCAATAACGTATAGTATACCAATTACAGCTCTGCAAATGTGACCTGCATTGGTGTCCTGGTGACTCATTCCTCAAAGAACAGGATATATATTTTTACTTACTCAAAAATAAATGCTAAATAGTTGAGAAATTTAAATCGTGTCAACTTCGAGGTAAAAACTGTAATTTGCATCCATCGTTTTTAACCGAAGTTCTTGGTTCGCAAATAAATTTTTCCGTTTTTAATGGAGAACCGATCAATGTGCCTAGAAAAAATCAAATCTTAGGAATGATGCCTACATCACGATTTTCATAAAGTAACTGCATTATCATGCATTATATTAACAAAAACAACAGTCGTCGCAGTAATTTCCACGTCCACACCATGAAAAGGAGAGTGATTTCCATGTCCACATCAAATCATACGAATGCAAGAGGTTTATTTGGTAGCAAGATCAGTCGTCAAACTATGTCCGTGGACACATGACAAAATTCTGATCATGAACTCCCGAGTGAAATCACACTTTACAACTACATAACAGCAAGAACACAAATAAATTTGTTGTTGATTGTTTAATGTTAATAGTGAGTACAATAAATGCATTTAAATAAATAAATATTATTCCCTGTATGTACTATCTTAGCAGACATACTTTTTACACAGAAGTACCAATTTATTATTATTATTATTATTATTATTATTATTATTATTATTTTATTTATACAAATTTTTTACGTATTGTAGAAACAGTTGCACCTCCTTGACGGCCATTCATTCTCAAATTAATTTCAATTTAGCATTTACGGACTCAGTTGTTTTCATTGTACCCAGGTTTACTTAGGAACTACTAAGGAAAACACTGAAAAAGTTACACAAACGAAGTAGTGAACACAGCGTTCATTTTCCCAAGAACAGACAAAAAAAAAAACAACAATATTTTCGTAAATGTAAATTCTCATACTAACTACACACTTTCAGAAGTTCAGAATTTTTTTTTTTCATGTATTAAAAAAATGGAATTTCTCCAAACTGAAAAATTTCAGTCCAAGTTAAAACAAACATGACGGATATGAAAGAATGGTTGACATTCTTCAATTCATTTCATCCAAATTAGGCGTAATCACTTGTTCAATCTTCTTCTATAAAATCATCGCAGGCCAATGTTAAGCAGGTGCCATTTATTGAATTTCAGTATTGCGGAGTTTCTCTAAGTCACAGGTATACTTTAACTGCATACAGAATGCAGGAATTCTCAAAGAACACAGCAATTTTTTTTGTTCGCATCAGTAAGATTTGAATTCGCGCGGTATGCAGCAAACATAACCTGTCAAGAGAGGTTCACGTTCGTGTTTGCAGCGCTATCTAGTAGAAAAACGCACATTTATACTGTCGGCACTTTCGCCTCTTGTTCTTATTTCTTCATCGGTGGGAAACTTATCCACTGCAAATGTGGGAGCAATTACAAAAAACAACAACAACAAATTCGTATTATTATATATGCATTAGGCAATGAATGATAGCAAAAGTTAAAATAGATGTGGGGAAAATAATCTTGGAAAAGTGAATATTTCTGCTTGAGGTTTTTGAGCCTTTATTTCAAAATTGGTGTTTTGCAGAACTTCTTCAAGAGTGTATTTTGTTTATTTTGCATGTGGTTACATGCCAAATAAAATCATTTATGGCGATTTCAATGTAGTTAATTTGTTATCAACTTAATTTCTTATGATTTACTCGTTCATTGCTGTGTATTTACTGACCTGAAACAAAACACGAAACTGTATTGTTAATACCCGGGCCTTTCTGATCCTTTATGCCCTCGGGACTTTTGAATACTTTATGGCCCGCTCTAATACCAACACGTCACATACATTTTTATAAATTCGGTTTATTACAGTTAAGATGCAAGCAAATACTATAAATAAATGGTATAATACTCAAATAAGTAAAATAACTCGTTTTAAAACTTAATTTGGTTAATTGTC
Source organism: Teleogryllus oceanicus (assembly GCA_964035755.1). Taxonomy (NCBI): domain Eukaryota; kingdom Metazoa; phylum Arthropoda; class Insecta; order Orthoptera; family Gryllidae; genus Teleogryllus; species Teleogryllus oceanicus. The sequence continues at coordinate 212,992,716 of CAXIVR010000002.1, read as the reverse complement.
ATGAAAATTACAATTTTAGAATGATCCCGTGAATTTATAATACCCATCAGCCATGTACGTTTCACTGTTACGTATCACATTTTGTAGAGACATATTCTCGAGTTGTGGTAATAAGTTGTATTCTCGAGTTGTGGTAATAAGATGTAGACGGCACATTGGCTAACATCCTCGAAATGTTATTTTTTGGTGTTATGACTGGAGACCGAAAAAATATGTAGTATGAAACGTCAAAATATGTACATAAATATGTAACGAAAACTGTAAGAATATGCAATAAATATGTAAAATCAGGTATAATATGTAATATTAAAATACACAAATTATAAAATATATTAACCTAATTCGAAATTCATTTATCAAAAATTTCCGAAACAATTTTAAAAATAATTCAAACGTTTTAAAAATAATTAGGAGAGCAGAAGTTGACGCACGTTTTGAACTTTACAACATTCCCGTCAGTAATAAAAGCTTTATCTATCGCTATCCAGGACCATAGTTTAGCAGCCAAACTAGACGCAATGGAAGCCCTCATACAAACTGGCAATACCTACAACTAGCAAACAATCACTGCAGCGTGAATCATTCTCATCTAATTGTTACACGTCGGCGATTGCCATAGTTTTTTTCTAAAATTAAGGTTAAAGGTCACGAAACGCGACGTCCATAATACTTTTCACACCTAAAGGTGAAAATGATTTCAGTCGCATACTTCCCCATCACTGAGCTAATTAAAGAAGGCGCGCCAGACTGTAAGAACATCCGACCGCGTCTTAATGTAATGTAATATTATGTAATGTAATATTAATGTAATCAATAAATGTAGTACACTTCGAGTCGACAGCACTAAGTATTTATGTAGGAAAAATTATGACTTTTTAAAAATATTTTGTCATAAAATGTAATAACATTGAAGAAAATTGATAGATTAAAAAATATTTTGCGAAAATAGAAAATATGTAAAATATGTAATAAGTACTAAATATGTAAAAATATGTAACAAAAAATTATTGGTTAGGATGGCGACGATTCCCCAAGATTTAATTTTGAGAACGGTAAGTAGAAAGGCAAAAAAATGTAATTACATAAAAATCCGGTCTCTACTTATGACATACTCCAAATAACTTTTAGCAATAGAGGCAAATAACCTGAAAGTACCGTTTCATCAGCGTAATTTTCACCGTTATTCACGTTCATTTTCACTGTTCTCAAATACACCATAAACATTTTCATATATTTCTCGAGATTTTACTTGAAACCACTGTCCGTAGTTTAGTTAGTTTTTGCGAGAATTTCCACAGGAACTTCTCAATACTCTTTCATTTTGTACGAAAAATCAGTCCAGCAACGATAATGCAATAATAATGAAATGCCCATTGTTTTGTTTATCTCATGTCTTATTGACAAATGACTATTGCACCGCGTCTTTTCATTTTTGACGCAAGAAAAATCATAAAATATTCTTAATTCTCGTTTAATGCAGGAACGAACTAGTAAACCATAAAGTTGTGTATGCACCACGGGCGTTAGTAGATCTTTTTGCCCCGAGGGCGAATTCCAAACCCGAGGGCCTCTGGCCCGAGGGGTTGGAAGTCGCCCGAGGGGCAAAAACTTATACTTAACGCTCTTGATACATAAATAACTATTTTATTAATAAAAACGGACGGACTAAAAATGGCATAAGGGTTTAAGATGTTTATTTCGGTTCACTGAAATAGTTTACTTTAAAAGAAATAAGAATCATCAAAAATCCTCATTTCTGGACAAGACAATTGTTATATGAAATGCATTGTAAACAATTTATTATCAATACTTTGTAAAATTTATTCTGCTTATTTCATGTTCACAATTTCATAGAAGATTGATATGACGTAAGAAGGCACTTTTTACATACAGGACACACCCGTTGGACGTAGTTCAACTCTCTGCCGCCACACGGCGTTCCAAACACTGACAGTCGCGCTATAGTAGCGGTGCGTCTCCATAGGAACTACGTTCTCTGCATCAAAACGCGCGGTACAATTTGAATGTTTAAATATTTGAAGAACATTACAGTTGTTCGTTCTTAAGCATTACGAATATTTGTACGTATTATCCACTAACTGACACATATCCTACTAGTCTACACGAGTCTTACTAGAAGAGTACGCATTTTTTTAATGACTTACAACATAGGATTGAATAAAATTAGTTTACTTTGAAATGAAGGTCCCTAAGGAACTATTATCTAATCCTATTACATCTTTATGTACGACTAAAAACTCAACTTCATTATCAACTAGCAAGCCGAAAATATTTAGAATACTTTCCTTCTTAAACACTTAAAACAACATAAATGTAATATTTGTTTATTAAAATTACATCCATTTGATGTATCTATTAAAATTAACATCTATGTAAACTTGAGAAGTGGATTTGGACTGAACAAAATTTAGTGGTTTAGTGAATTCAAAATGAAGATGGAATTTATTTTTCTGACTAAAAATAAACCATTAAATGATATTAATTCGAAGAAAGAAAAGTACATAAATAAAGCAAATATCTACTCTATTTTATCCTCTACGTATTTCTTCCAGTGAGTTTTTAAATAAGTGTTCAAGTTGTCCTTTTACAATTTTCTGCTCAAAAATTACTTTTGGCCATAAATGGCAAACATTATAACGTATTGGTGGAAAACCATTTACATATACTTGATCAGCATACCAGAAATACTTTAAATCACCTGTCATTTGGAAAACGTTCTCCAAGAGTTACATTTTGTCCAGCAGCAAGTACTCAATCTTTAATAAGATTTATTTTATTATCGCTTGCCATAGTATTATACACAATTAATTAAATATTTCTGGTGCAATTCCAAAAGTAAACATTGTAGTATTACAATGCTATTAGTAAGTATCTGTGTACCAAAGTATGCGTCTCCTTTGACACACTTATCTTCCTTTCCTTCCTACTCGTTGTCATCATCACTATCGGCGGCTGCGTCATAATAATCGTGTTTACAAGTTTAAAGAATTCAGTTTGTTTCTCTACCCTAAATGTTGTCAAACACGTACTGCTGAATTTTGTCTGGTTGAATAGTATATTTCTTTCAGCTTTCTAAGGGAATTTCTTTGTAAACTTTCTATTAAATTTTACATTACAATATGCAACGCCAAATGATCACAACCAGGGACCAGGAAATATACAATGACATCATAAGTTTGTTATGTTTTAGTATTGCTTTTTGCCTAGTCATCTGTTTACTAACTCATTGTTTGGGGACACGGCATTATCCGCACACAGCATGACAGTCCAAAATCCAAGCAGACAAGGTAACACAACTTGTCACACAAGAAACGACTCCAGTTGAATTTTTTCTCCGCAGTCCTAGGGCAACAAAATACTCCATTGCCAGCTTTTACGCGGTCTCGAGGTCAGCGTTTAAGAGTGGTTACCAAGAGATTTTTGCCACGCTCTTGTCATTGACTTCTTCACTTTCAACATTCAGCTGAGAGCTATTTAGTTAAAATGTTGAAGGATCTTGAACAAATTGCGATGGCATCTGGCGCGTGGAGAAAAATCTGACCAAGCCACATTTATTTACGGCTGCTTGAGAAATAAAACAACCGCGCGGCTACCTCGACCACTACGAAAATAACTATGACAGCTACAAGAACCATGACAAATACGCCAAGGACAGAGTGACAAGGTCGTTCACAATATCTAACGACGCCTCTGCTGGTCGTTTTGTATGCAGGTGTGTGTCCATCATTTATAATGAGACTTGTCTCATAGATCGATTTCGGCTGATGTGTACAAAATCTACCATACGCCATGTACCATCATTTTAGTCACGAAGTGTACAAGTTTAAGCCCACCTGAGTTGCCGCGGTGACTAAGAGCGTGTACCGACTCAGAGCTTCGGTCCGAAGGATCGCGGGTTCGAGTCCCGCCTTGAGCATGGTTGTTTGGCTCTTGTCTGTCATGTATGCGTTGTCGCGGAGGGTCTCGCGTTCTGCTGACCCCAGATCAGAGGAGCCTGCAAGTGTGTTGGTGTCTAGTGTATGGCCGAATACGCGTCCTATCTGGAGGGTAATCGGCTGTCCTCTGGAAAAAGCTCTAGGAAAAAAATAAACGTAAAAAATTAATTGATTTTTGCACGAAATAGCGAAGACTTAAATGAGAACAAAATGTATCTGATAATTTTTTCTCAGTTTGCGATACGAAGTTTCATTCCAGAGGTGACTGAATGATAGGGAAACCCCAGGAAACACGAGTACATTTGCGAAATCGCTAAGAATTTCATGTGAGGAAATTAGATTTGAATTCCTAGGACGAAGGAAAGCTAGCAAACAGGTCTATTCACTAGAAGTAACCCGACGAAGAATTAATATTAGGAAATTTCTTTCACTGGCGATTCATTTTATAATGCGTCCGCTTCATTTCAGATCAGTTCGGATCCAAATTGAAACAATAATTCTACTGGGAGATGTGGCTCAGTGCATCAACTGATGCCACTGCAGTGACTTGTCAGCTAGGTCGAAATCAATCGTTGTCTGGAGGAGAATTCTAGAGGCCGGCTGCTCTGATCGGTAGTTTTCCGTAGTTTCACCGATCAACACCAGGCCGGAAGCACGGAGCAGTACCCTAACAAACAGGCCACACACCACGCGTGCTCTTTCCTACCTCTTCCTTGTCCTATCCCACTCTTTACACACACTTACACTGACATGCTCTACACTTCCACACATGCCGGGAGACCGGTCGGAGCTAGAGCTTGTTCCGGCTTGGGCGGTGCCCCGCTGGTGGGAGATACCTGGTTGGGGAAAACCCGCTAGCTGATGGTAGGTCGGCGCCGATCTCCCCATCCAGCAGTGGAAGATCACTGTCACCCAAAGAAAAAAACATGCACCCGCTCACGGGAGTAATGACCTCAGCAGTAGAGGCGCCCGGAATCACTAACAACCAACAATAATCCTGTTTCCCGGAAGAAAGTAACTAATTACAGTAGTAGGTCAAGGAAACTTTAATCAACATTATTGAAAAGTTAAAGAAGGCATGACACATTTTTTAGTATACTGTTGTAGAATATGGACATAAAACGAAAAGCTGATGTGTGATTTCCTTGAATGTTACGTATCTCAGTTTGACAGCACATCGAAATGAAGGTGAATTGCAAACACCTCAGGTGAAGCTACATTCATTATCGTGCTACGTCCAGTGTACTCATACCCTTCAAGAAAAATATTTCTACGCTATCATTGTTCACATCCATCGCTTCAAAGCACGATTAATACATTTAATAATTAAAAAGATTGAAATGCAATTGTTTCACCAATAAACAAAGTTTAAAAGATCTGACACTTCCTAAATTCCTGAAATACGACAATGTAATAATTGAGCCTTTATCTAGAAATGGAGACTCCACAGTAAAAAGCAGAAGAATTTATATGGTTCAACCAATTAAAATTGGTTTGGAATTCATCGAAATTTAGTTACTTCCACCAAATCCCTTATTTATTTTATGAAAAATAGGAATTCTGCGTGATTACGCCCTAGCCCATTTATTAGGGTACTACTCCAGCTTTCCCCCCGAATTGATCGAAGAAACCATGGAATATTAACGATCAGAGCCTCCTCTCTCTAGAATTCTCCTACAGACAGAGGCTGTACGAGTCTGGACAATGTGTCTACTGTTCAGGTGACATGCAGGCTGCGACAAAATTAGAAATTTACAAACAAATCCTTCGTAAGGATATTTAGTCCTTTGATGTTAAAACGGCAAATCATTTACTTATGAATACTATTTTGAAACGACTTATGGTGGTTTCATTTACAGCTGAAATGATCCAATGACAATGGTAGCGAACCCGCAAATTTGTGTGGGAGGTAACAATCGAAAAATGATTGAAAATAGTTTTATGTATGGTAGATAATCGCACGGGCCCTGAAATTTTGAGATTTTTTCTAATTTTTCATTCTTTATAACTAAGGTAAAAATTAAAATTAATACAAATTTAAGCAGAACCTTTGATTATCTTCAGAGGTATAACGGCCTCTGCCTAACCCTACAGGGAGCGAAATCGTTCGTGTGGGGGATTGTCATTCTCCTGAATGACACTGTCACAATAGGATCACATTGAAATATTTAACTATTAACAGAATATTTGCGTTAGAGGACGTAGCTAATTTTCGAATCTTCTGAAGGGTGTACTCACAGTGGATCAGTGTGCCGCCGAATTCGCGACTAGGAAAACGAATTGGAGCCAAATAGTAATTCAAACACCCACCAGAGCGCAGGTACGGCCGCACTGCGTAGTTCCATTAGCGTGCGCAGCCATAACCATTCGACTGTTGTGTCTCAAATACTTACGTGGACTCTGTTTGGGGTCTCACTGACTCCAAACGTTCTACACATAATTTACAAGTATTTCATGCAAGAATGTTATTTGGAATTATCAATTGAGAAAACGATGCTATTTATTTGCTTTATTTACTATATTGTACTAAATAACACAGAATAATGTTATTTCCAGAAACAATTTTTCTAGCATATCCTCATTACCATACATAGGAGTCTACCTCACTAGCAAGAGAATGTTTGAAACTGGACTACCAAATTGTAATAGACAATTCACCGAATTATCCCTCAGAAACCCCAACATAATTAACAAAACCGAAATGGACACTTTTTTAGAATTTTTCTGGTAATTTAGATGTCAAATGTGGTATTTTTTACTTCAACCACACAAACAAATTAATTCCAACAAAGAAACAAACTTAGAAAACTGAAAAGACTACAACATTTGTAAAAATTGACGTAAATAGAATATCTAAAAGGAGAAGTTCAGGGGAATAATATCCAGAAAGTTGCGAAACATTATTTGTCACTGGAATAAAACAAACAGTCTAAGGGTTAAACAAGAGGGGGGACTACATTTAGTAACACCTTTTCCCATTATTTTTTTATTTTTATAAGACTTTTACCACATAAACATACAGATAATTAAATTATAACTTTAATGAGACAATGAATAAACACAATTGATATTAAGATGAACCATTTTCAGGGTAGCCATTTGGTTTTGGAGAGCCCCATCCTCAAATGTGTAACAATTCGCCAAATTCCAGTCGACAAACGAAGAAATTCAGGAATTGACATATTTACGGAAATAAAATGTTTTATTACATAGTGCTAAGATCCCCATTGGAATTTTCAGGTAAGTCACGACTTCCTGAGCTCGCATCTAAGCTTTTCTGGATAAAACGGTCGACCTTCCAAGTCAAAAGAACAGAATGAAATGAACTCGAATTATTCGTCTCATCTGATCCATTTAACGTGAACAAAACCTTGTTCGGTTCGTTTATGAACGAAGAGCTCTGTGGAAGTCCTGCGATTCAATTCGCCAAAATTGAGGAAGGATAGTACAAAAGAAATCAATTAAATAAGTTGCTGATAGTTTCTGTCAAACACGAAATTAACCTTTTTAATGCAATAGGAATTTAAATTTGTTTCACAAACCTGTCTCTCCTGTCATATTAAACGCATCTTTTATTCTAGGGCTTTCATCCAGCCGAGAGCCGGTTACACTTCAAATCCCGATGGGACGCATATTCGACCATGCACTAGACACCAACACACTAACGGGCTTCTCCGATCTGGGTTGAGCTGAACACGAAGCTCTCCTCGACGACACATACATGAGAGACTAGGGGCTAACAGCCATGCGCAAGGCGTGACTGGAACCCGCGATCCGTCGGACGGAAGCGCTGAGTCGCTTCACGCTCTTAGGTACTTCGGCCTCTAGGTCGGCATTAAACGCATCTTACTCATATTAAATAAATCTCTCAGGGAGTTAATAAAATATCGCCGCAATACCATTAATGTTTTTCATCATCAATGTTTTTAAAACCGCATTAGTAACCATAATCGTTCACGCGGGAGGGGGAATTTAATTTGATGGTGGCCATGCTAATTTTTAATTAAAAAACTTTAATAATTAATAATTTTAATTAAATAAATAATTTTAATAAAAAATTAACTAACAGAGAAAAAATTATCAAGAATTTAACAAAACTTTTATAATCTGACTGATAATTAAAATTACGGAGGGCATTTGTCGATGAACGCTAGATTTTGATTATTTTTCATTCTCGAACACATTGGTCTGAAAAATGTTCAATTTATCTAAAAATTATTACAGGTGTTAATTATGATAGTACTTTTTTCTTTCAAAAATAAAAAATTTAAACTCGTAAAAACATCGAACAGAAAAAAATCGATGATAAAATCATCGGCTTCAAAAATAGATGTTAAAGCCATCGACAATTTTATAAAATCTTCAATGTTTGCATCCATCAATGTGCATTCTAATATCGTAGTACCAGTATAGTAGTAGCAGGCTGCAGATAACAACCGGGGGAGCAACTACATTTCTGGGCTTCGTTTCTCAGTGATTTTTTTAATATTTACATATAAAATTTCATTAGTAAATAAATAAAATAGAAAACAAGAACTATTAAAATATAAATTTAAAAATGACTATTTATAAATGCAAATGTTTTTATGTTCAACTATTTATAGGTTTGCCAGATCGGGAGGACCTCTTCTCGAAGTGAAGAAATTCCCTAATTTACTGGGTTTTACAAAATAATTGAAATAATGGTGAAGAAGTTATTGTGGTTATTAATTCTATGTTTGTTCTAATTTGAAAATTGTTGTGTTACTGGCGCATACAACAGCGGTCACTAATGACCTCAGCTGCTTCTAAGGAGATCTAAAATAAATACAACTGTAAAAAATAGCTAATAATCAGGTGAAAAGGGGGGAGAGAAATCATGCATTAAAAATATAAACAGAAATAAAATAATTTTATTGCGTAGGCACTGGGCCCCCTTCGACAATGTTCTAGGGGGCCACGGTCCTTTGCTCTTCCCGTCACGCACGCCAATGAACAAACAGGAGGGAAAAACGCGCGCGATCTTCTGATTTCCATCCCTTTCCCGCACCCGCTGTGTCAGGCGATGGCTGAAACTGCCGCCTCTCTCGCCATATCTCCCAAATCCTCTGATTGATTGATTTTTTCGTGTTTCCGGGCGCGTCAACTGCTTTGGTCATTAGTCCCGTTAGTGTAGGTGCATGTTTTTTCTCGGGAGATGGCGGTGATCTTCCCCCGCTGGATGGCGAGATCCGGCGCCGACCTACCGTCGGCTACTGGGGTTTCCCCTAACCAGGACTCTCTCACCAGCGGGGCACCGCCCCAGTCGGGACAATCTCTAATTTCCCGACCCATCTTCCGGAATATGTGGTAGTGTAGTGCAGGTTAGTGTAAGTGTGTGTGTGTAAGGGGAGAGGATAGGACAAGGAAGACGAAGGAAAGATCGCGCGCGGTCCGTGGCCCGTTTGTTAGGGTACTGCTCCGGCATTCGCCTAGTGTTGATCAGAGAAACCATGGAAAACTACCGATCAGAGCAGCCGGCCTCTTAGAATTCTCATCCAGACAGCGACTGAATTCGACATAGCTGAAGAGCTAGTATCGAAAATCCCCCGTCGTGAGGACTCGAACCTAGTACCTCCCGGTCAGAGGCACTGCAGTGGCATCAGTTGATGCACTGAGCTACTGCTCCCGGTCCAAATCCTCTGTATCTCTCGTGGTACCCGCCATGATCTGTGCAATATTGGGCGGATATTGATAAAATTACATTGTATTGGAGACATGAGCACGTATGATGCGTCCTCATTGTGGACTTGTAATGCTTCCAGCTATAACACGCCTAGGAAAATTCCGACTCAGGAAAGCCATTGCGACAACGAAGTGGTCACGTGATCCTGTCTAGTCCACGTGCGTCCCCAGTGTCTTTCAACGCTCTCTGAAGGCTGTCAGGCACTTCCGTGCAAAAAGATGAAACGGAGCGGTTGTTTACAGTGTTGCGTAATGGCTTTGACACCCGGAACTAGAAAGAAGTCTAGTTTTATGCTTTGACCTTCACCAACAGCAACTAGCTAGATTGGCTAGATGAAAGCATTGCGTGGTAGCGGTCAAGGAGCAAGGTAAGGTTGAAAGTACAAATGTTTCGAGCATTAAAGGATAATTGTCCAGGAAATGCAATAGTGCACGTACTTGCAATAAAAACAGCCAAATTGTTCAATTTTTTGTTCATTAATGGGTTTAATTGACGTATGGCGTGTAGGCTAACATGTAGAAAATAGTAAATGCTGATGGAATTTCAAGATAATTATATTCTATTTTCAAATCAAGACAATGACAGTTCAAGTTAACACGTTTAGCTGTTGTACTAGGTGGAGTTAAATTATTATTATTATTATTATTATTATTATTATTATATCATTATCACTATTATTATTATTCCATTGGAACCATCGTTATAATAAAAGTATGAAATAGTATCAAGTTCAGTAGAAAGTAAAAGACAAAATATTTGGTAAAAAAGTAACTGTATTAGTCAACGATCCTAGGAAAGGATGCATGATTTTCCATCTTAACTTCTCGAAGTACCATTGTATTTGTATTTATTCTTCCTTTTCAATTTGAGTAACTGATTACTAATCAGCAACTCAACTTTAAAAGGCAAAATAAATATAAATGATTCATCAGTGATTTCTATAATGTGTTATTAAATATACTAGAAGTTTTGAGGAATGAAGACTCGCAACCATAATAACAAGCACTTGTATGAGAAATATTATTCACTCGCGTTCCCAATCGACATTCTTTGCGCAGATTTGATCAACATTTCGAACCCCACGATATTTTATTATTCTAACAAGAGCTACAGCCAAGCCGTAATGCATGCAGAATTACAAATTACCACGACTGGTTTGCAGTCGTACAAAAAAAATTGAAAGAAAATTTGATAATGAATGAAAATTTGTGAAGAGTGTTAAAGAAATAATTCCGAACATACAATATGCTATTAGGAATGCACAACTTCTAGAATTTCATGAGTCTCTTAACTTAATTTCCACTACAACAGGCGGGTCGGTATAACAAAACTTCCAACCAGGAAATAACATCTGTTTGAAATACCTCCTCATTCAAAAAACAATTTAAGACAATCGGAAATGTCTGGGAGAACAATTGGTCGATATAGATCGGTTACTACTAATTGCTAATAGCTCCGTGAAGCCACGAACTGCATCCACTTCCGGAGGTAGCCTCAATGACGCTAAGGTAAGAGGAATCTCAACGCGCGCAGTTGCAGCATCAACTCCACGTGAATCTGTTAGAGACCGGATTTTTATGTAATTAAAACTATTTATATATATTATAATATAAATTCATAACAAAATGATATAAAGATACTACATTAATATTGTAAAGGTTAAAGGCCAACAACACACAAAAACCATTGCTTCAGTACGTCGACATTTCATTACAATTCATTCGACTGTCAAATATATCATGGTATTTGCTCGAAATATTTCGTTTTGACACCAAATGTTCCACCATTTGTAATGAGTTTTACAAAAACTTGTGACTGAGATATGTTAATTCGAAGATAAATTAAGGTATAAATAGTATTTCATAACATTACTAAAGGCGAGAATGTACGTATTGTTTTAGCACGACTAGTTTACTAATGTTTTCCCATCATTTCCCTTATCGGGCCCCTTGACTTAGGGGCCCCAGGCGATCGTCCTGCCTGCGCATACCTAGGGGCGGCTCTGGTTCCTGAATTTACTCTGTTCAGTTGCGGTCGTGTTATGGGGGTCGCCTCGACCTGCAAGCGAAGAACTCTCCAGTACTGCATTGCACAAATGGGTTGAATGAGACTGATGCGACTAATATGATCAACGCATAATAACCAAATGAGACTGAGCAGAAATATTATTATTGTAAATTAAATTATAAATACGAAATATTTATTATCCCTTCATCAAGAAAAGTATAGGTTAAACCTTAATGACAATATAATTCCTAATCCTGAGTCTGCCTTCGTACCTCGTACGAATGACAAAATGGCGCCATCCTAGGACTGATCACTACATTTACTTAATGTGTTTAATCAATGTTACTTGGAGCCTCTGATGAAAGGGGGAAAATCCCCAAACACGTGTGTGGCTGAATTTTCTACACAGTAAATTTATATAGCATACTAATGTGGTTGATACCTCTTATATCCTGAAATTTGAATTGTGGAGTACCACAAGATCTCCGCTGCCACTACAGATTTTATTTCAAATCCTAGATAACATTCACGGGTATTATGCATATGCCCTTGTTCTTAAATGTCCATTCATTACTTTTTGACCTCTTCCGGTCCACCATTCGCAGGAAACGAGCTGTCCGTTCCACTCAACTCCAGTCGGTCTTGGGGAGGAAACGATATTTTTTTTCTAATTCTTCCAGAACGTTCTAAGGCCTCATTCACAATGTAAACTAAAGGAACGTAAAGTAATGCTGTAAACTTAGATGTAAAAGTTATAAGCAAAAACAAGCAATCACAATAAACGTAAGCCGGGACGTAAGTTTCGCCTGAACCAATCAGAATTCAACGTACTGAAACTTGATCGATTCGTTTATAGCACAGTGGAAAGATCTTTCCGATAGCTTTTTCTTCCACATTTCTATCGATTTGTCTTTATATGTGTATACAAGAAAAAGCTAGAAGCGAGAACTGATGATGTAATGCTCACATTTTCATCATTAAAAAAAAAAAAAAAAGATTCTCTTGTACCAAATTCACGAGTAATTCGTCGAACATAATTAGTTTATTCGCCATGTCAAGTTAAAATCACAATAAAAAATGCCCAAATTCTTTCTTGTAATTCACTACACTCATCAAAACTGTTCGCAAACTAGTTTTCTACATTTCAATAACAAAAAGACATAACCACAAACTACCTGAACACAATCTGAAATCGACCTTTCACGCTGCTCTCTGATTGGTGTTCGTAGAATTCCGACGCAACCTTAACGTAAAAGCTTGGAGCTTGTGAACTCTAAGTTTACGGACTTACTTCAAGGCATTGTGAATTGTCTCGGTTAGTAGCTCATTTGTAGGTTTTGCGGTTACGTTACGTTTACGTTTAACTTTGCATTGTGAATGAGGCCTAAGAGAATTATCGAAAAGGCGAATATTTTAAGATAGAAAACTTTTTTTGGGGTAAGGAACTAAGATATTATCAATGTTTCATTCGATTCCTCTTCACAAAATGAACTGATTGGCACTTTGTTTTATCCAGGTCTTTCTAGAAAGTTCAGAAAAATGTAGGAAAAACGGGAAGTGGTGAATCGCTGTGAGTTACCATAACATCATTCTGGCAGTACGTAGAACGTGACGACATGAAAATTAAGTCTCGTTTTGAAATGAAATACAAAATATTTTTAAAATGTATTTCTACCTATATCGATCGTGTTTTATCATATAGCTTTCTACCAAGGAAAGACGAGCAAGGTCAATGCAAAATTTATTATTATTATTATTATTATTATTATTATTATTATTATTATTATTATTTACCTGAATTGCACAAATAAAACTGTTTCATATAAAAATACTTTCTGGATGCGCCACGCTAAGCTATAATAATAATAATAATAATAATAATAATAATAATAATAATAATAATAATAATACGCTGTTTAATAGGAACTGAGAGTGCAAATAGAAGGGAAAAATGCAATAGTTACCCTCAACACGAGGCTCTCACAAATAATATGGTGTAAATAACGAAAAGTACTAGTATTTTCAAATTAACGAGAACAGGAAACTTCATTTGAAATGAATAAAAACTTATCTTTCTTTGCCATTGGATGAAATGTGTTTTGTACTTGATGCATATAGGAAACGATTTCTGTGGGATTGTGAAAAATATCTCATTCTCAATTGTTGAAATGTATGTTAATTACATATACTGAAATGTTAAATTATTTTATACTACAATAATGTTTTATTGTATTATAAACTGTTATAAAGTTCTTTTTAAGAAACAACAACGGCTTCTCTGAGAACCAGAAAATTTTCAGATAAAATATTGTATTTTTCCTTGTTTTCAAAAAAAAATTATACCTAGGATAATTTACATTTCAATTCAACAGACTAAAAATGGTACTAACAAAAAAATGAAGTAAATTATTCTCCATTTAATCTCTCAAGGAAACCAGTATTTTGAGTCAACCTTTCTCCAAGATTGGAATATTTATTTATATTATTCTTCATTTCCATTTCTTAATCATATTTTAATAGAGATGTGAAAACAATGTTAACGCGTTTCCTCTGGGAAGGCACCTATTTAATGCCATCTGCTCCCTTTGACCCGGAAGTCGTACACTTTCGGTAATTGCCATGTCAGGCATACGCCATCAAAGACATCAACGAAGAGAAACCTGTCTCTTTAACACTCTAAGAAATACATATTTTCAAATTCGTTAGGAAACTCTAGAGCAACAGACAAGAAAACATTACTCAGCCTTAGCGATCAAGACATTAATGAAGAACATCGAAGGAAAGTATATCGTCTTTCGAAACAGTTCTTTATAATACTTTGGTCCTTATTTATATATTTATTGTCAGGCGGATATATTGTATCGTAAGTTAACTATGGGTATGGTATAAAACAAAAACCTGAAGATAACGAAATCATCCGATTAAAAACTCCAAAAAAGGGGGAAATGAAGACAAGGCCAAAAAAAAAAAAAACGAAAGCTAAATATTAAGGAAATAATGAATGAACCAACATATTAGAAGAAGGCAAGGAACAACATTAATAAACTGCTGATGACGTTGGTACCTTTTTAAATTGTAAATTATTGAAATACAAAATATGTGTAGAGATTAATATTTTAATGGCGTAAGATCTCGATCGGTAGCATTCATTAGGAAAACTTACAGCATCTGGAGGAAAACAAAATTATGCAGAAAAGCAATTCTGCAAAATAATTCATTAACATTTTGATGCATAGACAAAAATTCTATCTCAAAAATTTACGAAGCACAGCAGCAAATTGACAGGAGGGAAGGAGAATATTCTAAGAAGACCTGAGGGAAATAAATAAATCATTCTCTGCAAACCAGAAGAAAAAGAAATAGAAGAATAAAACGTAGAAGCCAAATAGCTGACAAGGGAGAGTTGGTAGGGAGGCAACACCTCCTGAAAGAGAGTAAACATCAAGAGAAAGTTTCCGTTCTGTAAAACTATCTTTCCGTTTTGTCGGCCATTTAGGAGACACGTTCAGGTACGAAGTCGAATTGTGCTGCTGGCAGGCGTAGCGAAACCAGCGTCGCTGCCACAGTCACCCACTCACCCGGAGACCTCGCGTTCGCTGCACCGCACCGCACGGCACGTGGCACGTAGGCGGCGACGGCGGCGGGGGCGGGGGCGGAGGAAGGAGAGGCGTTGGCAAGCTGCACCAGGTGGCGCTCAGTGGGCCGAAATGGCGCCAAAACATATTTTCACGACAAATTTTCATAACGGTAAATAAATGTAGTTCTTTATGCGCCAAGGGCGTTGTAAGGTTTTTAATGATCGAATGGCAACAACACACTCTCGGGTGAAAGGCCCTCGGGCTTTTTGGCACCACTCGATCATTAGAACTAGTTAATGCCTATGGTTCATAAAATATTTAATTTTTTATATCATTTAATGATTCAGATTTACTTGTTTATAATTAACTAGATGTTAACTTGACTCGGTTTGTCTTTTCATATTTCACTCCCTAATTCCCTCCATAAGAAAACGTAGAATCATTCAACTGTTTTCATATCTCCTCGTAACCACGTTACTCTCGATCAGGTAAGTTATCAGTGAAGTGAATATCAAGCTCCTTATCGAAGGCAATGACAAGTAATAACGTATCAGTAACAAATAAATTTATTTATTAGGGGTCCTTCAATTGCTGAGGTAATTGCATACTATGAGTGACGAAGTAATGGGTAGACAATAGCGATGAAGATAATGAGATGTCTGATGCTGAAGAAAAGGTGGAATGAGATCAGGGAAAACAGGAGAATCCCGAGAAAACCTGCCGAGAAGCCACTTTGTTCCCAACACAATCCTCGTGAATTGGCCGGGGATCGGTGGTGGAAGGTTGATTCATCAAAACAGGACTTGTAAAATGTCCGGTTTAAATCCACTTGCAGACGAAGGATTTTGAAAGGCTGGAAATTCTCAGAGATCCATGTTACTTTTGTGTCATGTGAAAATCTGGTTAAAGTATTTTTTTTAGTATAAAACCTCCCTCGTTGTCCTCATTTTTACACGAAAATTCTCGAAATAAACTATCCCTACAAAAAATATTGTTAACCGCACATGTAACAGATCTGCTTTTGGTATGGCTCGTGGGCAGCGTACTAGCTTCCCGTCCTGGATTCGATTCCCGGTCGAGGCAAAAATAGAGTTGTAGCTTTCCTTTAAAATCGTCCCAGTTTCTGTAGCTGTGTGACGAAGAAAAGCTCAAGCAGGCGGATCTTGTCAGTTACAGTGAAGAGAATAAGTCATGTTCGCTTCATGTCGCACTTACCCCCCAAGCATGGGAATTTAACTGGGCCCAGGCATGGGGGACACGGGGGTCGGTGAAGTCGGACTACCGACCCCATAAAGGCCAAATACATACATGTTACAGATCTCAATTATCACGATGGTTTAGCTGTTTTTCTCGAGATGTATTGCAATTCGAAATGTTATGTTTTATCAAAGGAATATTTTTCATATTTTGTAAATTTTTTGGTTTGATAATCGATTTGAAATAATGTTTACAATACAATAGAAAGTACTTTTTCTTCACTAGGAAAAAGTTAGAGGGAGAAAATAGAGATGTTTGGGGAGAAAATCTCGTTTGAGCCTTTATTAAAATGCGTAATTTGGAGCTCATTTTTACTCGAATACTTTTGAGTTTTCAAGAAAGATCTTTAACAAATTATTTAAATAATTTTTATTTAGGAATGCTTAAAAATACAATATTGATTAATGCAAATTAGCAGGGCCTCGGTCCAATAAAATCCCTCTTCGAGAGTACCATGTGTATGGTTTAAGAGCTATGTTTCATAAAGTCGGATGGTCGGATAGACGGACGAGCAGACAGACGTTTATGAAGCAAACAAATGTTCTTCCTGTCAGGAAACCCAAAATATTTCAGGAATAAATATATCACAATAATGTATCAATCAAAATCAATCAGGAAACCCAAAATATTTTTTTACAATCAAATAGAGAAGGATGATTTAATTCTGACTTGTTTTGGACAGTTTCATCTAGTAAGGATGAAGCACGACCGATAGCAAACGGTAAAAGTTGCAAGGGCCGACAAGTTCGGCAGGGATGACAGAGAGAAAGACGTGCGGAATAAACGAAGAACATAGATGTCCTGTGATCGGTAAAGAAAGAAAGATCGGAAAGAGTGCTTCACCCCCGCGACAATGTGTTCCATTCCAATGAGCGTCGGAGATATTTATTACTCTTCGGGATCCATTCTCCATTTTTCGCTTTTGCTAACCGTACCCATTTTTTTTCAAAATTACTTATTTGTCCTTTGGTGCTTACAATGCACCCCATTTGGTCCACTCGGACCCAGTGTGCAGCGCGGCGCAGCGCCAAGCTGTGGTGACGGTGGCAGCGGGAGGGGGAGGCACCCTCTTCTCCTTGACCGGCATTCCCGCCTCCGCCAACACCTGCTGCCCCCGCTCGGCCGCGACGCCTGCCAGCCGCTTTGTGACGCCTGCCTTCGCCGTCTGCCCCTCCCACCCAGCGACGCCCCCCCCCCCCCGTCCCCCACCCCCACCCCCATCCCCCGGCATCACGCCTCCCGCCCGCCACTGCCACTGTCCCTGCCACCGCCATCTTCACCGTTCCCAGTCCCGTTCCCATCCTGCTGTGTCCGATCCCTTCTCCGCATGTCCCCGCCATCCGTAATCGCAACCGCCTCTACCACCACTACCATTCCCGCCAACGCCACCACCACTGCCTCCGCCATCTAGTGATGGCAAATTTTACCAAAACATCGATACATCGCTGAATGGTTTTCGATGTCAAAGAAAACATCGACGAAAAAATATCGATGTTTTAATTGTAGTCTAATAAACAAGCTATTTTCCTATCCATTTTTAATTACATTACGTGAAAGGGGTATATATTTTTGTTTCGTTACCAGCATGTTAGTCTTGTGTTAATACAAATTATTATCGGGTGTAAAGGATATAATTAACAATAAATAACATCGTGTTTCTCTACTACCGTTTAGTCACTTCCATTTATACATAATCGAAGTACTACTCGCGTAACTTTTCTTGAACGATGACCTTCCTTCCCTCTCCCTTGAGCAATAAACAGTTGAAGGCAAAGGCTCGCAACGAGCACTGATGATAACATTACAAGCCTTAAAACTTGGTTGGTGCGAAACAGAAGCTAGTCAAAGATAGTTGCTTTCATAGTCGAGAATTTCTTTTTAGCTTTATTACCATTATCTAGAATTAATTAGATAGAATTATAAGAAATTACTGAGACAAGTCCAGGTCCTTCAAGGGAGGCACCTAAAACTCCTATCTACTGTTCCTGCTGTTGCTTACCCAGAGCGATGACCTGACCGCACACATAGCAGGTTTGACTTTGATTTTCCAGAGGTTGGCATTACTATTAATACTCTTGTAGACCACTTTGTAACTAATACCCCCACTCCGTCCGCATTTCTTCAATCCATCGTTCAAGAAAAGTTGCGAGAGTAGTAAAATTCCCTCAACGCACACCAACGCATGACGCACAACAACGATGTTGCTGTGGCTTGCTGCTACTCTACAACATACCTAAACTCTTTTATTTAAAAATAAAAGTATATTTTAAAAATCGATGTTTTGCAACAAAATATCCATGTGAAGAAAAATCGAAAGCAAAATATCGATGTCAATATATCGATGTTTCTGGTTTAAAACATCAATGTTTTCAAAACATGAATGTTCTTTTATCATCCCTACCACTACCGCGTCAACCGCAACCGCCTCCGTCGCCACCTTTCTTTCCTCCACCTTTGATCGCTGAGCTGACAGGAAGGAGGTTTTGCTGTCGGCACGACGTTTACCGTAAATACGGAAAACGCTTTCACTTCGTGCGCAAAAATATTATGGGGATGGGGCAGAGCGATGTCAGCCACATAGCAGGTTACTGTTTAAAAACTACTCGCTTTCCACATTTATGGATTTCTGTACGGATTGCGATCCGGACACGAACACATTTGTGTGTCTGTGTTCGGAAAAATCAAATGTCTTCGATAACTAAGATTAACTACTACATTTGAAGGACAGCAAATAATCCGCGAAGTTTGCCTGATAGAGTTGTGAAGAGGTTGAAAGATATGACAAAAAGGGTTCCTGTCAAAAAGACCAAAAGTGAACAGATGCATATATAAAAGAAAATTCCACAATAACTGATAGATAGCATTGAGAAGCAAGCGAAGTCGGAACATGCTTTAAATTAAAGTTTGTGAATGGACATATGTAAAATTAGTCATAGAATATCGAGAAATCCTACCATGAACGTATGTTTCAAGAAAATCAGAGAGAACATAAAAAGTGGTAAGTAACTGATTGGACAAAATGGGAAGAATAATGTATGGTTAATGTCTGAAGAATTGGATGATAGTAGGCGATCTTCTCCTATTACGTCATACAACACAGATTACGAGACCAAATATCGGATTCAGAATTAAGATAAAACACTTGTACTTCTCATGCATTCAATGGACAACTCACACTTTATTTTCAACATCTTCTCAGAAACCGCCAAAAACCGTTTCTTAGAATCTTTTTTTACCACTTTTCGCCCAATTTAAAAATCTT
Source organism: Teleogryllus oceanicus (assembly GCA_964035755.1). Classification (NCBI taxonomy): domain Eukaryota; kingdom Metazoa; phylum Arthropoda; class Insecta; order Orthoptera; family Gryllidae; genus Teleogryllus; species Teleogryllus oceanicus. Next base: position 212,972,952 of record CAXIVR010000002.1, on the reverse strand, counting down.
AGGTTAATTTCACGTAAAATTCTTGCTCATTCTTTACATTTTTAAAAATATGTTGCGATGGAGACCACCATAGATTTAAAAAGCAGTGTACAGTTGTAAATGTAACGTGCAGCTGTAATGATTTAATGGTGTAAATGTAAATTTTTGGTAATTGTACTAAATGAGGATTTGGGATGGGTAATATGTAAATTACGTAGTGAAAAAAGCGTGAAAAGCATTACATTAGAAAATCAAGGGAAATAGGTAACACTCTGTAGTAAGGCTGATACTTGGAACCCATATCGATTAGGGCAAGGGTCTTCAACCTATTTACACCTTTAGGAATCCTTCGAGTTTATCAAAGCTTTTTTCTACTCAAATTTGCAAAATTATGTAAAGTCAAAAATATATAAAATCGTGAGGATAAAAAATATTAATAATTTAAAATTCAGGTGTCCTTTTTCATTTTTTGAAATTAAAAGTACGTATTTTATAAAAAAATATTTTCCACAAATTCTGAAACACGACGTTTTGCTCAATGTAGTTTTACGCATCATCAGTTGTGCACAAAATTCATAAAAATTCATTTATGTCGGCAAATGAAATCAAAATCTGAAAATGAAAAAAAGAGTATTATGGTTGTATCCCAATATTTTTTTAATCGTTTGATAAATATTTCATGTTTGTACAATCAACTATCTTTTATATCACATTTATATTAATATTGTAACTTTTACTGTTATATTATTAATATTTTAATACGTCTATCCACTACCCCGTTCCTACATGACACATTCCTTGTAAAGATGATTTCGATTGTTCGTGTTCTCTGACTGAGCAAACGGCGAACTATCAATGTTCCAGAGAACACTAAGGTTCTACGGAATCAAGATTGAAAACCACTGGTTTGAGTCAAATAAAATCTCTCGAAAAAGCGCAAAAATGCGCTGCAAAATTTGTTAAGAGAGGACGTTCTAATTCTGAATTTATATTGCGGAAATCTTTGAGAAACGCAAAGAGAAATTGTGATTTTCTGTCTTATTCAAATTATTAAGAAGAGACCATCCGAAGACGGAAGTACATGTAATATTATCAAACCTGACGTACGTCGCGCGAAAGGATTACGATTCGGAAATTTGTGCAAGAAAACAGACAACAGATTTAGGAAAATTTTCATTTGTGAATAGAACATTACAAAATTGGAAGAAATTCCCTGCAAAAGTATTGGAGATTTCCTCAGACTGTAAATATTTTTTAAAGTATTTTTGATATGTCAGCTTTATAGGATAGAGTGAGAACATCTACTCTGTAAAATTGTATAAGTAGATATGTCATTGTTATGTTTGTTTGATTGTTTGTTTTGTGTATTTCTAGTTAATGTATTTGGACGCCACCACCGAAAATACCTATATGTGCTCCTATGTAGCATAATAAACATTGTATTATATTCCATTTATAACTAGCTGAACATGTGCGAACATTCCGCACTTTATAAATAATTGTTTTATATGTGACAATACATGATAGAACGAAACTTCGAAGAGCCAGTCTCTAAACTATGCTTTACTATTGGATAGGATATTTTAATATCTCTCAATGGTTGTCCTTCATGAAGATGGTACAATCTCAAGAATTTGAAATCCCGCACATGATGCACCGAGGAAGAAAGACTTGTTAGATTAATTTAGGTCACACGTGTTTTCCAATGAGAAAACGGAAGTGAGTAATAGCTATGATTGTTCACCATTTCCTTTTCTCTACATATTGTAACGTTCGACAACGAACTTCCAGCATCAAAACAGTTCCATTCATATTAAGAAAATCGCAAAATACTGTCCAAGTTACACGAGACAAGTTAGTGGGATATAAAAATGAAATAATGTAGAACAATTTTGTGGGCATTATGGGCTAAAAATATTAGTTTCCTAGCAATCACTGTAATTAGTATCTGACAAAGAAAGGGAGGTCATAGAGACGTAAAACAATGGAATAGCAATAATGATGTTCATATTTTAACTTTTTTTTAGATAATTATATTTTCATATAAATAAGGAGGTATGTTTTATTTAGGTGTCCATAATATTTTAAACCTAAATGCAAATGAGTTAAAGTGTTTGAAGGTTCCCATTCACACTAAAATTGTGCTCTGCTGGTTGTCAACCCACATCTAATTGTTTAAGAAGAATACCATTTATTAAAGATCCTTCATTCTTCATTGATCTTTGACTATTTTATGGATCCTGATAACTGTGCCAATTTGTAGTGTTGTGTGGTGAAATTGACCCATTTATCGGTTCATTAATTTTAGATGAAACCGTATCAAAGGACAAGTAGGACGTTGATTGTTTACAAAGACAATTTGTAAACATCTATCCTTGACCTAAACTCAGGAGACGCAGCTTAGAAAACCATTACACTAAGAGAATTGTTGACCCAAACAGATACATTTTAACCTAGATTCAGAATTATCAGCGAACATCATTGTTCTATTACAAAATTAAGACGAGTATATGTCCTTGCTGGTGCAAGATCACATCTGAATTGCAGTACTACATAGTAAGGTTGACTGTTGACGTATGTTTCCAAAATAACGTATTTAAGTTACGTCACATATAAAGTTAGGTCAAATGAATTTATATAAATTAATTTCCGATGCATTTACAATTATTTAGAAATGTAATAATAATATAAATATACTTAGAAATATACGTTATATTTAGAAATGTAAGCTATATTTACAAAGACGCTAGGGTACAAATTGATGAGACCTTGAAATAATTGCATGAGACTCTTTTGTTATTATTAAATGTATTTATTGCGAAAGGTAAAGAAGACAGTTTAGAGAGTTGTTTGATTTATACGTAAGTGTTTGAAAATATGTATTTTGATGCTTGAATGTTCAGCAGTGAATATTCAAGCATAACAAAATACGACCTAACGAATATTACCATGGAAGTTCGGTTTCATATTATAAAAAATAAAAAAATAAAAAAACCTCCAACCCGGTAACTCAGTTCAATCAGTCAAATCTGATGTCGAACATAATTTATTGCCACAAAAAATAAAAAGCAGAAAACTTACTCTTTCTGTGAATTTCATTTACTCTGATACAGAACTTTTTTAATCAAAAATATTTTTTTGTATAAAATCATCAGTTTTTGGCAGCATTACATAATTTTCTCTAAACTACGTAGCATACGAGAATGTTTAGTTTAAAGGGAAGATGTATCATTATGGGCTTGCTTTAGGAAGGTTGAGCAACCAAAGCCAAAGCGCCGTTCGAGGCAGAACGGGGCGAAGGGTGTACGCGGGAAACGCAGTCCATTATGAAGCGACCGCCTGGAATGCAAAGGCCGTTCTCTCTAATCCTCGCTCGCGAAATTAGCATTTTTCAGTGGACTACGCGCCCGCCCACCCGGCTGTGCCTTTCGCTACAACGGAACCTTCCAGGTAGCAGGCCGGGTTGGGGGGGGGAGGACTCGCTTTCGGTCGCCCTGACGAAACCCCCTCGCAGGACAATGTGCGGGCCGCAGCGAGCAGTACAGGGAGCGTGGGGTGGTGGTGGTGGTGGTGGTGTGGGGGGGGTCGCTCAGAGAGATCCGGGCGGAAAAGTAGCGGGAGGGACGGGAAAATACACTGTGGGGAAAGTTTACTATTTTCCAGTCTATTTAGAGTTACTGTTAGGTGGAGGAGGACTCTTTCATCTGCCTTGTCTTTAGTTTAACTTTCTTCACTGTTGGATTTCTGTGTGGCGAGCAGGACAAATTTCACAAATCTACAAAAGTTCCTAAAATTTTGAACTTGAGACATCTGTTACATCATCACTTTATCCCATCGTTATTACGATAAAAGACAATGAGTGACTAAACATTTGTTCTGTTTTTTAATGTTTAATTTTTATGGTAATTCATTATAGATAAAATTCACTCAATTTCAACGAAAATATAATATATGAAACCTTTGGAGTTGTGAGAAAATGTTATTGTATTCGTTGTGTGAAAAACTAACATAAACCAAATATGGTGGTTTCATATCGCAAAGGTGAAGAACCTGAACAGAAATAATAAGCATAATACAATATAAACTGATAATACAAACATTAAGATTGTATTCAGTTGATATTTTAAAAAATATTACGAAACGGTTACACGCTTTGGAACACTCAAAATAAGTCAGTAGCTTCTCGGTTTTTATCTTGAAACAATGTCGCAGTCATTACCACGAGCCTAAGGTCATCAGCATGAAGTACGAGGAACAGTGAATGGAGAAGCATTGTGAAGACCGAGGAACTGCATCCTCAAGTGGCAAGGCTTTTGTAACGTTCTTTGTCCATTGTTTTCTCTCCGTTACCAATGCGATCTGTTCAATTTCGTCACCATCGAACTCCACCGAACTGCAATTTATTTGAGGTTCGCACTTGGTGGCAATCTGCCTCACTTGTCGCAACTCACTGCACAACGTGAGTTGTAACATGCACCCATCAGTGTTGTGGTTGGTAGAAACCAAGCATGACACAGAGAGAGACGGAAAAAGAGGAAGAAATACATTTTCTTGATACGCGCTATTTACGGATTTTAGATTTGTATGAACGAGGGAAACAGCTCAGGTCGTTGACCTAACAGCTGTTTGTCGCATAGCTGTCGCATATTTGTCTTTGGTCATTAAAAACTAATTATTCTCGAATAACTTACAACATTTTCTGGATTCTAACAAATACGCTATCAATTTATTATCGCTTCAATGAAATTCCCAACATCCATTATTTCAATGGTAGTGCGATCACATGTTTTTTTGATAACGCACTTGCCTAATGCTGGGTTGTCAGTTGTTCTTCGTTTCGAATATATGAATAGAAAAGTAGAATGTTGTTAAAAGTAATCACTTTATCATTATTTTTCTAAATATATTTCTCCTGTGCTAGAAATAAACCCGAGTAAGGTTTATTTCTAGCGCTGAAATTTACCTCAGTAAGGTAAAGTCAAGAAAATGTTTATTATTAATTATATATTTCAAACGTCGAAATTTACTTATCATTGAGTGAGTAGTATGAAAATCGGTATTGTTGTTAATACATCAATTTTAATGGAACGAAATTCAATTATCTCCAAATATTTCGATTTAAAGCTTCAAAGGAATGCATTAAGCATTAGCAGGAACAAACTTACGTTTGTTGTTGTCGCTATTATTTTTGTTATTGTAAACGTTGCTCCTCTCTTACAAATGCAAAAGGATTTCACTTTTAACCGGGAACTTTATCTGAATGACTTACATGTGCAGAATGCATGCATGAAACTTGGACATTGAGAGGGATGCTGTGAGGAATATGACCTCACTATAACGGCAGGTATAAACAACACGCAAATAGTAAGTGTGAAGAGTAAGTGGTGTGGAAAATAAATAGACGAACCGCAACAATTTTAAGACAAACAGCCGCGAGCATTATTTGTGAACGATGTGTGAACTGAATGACATAACAAGGAAAGTTGGAGCTCAAATTATACAATTATTGTTCGATGAAAATTAATGGTATACGTAGTATACCATTAATTCACAACTGTATATTATCTGCCCCGTTACACAACTCATTTTGAGATTATCGTGTGCACGGAAGACTCAAAGGAAATTCTAATCACATTCACTTTTCCTAACCTTTTCCACATTGTGGTACACGGAAATGTGTTAGTTCAGTAAAAGAAATTCGAAGTAGGAAGATAAATTCAATTCAGTACCTACATATTCAAATTCAAGGAATGGAGAATAAGTCTTCTTACTCCCATTTGTTCTTTATCAAGCAATGTAACGTATTTTGCACACAACACAAACTGCAGAATTTGTTCAGCAAAAGTAAAGAAAGTAAATATCCTTTCTCATACTACCAAGAAGTTACACTCCTTCGGGAACTAGCAAGTCGGCAGCTAAAAATTATCACCCTCCACCGGCCCTTCGCCCCTTCTTTCATTTCCAGCGATAACGGGAGTTTGGTAATAGAGATAGCCAATTTTTTTAGATTGATTGATTGTTAGTGATTCCGGGTGCGTCAACTACTGAGGTCATTAGTCCAGTACGTATAGTGCATGTTTTTCATCGGGAGGTGGCGGTGATCTTTCCTCACTGAATGGCGAGATCCGGCGCCGACCAACTGTCGACTAGCGGGGTTTTCCTCAACCAGATATCTCTCACCAGCGGGGCACCGCCCCAGCCGGCACAAGTTCTAAGTCGCCGACCTGTCTCGCGACATGTGTGGTGGTGTAGTGCATGTTGTGTATGTATATGCGTGTAAGGGGTGAGGTTAGGAAAAGGAAGAGGAAGGAAAGAACGCGCACGGGTCGTGGCCCGTTTGTTAGGGTACTGCTCCGGCATTTGTCTGGTGTTGATCGGAGAAGCCAGGGAAAACTACCGATCAGGGGAGCCGGCCGCTAGAATTCTCCTCCAGACAGCGACTGAATTCGACCTAGCTGACAAACTAGTTTCGAAAATCCTGCCGCCGTCTGACTCGAACCTAGGACCTCCCGGTCAGAGGCCCTGCAGTGACATCAGTTGATGCACTGAACTACCGCTCCCGGTACAAGTTAACACTTGTACAGTAATTCAAACTAAAACAATAACTATGCACAACAGATAATTTAATTTATGGCATGTAAGTTGTAGGTAAGTTTCGAACTTACCTTCAAAACTAACTTTTCTTCAGAACGTTTTTTTTTTTTTATTTTGTAATTATTTCACCTGCCACACACTCCAATATGTCTTGCCAATAATTGTCGATTATAAAAAATAATGTATTGGAAATAAGTTAGTTTCGAACGTATCATCAAAACTAACCTACAACTTACATGCCATAAAATTAAATTCTCTGTGGGATGATTCTCTTGTCAACTTTTCGAGTTTGGATTTTATTTACATCTAGCGACGCAAGTGCTAGTAAACAAATCGGTATACATGGGAGCGCATGTAGTGCCCAACAACATAATAATCCTGCAAAAGGGGCAATGGACAATTTTCCAGGGCTCCAGCATTAACCAACATTTTCCCCATAACCCGCTGTACCAAGGGAAGGTTGCAAAAATCCACCATCTATATCGTTACAAGCTTTATTTACATAAACATTTTAATTTGTATCTTCTTTTTTACTTGCACTCTAATTACAATGTCTCTTTCCTTCTCTTTTTCTTCAAAATTATTACCTAATTCACGTTATAAATCGGATTCAGATAAGTATTTACTCATTTTGTCACTGCACTCAGGAAAGACTTGTCAATACTACTTACTAAAAGTACTGCTTACTATTTGAAATACTTTACCATCTTCAACAATGGAAAATAAATTTGTTTTGAAAAATAAGCCTCATTATTGAGAAATAATAATGGGTTTCCTATGAAAACGTTGGTTACAAGTTAGACAGAGGAAGGGTAATTTAGTGTCTACCTCATGTTTCTGACTTATAATTTTGTTGTCACTGTTGCTAACTTTACAGTTATTATGGAATGATAAAAACATTCTACTCCTAACACAAAATCAGAATCTAGCTGTTTGAATTAGAATACTCAAATTTTTATGAGAGTTTTAAAAATGTTTGGACACAAAATGACTCCTTCCCCTCGGTCAATACAGAGTTAAACAGCATCTACAACGATGACGAAGTTCATGTAAGGCAAGAGGGCACCATTTACACCACCCATGTTAAATTTGCTATTATAGACATAGATTTTCAATAAAATTGTTTACTAGGAAATTATGATATTTTTCACACTGAACGGTATAACCTTTGTTTTCATCATTTTTTGAGTTGATTAAAAATAATTAGTATTTTTTCAATTATAACTTTTTTCCTATTTTTTTCAGCTTTTTCGGGCAAACATTGCTTTTTTTATTATTGAAGAATGTATATATAAAAATGTCAATTAATTATATATAAAAATGTCAATTAATTGACAATATAGATGTATTTTGTAAATTTAAATAAAGTGTGAAAAATAGTTTCTGAGAACAGTTTTATCAATAACAAAATAACATTTTTGGCAAACACCATTTCAGTCTGTACTTTCCACTGCTCTACTAGAACATTCCCACTTTGTATTCTGGATCATCATCTTCAGCGGAGAAGACCAATGCTACCAACGTATGAACATTTTCAATAATTCATAAACAACCCAACATGCGTTCAAAAATACGAAAAAAATAGCCATTCTTGTGTACAGGACCAAAAAAAGCGTGACTCACTGCGTACTAGGACATTTAAATAAGATTTAAAGAGATTTCCAGGCGTCCAAGTAGAAAAGTGTTAATATATTTGGAAAGAGCGAGGTTTGAACTATTAATTTTAGCAAAAAAAAACAAACAAACGAAAATCGATAATTTGACCTATATTATGGAGTCCTCTCCTCTTAAACATCTTTGGCAGTTTTTAATAGATTTTTTTTCTTCCTTCCTCCCACCGTTCCGCGAATGCCCTTGCGCGTCCTTGTCCTTCATTCCGGCCGCGCCTCCCGCGCCGACGCGGCGTCAGCGCTCCATCTTCCGCTCTGAGCGCCGCATCTGGCGGAAGTTTCTGCGCGCCCGCTTCCCGCGCTCGCTCTGCGCGCTGCAACCGCCTCCACCGCCGCTGCTGCTGCTGCGCGCGTTCGCTGGCGAAGGCCGCTGCGCCGCCCAGCGCGGGCGCAGAGCAGGCGGGGCGGCAAGGACTACGTGCGACCGCGAAGCGCCGCCACCGCCGCCACCCGCGAAATGCTCGCTCTCCCGCCCGTTCGCTCCGCCAGGCGCGCACTATCGGTCGCGACTCGCGAGATAAGTGCCCCGCCCCGTCCCGTCCCGTCCCGCTTCGCTCGGCTACGGGTGGCGGGCGGTGGTGGAAGAAACGGATGGTTGAACCACGGAGACTACGGGAGTGGAGGAGATGGACCAAGAGGGTGGGAGGGAGTAATGGTTGGAAAGGGATTGATGAGCTTGGAAGTTGGTGGTGATGGAGGTTTCGCAGGACTTTAACACGCGATGGAGTCGGTGGTAGGGTAGGAAATGGAAAAAGTGATGCAGGATGTGGATTGAGGCGAAGTAGGCAATAGAGGTGATGGAGACGATGATGATCATGGTGGATACGGAGGAAGAGGTGGTGACGGGATAAAGACGAGAGGGAGAAGGTGGAGAAAGGAGGAGACAGAGTTGATGAAGGACATGGAAATGGACCTGAGATGCAACGGAGTCGGAGCAGTAGCTAGCCAAGGGGAGATGGAGCAAGCGATGGGAGGTACGGTAGGCTGTAGAGCCCGTGGAGGCGACGCCGGTTGTGCTAGATCCTTGCGCAAGGGCAGAGGGGACGGCCCCCGCTGCTGTGTCGATGGCTAAGGCGGCGTCTGTCAAGAGCATGGGGGCCGTGCAAGGAGCAAGGCGGCAGCAGCCTCGTGACGCGCGCGCTCGGCGGCGGTGGCGGTGGCGGCGGCGGAGGCGGCGGCGGAGGCCGGCCGCGCCGCGCCGCGCGCTTGAAAGGTGCGGGCGGCCTCCGTGTCTCGCCAGTTCGCGCTCGGCTCTCGCGCCGCCTGCCACGCCTCCCCGCCGCCGCCACCGCCGCGCTGCGGTGCACCACCGCCGCCACCCCCCGACGACACCACCGCCGCCACCGCCGCCGCAGACAAGCCGTCACCCTCATGCCGCCGTAAGTACCACGCCTCGCGCCGCCGCAGGGCGAGGCAAGTGTGTCAAAAGAGTGGCAACGGTAATCTCGAGTGTACTGAGCGTAATCTCGTTGCTGTTCCGAGTTGGTCTCGGCCTTCCCGACTTCTTGTAGGACATCTGAACAACCTTGGTGTAATGTGTAGTGATTTGCGACCTTGTGGGACGTTGTGCGTGAATGTTAGTATCAGTGGTAATATTGTTTGTCCGCTTAACCGGGCAATATAAAATGCCACGAACCTACTCCTCCATCGTTCCAGAGTGCTAAAATAGTGAATATACCGTGTGAGTGACTTGATGTTACTAACGATATTGTGAGATTTCTTATGGATTGGATTACAACTCTCGAAAACAAAAAGATGGACACAACTCTCATGAAAGCTGATGAATAAATAATTTCGCCATCTTTTCTCCTAAAAAAATCTCGATTAATATCACAAAATTAGTGCTGGTAGTTCGTTTACACAAGTTATATTTGAAACATACGAAAATTAGCCGGCAACAAGATTTCGGCTCTCCAGAACTCCCATTTCAACACCGAAAACAAAAAATGGCACCCCCCCTTCCTAGCTTCAAGGCCGCTAAGGAATCGTTCCGAGTGACAAACCATCGCCTTGAGCTGCCACAGGCGTGTCTCTGGTTCGCAAGGCGCGGGCGGAGGCAGGGGGCAGCGGGTGGTGATCAGTGCGTCTCGCTTCGCATGTTTATTTGGCGCGCCAGCCCAAGGCAACGCCGTGCTCCAGATTGCCGCCGTCTGGCGGCTCAAGGATGAAGTTCAGTACATTGGCAAGAACGCTTGAAACATGTTACCTTCGGCGATGTGGTTGCCGATTTGCTCGGCACTTGTCGGAATAACATGTCCCGGGATCCCGTGTTGCGCGAATGAGTGAATATACAAAGTGTACGTAGGAGTACGAGAGCTGATAGGCAGAGAAGAAAAGAGGGAAGGGGGGAGAGGCGCGGAGAGGAAGAGAGAAGAAAAGATAGGGAGATCAGTGTAAATACGATCGTCAACGGTGATGTAAACACACCAAATTCTTTGATGAAATCAATGTGTGCGAACGGAACGATTTGCGTCGTGAATACACGGTTATGTTCACGCTTATGAAATCGAAACCGAAGCCTCACAGAGTAAACAACTCTCTCCAAATTCTTTTGCACTAATATTTGCAAACTCGTGCTCTCCGCCGTGACACAGTGTCGCGGCTGGCGCCGAAACAAGTGTGTCACTCGTGAGTCACTGATACGAGCACCTGCAGGCGCTGTAAGCTTCGCTCCCCGCACTACAGCTCGCCAGGGACCACGCGGCCGGCAGTTGGCGGCTGGCCTTGTGCGGTCCAATTTTAGACCGCGCGCGTAGTCGTTGACTTTATTTTGCCTGGAGTTTTATCAATGGCGTCTTCGCGTACTAGTGCACATGTTCTGAGGCGCTTGTTTTTTACGTTGTTGCGCGGGTATACGACTAAAAGATTTTAGTGAACTGTTTGAGAGAGGTACATACAAGCATATGTGATGTGTTCAAATTATTAATTCACAATTACTTTGAAATATGTCTTTCTGGTGAAAAGTTATAAAGATTATTCGAATTTTGTAGAATATATTATCTTTCAAAATCTTCTAATTACTTCGAACCCACTAATACATTCACTGCCAATACGCAATGAGAAATCATGTCTGAGTAAAGTCCGTGTGGTTATTATATATACAGTGCAAGTCGCTTGGAATTATTTAACTGTAATATTATTGTTAAGTTAACTATGTCGTGCAATCTTTTAGAATTTTTATTTTATTTGCCAATATACATTTATATGTTATCTCTGGAATTCCTAACCAATATTGCATGAACAGTGTGGACAATCGTTTAAAGATAAGGGTTAAATAAAGATAAGAGTACCAGAAATTCACATACGCCCGAAAATCGCCCAGATGTTAGTGATAGACAAAGTTGCTTTTGTAATTATTCTGAAATTTAACGAACTCTGGCCACTGTGTTATTTCGTTCCATAAAGTTTCCGTATCATTTGCACCAACACTGGTTGGCTGACTAATACCAGGGTTAATTAACTAGAAAGCAGGTTATCGCTAGTCGGTGACCAACTCGCCGGTTAATGTCGCTTCTGTCTGGTCAGGCACCGACAAAACGAATTAAAAAATTCCTTCCGGTGCCTCAAAGGGAGCATTTGTACAAACATTATGTTCCGAAATATACAAAATCAAAATTTCCAAAAGGGAGTTAGTTTGATGAAACCTTCTTATTCGGGTGACAACACTTATTGTTTTCTTTATTCTTTTATCATTGCGTTGCCGTGCAATATATAGTTTTAAAGGAAATATAATAAACACTAACTGTACATTTCCATGCTGAAATATTTGTCATTGAAAAAAAGAATGCTCCAGGAAGAGGTACCATCTCGCAGTGTGGAGAAACTTCCGAGACATCCTTTTGAAAAGTTTGCTATTTATGATAAAGTTCGAGAAATGAATGAACGAAAAACTTGATTTCGAAATAACCTCAAGTTAGAAAATTTACATTAAAATTGAAAGTAATTCCGGCATTCAGCTGTCACTGTATATTAGATCAGCTCCGCCCTAATTGCTTTTGGATTTGTCGAGAATTCCCTTGTCTGGTGTCCACAATAGTTTGTTAACTTGAAATTGGTGAAAATGACATAAACTCATTAATTCGTACAAAGCTGCTAATGGCCATACTCAACGCGCGTTGCAATTACAATTTATAAAGAAACGAATAAGATTTATAATTTGAACAGACTTGTTACCAGTTATGCTTGAATATAAATGACATTTCATGCCGAATAAAGTCGTGCAGAGCTATTAAAACATATAAGTATAATATAGAAATTTGTTAAAAGCATCAAGCACAGGCCATAAATGATTACATAAAGAAATAATGCAAGATACAAATTGCATCGCTTCAGTAGTGATCCCAACGATTTCTGACTTGCATTGCATAACTAACGAGGAATTGACGAAGCGGCGCCGGGCGAGCGTGTGTGAGGCGCGCCCACGTGGTCGCCATCCGAATTCCTCCGAAATTACGGCGAGAGCAGCGGCTGGCGGTGGAGACGCCTTGGGGCAGGTCGGCGCAGACGCTGGCGACGGCGACGGCGGCGGCGGCGGCGCCGCCGACGCACCCAGCGCCTGGCAGGCACGGCACGTACGCCATTTCCACTGCCGCCGCCGCCGCCGGCGCCGGCGCCGGCGCCATTGTACCAAAGCATAGCCACTGCGTCAGTCGCGTGGCCAGCATCGGTCAATGAGAAACTGGGAGTGTTGACTGACAAGGAGGCATTCGGGATCAGGAATTGCAGAATTTAAGGGCACTCCGCGCGATGGGCCCTTTGTGCAGAATTAGGCATGCGTATTTGTAGGGCACAATGTCCATGCGTTTCAGAGAAAGTGTGGCGAAATAGAATCTCGCGCGAACGACCGGCCGCTCAGGACACTGTCACGTGACCGGCCGTTCAGGACACTGTCACGTGTTATATATATTATATATAATTATATAATAATATTATTATATAATTATATGTACAAATGGCGATATTATATATATTTTTTCCACTTTACTATTTTTTTCTTAATTTAGTTTTTGATTTCTAGTACACGGTAAATATACACGAACTCGGTATGAATGACTTACTTCACGTCACGTTTCATTTAATTTAGCATGGCCAGCCCTCATTGTACCTCTGTGAACCGCAACAAATTGTCAGATTGGCGTGCGTGCACCCGCGCACGCTTTTTAATACAACGTAAAAATATTGTTTGAGATGAAATACCCAGAAGGATGGCTTGGCTTGGAAAGAATGGATGCTAACAGAGGTACTAAACAAATCACGAACTGGAAGCCCCTGACAATTCGAAAAAAGGAATGCCGAGAATCAGATGGGAAAACCACGTGCTTCATGACCTCAAAGTTATGGATATTAAGAACTGAAAGAAACAAGCAAGAGACAGAAATGAGTGGAGTAAAGAACTTGAGCAGGCCAAGATGCACATTGGATTGTAGCGCCAATTGAAGAAGAAGAAGAAGAAGAAGAATATCGTGGTCTGGAATAGCCACGAAAACGTGAATGTGCTGCTCCAGCCTGATTTTATTAGCAATATCACAGTGTCGAAAAATGGCGATAAATACGAGTAACAAGCTCAAAAATGGAGTTTAATTAACTAATGTCAATTTGCCTCCTCTTCCTTGAATAACTAGCTACTTCTTCACGTCCATACACATTTTGCGTGCCATTAGCTTGGATTGTCTATAGTATTCACAGTTGATACCACAGTTTTTTTTCACGAGTTTCTATCACGCTTTGACTGTTAGCAACAAACAACAAAGGCGTAACTCTAAGTGCCATTGTTTCCCTTAAAATAACTGTCATCTATTGTCATTGTCATCGTCACCGTCAAAATAAGCATCATTCTCATCGTAATCATCACAACAAGTTTTGTGGCATCTGTCACTACCAAGGTCATCTTTAATGCATTATCACTACGACAGTCCTTGTGCAAACTACTTTAGCCATTCTATTCTCACCTCTGTTCTTTGCCCTCCGCTTGCTTCAGCGTAACAGCCTCTTCGCGCTCTTGCGACGGGGGGTGACTAAAGAATCGATGTTTTTAAAACATCGGTATTTACGAGCAGAAACATCGATATTGTGCTTTCGATATTTTCTTCAGATCGACATATTTGTCCAGAAACATCGATGTTTAAAAAAATGTTCATGATATAAATAAAATTTTCAGTATCTATTTTATTTCTGGATTGCTCGTAATCAACAGCCATTGACAATATTGTCACTGTTGTCGATCCCTACACGGCAGGAGACCGTTTGATATTCGCAACATTTATCCAATGTTGTTACTTTTTATTATTATTTTGTACGTTGTAATATCGAAGAACTCCAATTTGAACCTGAACTACATACAAAATTAATTAGAAAATTAAGATAACAGTCAATTTTAAGGTAGAATGTACTTTAAACCAATATTTACGTGTTATGTATCACATTAGAACAAGGACGTTGTGCATCGAAATGTTTAATCATATTTAAAACTCGAGAATTTAAACAACGATCTTTTTGTCGATGTTTTCATCGACATCTAAAACCTTTTGGTGATGTATCGCTGTTTTGCTAAAATTTGTCTTCACTACTAGCCACTCTGCACTTTCGCAGTCGATTTCATTGGCGCTGTAGTCATATCATTTTCCACTCATTGCAGTTTTCAACGATTCTCAACTTCTTCAGGCCTCTCGTGTCCGGCTATTGTAACGCTTCCGTTCCCATGCGTCATGCTAATCCAGTAGCAGAAAGAATCCTGGAAACCCATTTCTGTACCAACCTTCCTTCTGTTTATTACTGCATTGCATGTTTCATGCCCAAGCTTTTAGGATATTTTTCTTCCACCATCTCTTCGGTGTGCATTGCTGAATTATGATTTAAGTACATCATAGTAGTTTGTGGTTTCAGTCCCTAGTTCGCCCTCCTATCTAATTTCCTAATTTCAATACACAGAGGGGTCTAAAAAAATGTACATAGTCGTTGATAGTGAACATTTTTTTGGAACGGGAAGACATACGGCTGTGATCCTTGCTTGCAATTAAGTTCAATGTTTTGTTACATGTTCTTACATCACACGTGTTCAATGTGACCCCCATTAGCAGATGAAAAATGTTAAGCCGTTGTCAAGTACATTCATTTTTTGGGGTCCCTCTGTAGTGTTACATTTCAACAATCAATTTTATTGCATACATTTTATTTGAATTGACATGATCATTGAATACGTTTACAACGTACACATTTCACCTACTTTTTCAATCTCTTCGCGTTGTAACCTCTATTTATTATTTTGACTTTATCGAAATTTTACAACTTACACCTTCCCCTCTTCCCTTTCTTTTTTATAATTTTCTATTCCTGGTTTTACCTTATACATACATCTTATTCAACATGTGATCTTCTTACTCCCAGTACCTTTCTGGGTCATTGCTCACAGTTTTCTTACTCGCATTTTTCCACTTTCATCCTCCACTCGAATGCTCCGCATCCGTGATCGAGGTCTGGAGCACCGCAGCGAGCGGGTCACATCTACTCTAGACTAAGGGTGCGACACCGATAGCAACATATCGCCACGAAAACATGAATATTTTTCAACAACGATGTTTTTAAATCTGGTTTAGTAACCATCAACATTAGCGTACGCGCGGGGAGAACTTGATTTGACGCTTTACCGTGTTTATTAATTTATAATTTCTATTTAACTGACTAAAAGTAAAAAAACTAATAACAACAATTGTCGATCCGGATAGTCGAGATCGCTAAATCAGTATTGCCGTGGCAATCTCGGACGGAAGAATCGCGGGTTCGACTCCCGCCACGAGCAGGGTTGTGTGTAATTGTGTTTGTAGGGTGGGCCATTCTCGCTTGATCTCATTGATCAAGCGAACTCATTCTTCATCCCCCAGAGCTAACTGAAAATGAATTCGCCATGAAAGTGCAGACTCCCTCCCCCCCAAAAGGAAAAGTGCACTTGCCTCCGGAAGAACATGACTGGGCCTCGGTGAGTACAAGTGGCGCGTTCCAGTGGTCCTAGGATGGCCAATTGGCGACAAAAGCAAAACCCAACAACAATTAAAACGCAGGCTGAAAGCTCTCGTGTTCGCCATAGTTGCGGGAAGAAAGGAGCCCTACGTCTTCCGCGCATACGTCGAACACCTCTCCACATGCACAATACGACGAAAGACTTAGGAAATATCAGGGAATCGGGGACATCCTTCGGCCAAGAAATAGTCTGTTCGATGAAGGTAATAGTGTGCGCGAAATAATCCGCTCGATGCGCTGTGCGCTTCGTTCAATCACACGAATTGGCATAAGATATTTTTTATTGTAACTTATACAAAATTATAATTATGGCACTTTTCACTTCATTAATAAAACATTGAAAACTAAAAACATCGAGATAAAAACATCAATGTCTAAAAATCATGGGCTTTAATAAATTGATGGTTAAAACATCGATGTTTTCAGCTGCGTCTGGGGAAGGGATGTGGCGTCGATCTTGATGCTTTATAAAAACATCAATGTTTCGAAAATATCAACATCTACTATGTCGCATCTCTACCCCAGACTCGGCCAACGTGATACTTCGCGAATAAAGAAATGGCGGTGAAGCGTGACATACGGCGGCGAGTGACCGGTATTCGTTTCCCGGGAGCCTCAAGCGCTGGGCGACGCCTTGGCACAGACAAAAAGAGTATCAACTCTTTTCCAGCCATTCTTCAAACTAGTCCTCGCACAAGCTATTTTAATATCGAATCTCAACTTATTTTTACGAATTCGCTACGTCATTTCAAAGACTTCTTAATCAGTTCACCTACACAATTATCAGCATCAATTAATGTCACAGTTTTTTGCTTATTAACGTGAAAATATTGCTGACATGATAGTTAGTTTAGACATCTTAAAAGTGCGACTGTAACAATTATTAAGAGCTTTCTTTCTGGAGTATCTTCAGAAAATTATTGTTTTTAAATTTTTATAAAATAGTACTACTCAGAAACTGGGAAGGCTAATAAATCGAACAAGGAAACAATAAAAATTAAGAAAAAAAATTCGAAAACCGCGGCGGCGCGGACGGGGCGCGAAATTTGTTTTTGACAATCTGCTACTGGATAAATGGAACACCAATGTAAGAAGAAATACTTTAGTACTGAATGAGTCAAGATTAGTCGGTGTAGAATGAGTTGCTGTAAAATGCGTTGCCCGGACTCAAGGATATTTTACATTGATTGCAAAGGCTGAAGGTTGAAACCAGCCGTTGCGTTGGAAATACGCAACAAGTGAGTCAAATGGGCAAATTAGCAAATATCTTAACAAAGATAATTTTCAGAATACTCCCAATTAAACGGCGTATTTTCACGGTTCTCAATGTGTCCAACAAATTTAACTGTTTATTAAAAAAATATTCTCATTCCCCACCACCGCATGTATTTCCACCCCCTCCCCGAACGCGGTGCGGTGAAGCGTAGTGAGACAGGAAGCATAGATCGGGTCAGCACTCGGGGATGTATTATGATGGACGCCGAAGGCCGGAGCCTTGTCGTCGACTTGGAAATGCATGAGAGAAACGGGTCAAACGGGGTGTATGAAATCCGCAAACTATCATAACGCATGTAACTTTTAAACCTTTAAACCTTACCTTTAAATTTTCAACTTTAAACTTTTTTACCACCGCCTCACTCATCACCGCCCCGCCCTGCTCGATAATGATTACTGTGATCATCGTTGCAATAGGTAGCTGTAAATAGAGCATTGCTGCATATTCCCGGCAAACTTCCATGCACAATTTTCACTTCCGCATTTACTTCCACGTCCACATCTATTAATTACAAATTCGCCATCGGAATGAACGTAAGGGACAAGCCGGAAAGAAAAGTGACAGAGCGGCGGAGTCGAGGCGAGACAAGCAGACGCGGGGCGGGCGGAGGGGTGGATGGGATGGAGAGTGGCGAGGTGGCTTTTCTGAACGACGGACGGCAAGGTGGAGTGAGGTGGAGGGGCGCGTGGCTCAGGGGCGGAGAGCGGCGGGGCGCCGCCGCCCCCACCCCACCCCCGCCCCCGTTTCTTTAGAGGAGGAACCCAGTCGCGTTACAAAGCACGCCCTTCGCCGACACAATGCGGTCCGAGAGAAAATATTTCCTCCTTTCCTCGGCTCGTAAACTGCCTGCCTGTTTGCTTGTCATTGCCTTCCGAGGGGCTCGCTGCAACGCGGTTCTCCTGCCCCAGAAACGGCATAGATTTACTGCTCCAAATCCAGAAGCGCAAGAAAATACGGGTTTTTCTAGAGATTTATGGTGATGGTGATGATGTTTCTTGACGATGGAAATAATATTTTGTTTCACAGAAAATTTATGTTCCTTTTCGTGCAAAATGTTATTGAATTTTTTTCTATCCTCTCTATTAAAAAACATTGTCAACTGGTCAATTTAGTCTCTACTACATGTATTCTATTAATGCACGAAAACGGGATTGGGGACAATTTATTATCATACATTTCATTTACCTAATAAACAATACGTTAAGAATAGATTACTGTTTTGGACGATTTACTCCTATAAGAAACTATTGGCATAAAATCCCCATCGCTAAGCTACTGTTGGACCACGGTTGCAACAAACAAATTTAAAACGCTAAATGAAGAACTTGGTATTTGTATTACAACGAAATAAACAGACACACATGAAATCCACGACTAACGTTTCGATGCAAAACGCGTTACCAACGTGCCCTTATTACTAGCGTGAATTACTTCTCTTCAAGCTTTAAGGTTCCCCACAAGATCCCGAGTAATATTTCTTAAGCTGTAATTTTCAAAATGTAAAATTTTTCACTTTTTATTACATTTTTGAACGATATAGAATAAGTCGTTTTTCTATATTCTTAACCAGCGATGATTGTTACTATGAATGTTGAAAGGTTTCAAATTATTTCGGGTAACTAAGAAATGTTAAAGAATATATATTCATCCAATCACTCAGTAGTTTCATATTACTGCGCTTCGTGTACAAAAATTAGATCTCATGTTCAGGTGCATTCAAATCTGATAATTAAACACAAACATTTCTTTTTAAATTTACTCTAAACATTTTGAAATAGAACGTCCAAAATGTATATATTTTTAACATTAACATTATTTTAAAAGATTTCAAGCAGTGATTGGATATTCTTCAGAGTGAACGAGAAGCACAGAGTGATAAAGAGTCATCTCCTTCAATTTAAAGTAGCTTATTGTGTACAAAAACTTTTGACATTAATAAACAATGTTTGACAATCATAAGATTGTGATATCGGTTTAGCTTTCCAGAGATAAGCCCGGACAAATAAATAGACAAAAACTGCAAAACAATGGAAAGACTTCTTGTGTCATATAAAACGGTACGATGTTAAAAAACATGATAATAACCTTATAAAATGTTGTTTTGAAATCTCAAACAGACACTACAATATAATTTGTAAAGAGAATCTATTACTGAATTTGATGCGGACGATTGATTTTGTCAGAATTATGGACAGCGCGCACGCTAAGCATTTGACGTACAGGTATTCCCCTGATTATAGCCAGGTTACAGCTCGTGATGCACAAAACACTGTTGGCACACACCAAGTCACATGCGTTCACTTCGACGGTTACACACACAGTGCGGCTCTAGTCAAAGACAACACAGAAGCACCAGTCGATTGCTCGGCATATCGATAGAGGCCCTACGGACGGGATTGTATCGCCTTGTCTATAACTCCCACAGTTTTGCGACGGCGAATGCTAGCAGTATTTATTGGGAGCACTTGGTAGCACTTCACAATTTCAGATAGAAAAAATAGATAGTCTTTATCTAATATTCCAATTTTATTAATTTTGCGTACATGCATTCTTGTTCCCTTCTTTTGTAATGCTTCTCCATCGAGTAAATCACGAGACTCCATGCGTTAAAACATATTCTAAGACAAAAATAACCCATTATTATGCAGTCGTCATCGCTTTCATACACGCAACCAGCAGTAAATACTTCAATGGATAACGATCTTAATTGTTTCTATGAAAAAAAATGAAAGCTAGTAAATGCATCACACTCTTACAATCGGGGAAACAATCAGCCAGTTACACCCTACACGCGAGACACACGTCGAAGAGGAACTTAACCGGCGAGAACCATCTTATTTATAGAGGAAGAGCAAATAGTGCACAAGGCCTTCTTTACCCGCTGATAAGGTGCAACAGCGCACACTCCTCCGAGACGATGTTGCGGAACATTTTTACTGCTGCCTGTCTGGCAGGCGCTAAGCGCGAATCCGCGACGGCGGCGGCGGCGGCGGCGGCGGCGGCGGGGAAAGGAGGTCGAGGTCGACGAAGTTCGCGCATCGTGGCGAGAAATTCGCCGCCGCTCCGCCCGGGCCAACGGCGCCGCGCCCTGGACCTGACGGACGAAAAGAAATGAATTGAATTGAATTGAATTGAATTTGCCTTATTTTACGTGGCGAGACTCAGGCCATGAGGCCTGCTCTTCCGTCTGACCACGCAAATTTCGTTACACTCCTTTCACCAATCATGGGAGAAAGAAGGTATTATTTAGGCGACAGAAACAGGCGATTTGAATTTAGCTCAGAGGCGTCATTTAAGCGAGGATCTTTTACATGCAGTAAATGTACTAACAGGGCGCTACTTCCGCGCGCCGAGGAGGCGTGCGAAGGATTCGGGCCGCAAAATCACGGTTCGACAGTTCGCCGCATCTTGGATTCGCCCGTCCGTACGCAACCGCCCCACCGCCGAACGCGCTCATCTCTAGAGACCGGAAGGGTATATAGTATGAAACGCCAAAATATGTGCATAAATATGTAATGAAAACAGTAAGAATATGTAATAAATATGTAAAACCGGATATAATATGCAATATTAAAATCCACTAATTATAAGAGACATTTACATAGCACTGCATTACATTTATAAAAAAGTTTCCTAAACAAATTTCAAAAAGATTATAACACACATTGCACACTTGGAACTATACAACTTTTCCGTCAGTAGTAGAAACATCATCTATTGCTATCCAGGTCCGTTGTTTTGCAGCCTGACTAGACGCAATAAATATATTAACACCGTTCATCGCACAAACGGGCGATATCAACGACCAGCAAACAATCACTGCAGCTTGAATAATTTTCATTGAATGTTCAACGTCGGCGATCGCAATGTTTCTTCGAAAATGAAGGTTAAATGTACGACCCACATAAAGTTAAACAAAATTGATAGAATAAAAATATAATTTGTGAAATTACCAAAATACGTAATGTATAGTACTGAAAACATAAAAATATGTAACGAAAAAATTGGCATTGTGTCAGAAAGGCGATGATTCGCCAAGATTACAAATTTGAGATAAGAAATATGTAATTACATAAAAATGTGATCTCTACTGATCTCCGTAGCTGATCCTCTCACCTCCTAGATGTGGTGGGAGATTTGCAAAATCGTATCACATATCTGTGGCTTGGTACAAGAAGGGCCCATGTCAATATTCAAAGTTTTACAGAATGAATGGTTTTCTTACACAATCGAAATGACAAAAAAAAATTGTAGGCCAATGTAAATCAAGGTGGAATTAAGAGAAAGGATCGAGTTTTGACTTTGCAATGAAAGAGCAAAAGCACACACTGGCCATACAAACCGAAAATAAACAAAAACTGACATTACTCCTTGCACCAAGTCACAGTGAAAGTCGATTTTCTTTTCTCGACATCATTAACCCCAGATTGCGAGCGAGCGATATTGTCTCATTGTAAATTTTCTGACTCTTAACTGGACTGTTAACTATTTGTACATAGGAAGTATCTTTTTTATGTCAATCGCAATGTTTGTACTACGGTTGGTAGTCTTAGACCGCACGCAGATACACTTAGACTCAAACAACCATGTCTATGTCGGGATTCGAACTCTTGCCCGTTCGAACCCAGGTAGTTAACGTGCTCTCGTCTTTGTGATATCCATTACCCTAGCTCGCTTCATAGTCAAATTATAATTGAATTCCATTACGTAACTTCACAAGATGATTTGATGAAGTGCATTGTTTCTATTATTCAATGACATTATAGATTTTAATTGCGTGAAAATGATTGGTTGCATCATTCGCAACGAAATAATTAACTGGAATGAAAACGTAAAATATAAAATTATTTAATTTCTTTATCCTATGAGTAAATTGCCCATCAAAGTTGTTCAACGATAAGTTTTAATGCTAGTTCGTTCTATTACGTAGGTATTCTGTGCTAAAATAGCGACCGTCGCTTAACTCAAGAGTTGGAAGATGAAAGTCCGCTAACGACTCGGCTTATGCCTTCAAGAAATTGTTAGAATTTATGATCGGTAGGCACGAAACTGTGAGTTGGTATTCATTTGATATTAATGTGTTATCCCAGTTTCTTCATAAGGCATTATAAAGAAGTGGGTAACGTTTCATATTAAAATCTTCAGGAGCTCTATGTGATTCGAAAATAAACGTTTGGCGGGTGTCTCTTCGGTTTACAAATTATAAGTTTGATCGCAAACGAAGCTCCCATCAATATGTTTGATTATACCAAATTGAATTCAGCATTTGGTAACAGATATATCTTCAGTCTGCCGCTGTCGAGTCATCTGAAGCTAGTATCTTCCAGGAACAGCTTCTGTGCATTTATAAAGTAAAAAAGCCTTGCGTAAGATGCGTTTCTCAATACATCTGGTTTCTTCCAGTGCAAGTCGACAATTTGTCACTTGGACGTTAAGCTAAACGATATGGGCAGCTCTCGTGATTCCTGCGACCCAGTCAAAAATCAGTGCTTGCGTGGCGCTGGGGAGCCTCCATGAGGGAGTCAGCGAGAAAGTCTTCGTGGCGCTTGCAATTCGCAATCGACCAATTAGCATTCACATCTCGCTCTATCTCTGGCCGCAGCAACAGCAAGAGTACGTCTTGACAGTGACCTTTTTCTGCACCCGAAAGGCACTTCACGGTCATACCACTTTCGCGATTGCAGGAATGTCAGTCAGAAACTTACTCGTCAATAACAGTTTGATCGTTCAGGTTTCTGTGCAAAGAAAATTTGAAGAAGCGAATGTTCATTTCTCGCAATATGGATAGCAATTAAATAAATTTCTACAAAACAAAAACTGATGTTGCAATATATTTTTTTATCACCAATTTAATTATTCATGCTTATGTGTTTGGAGTGAACTAACTTAATCCTGTAGTTTTATAGAAATTTCCGACTTCCAAATATCTCATCTCATTTAACACATTTTTAATCAGTATTTCACGTTCACAAGTATTTATGTTTTAAAGCTTTATTATCTATTCCCTGCCAGTCTTCTTGACATCTTTGCTGAATGTCGCTGATACGTATTCCGAAACGCAACCAACGGGACGAAAATAAAAGTGTGCATGACTTAGTCTTGCAAGATTTGGAGGTAAAATTGACAATATAACAGACTGGTGTTGCAAAATAAGACTCATAAATTGAGTAATATAATAGAAGTCTATGAACCAAGAGTTCATGGTGAAATGAAATTATATATGACGTAATATTGCTTTCAACGTAGGTTGATCTTACTTTATATATTCTAATTTTTTAAAGAATTAGGAAAATCCAGCTTCTTTTTATGACATCTCATGACCAGCCGATAATTTTGAAGAAAGAAAAAAACAAAAAACGATTTCATGCATTTGGGCTCAAATGCAATTGCCTTATCCCCAAATGCAATTGTATGCATTACTTTCCAATTCCGCTCATTTTATTTTACAATAAATTCCGCAGTGCACAAAAATATTTTATATTGTTGCATTGTCTAAAATCTTCCATGCTTAGTACTTACGAACGAAAATTTTCTAAATTGTAATGTAACAAACATATTGATTAGAGCCAATCCGGATGGCCGAGATCGCTAAGGAAGTAGTGCCGTGGTGATCTCGGGCCAAAAGTTGGCGGGTTCGAATTAGTTGGTTGGTTGGTTCCAACCACACGACCTCCGATTCTCTCCACCATACTGCCAGACATAGTGTATAGGTTGTAGTAGTGTTGGACCAGCCTACAGGGATTACCGACCTCAAAACACTGGCAAAAATGTGAAACAATTGTTTAATTGGAACATTTTCTGGTAACTAAGGGAATTTGAAGGTCGGTGATTGCAAATATGAAGTCGAAAATTTCAAGAAATAAGATTACAGAAAAAATTGGCAGAAAAATAAATAAAACCCAAATATAATAAATTCCAAATTACTTTTCAGAATCGGTAATGTAAGTGAATTTTGAGGATAATTATGAGAATAAAAGCAACATATAGAAAAGTAATTGTTCTTATTTATAAATTGTAAACTTAGGTTCAATATCATAAGAAAATTATTATTAAACGGCTTAAAAATTCCTTTATTTGAACATGTGCCAGCAATGAAGATGCAGCAAGATGCAGGAATGTATGCGATTTTGAAAGGTAATGCGTAGTATATACAAGAAAATTGCAAATTTGACTACGTACATGTTTTTCTGAATTTCTCATTCATTTTTCACTTCTGTAATTAAAAAATATCAGCATTCACTTAACAAAATTTTTATTTTAACTCGTATTGTATTTGTACAGTAGCTTTGTCAAAAATTTGAAAAACCTGATCGTATTCTCGCTGCCGTAATAGAACACGGTTGCACGTGGTTAGCTTTCGAACTGGGCGCTGAAGATGAATACAAGAGATATGTTCCTCACGTGCATTTTAACTCTGACTATAAGGGTAACATAAAAATACCTTAGGTGTTGTTAACATAAAAACCTCTAAAAAGGATTTTTTTCATTTTGGCCAGATTTTCAAGCTCTGTGCAACAACCTGACAATAGCGCTCAGTTTCTCAGATTTCCGTCATGCTTGCCTAGATGTAAACTTGTCGAAATTCCGAGCACTTCTGAAAAATCGGGTTGTTGGTCGCATAGTGTGTAGCCGAAGAGTCCAATTTCGTTGTCCCGACGGCCGGTCCGACAAATTGGCCCATGTGTAGAAGCTTTTCAAAAGATAATTACAAATATCATTCTTCGTACAAAATTATCTGTTATAAATAGCTTTCGGTAAAAAAGTGATGAGTTGTTTACAGTGACTTGAATTCCTCTTAATTTGGAGAATGTGAGACTTAAACCTTTTTTAAGATTATTTCAGCTTGGTAAGGATTCACAGAAAAACTGGGGTTACATGAATGCAAATTACAATGTATTGTGGATGAATTGCTGCTATTTCCATCTGGGATTTATAATTTTAACGTGAATTATATTTACTCAATACGTCATTGCTTTGAAATAAAACATGCAACTTTGTGTTTTAGCTTCTGTGAAATGTTCATTAAATTATTAAAAATCCTTTCTACTTCCGAGGGTTTGTCCGTGAAGATGTGTGTTAGGCCTTCTGTGTGGAAGTTCCCGTGAATGAATTGCCGCCCTCTGCTGTTGCAGTGGCAGTGAGACCGCGGTGGACGAGGCCCCGTGGCTGTCCAATGACTTCCTGGCGGAGGTGCGCGCCCCGAGGGCGGGGCGGGGGGGGGCCCACGACGTAAGCGTGCTCTCGTGGCACGTGCAGCCGGCCGTGGGCAAGGGCGACAACTTCCTCAGCACGCTGTACCGCGTGCGCGTCGAGTACCGGCAGGCGGCCGACGCGCCCGACTCCGCGCCCCGCGCCGTGCAGCTAATCATCAAGGTGCTGCCGCAGGTACGTTCTTCCCCTCCGCTCTGCTCTTATTCCACGTGCTTGTTCTTATTGTCTGCGCTTTATATTATTATATTATTGTACGTCAAAAAACAGTTAAAAACTGCGTATGACGTGCTATGGGGAAAAGTGAATTGTGTGCTTATTTTCAAAATTCTGTGATCCCTACACTAAGTCATATACTACTTAAATTTTGAAAGAAAAAAATGCTCGCTAAAAAAACTAATGCGCTTGTTCTTTCTCATCTCTCATCCTTTTCCGCTTTGTTCCCTGTTGTTATCTTGTTTCCACTCTTCCTCCGATTCCTTCTCTCTTTTGGCCCCCATTCGTTCTCGCGTCCTCCATTCAGTTCCTCAAACCGTGGTCTCTCTCTCATTCTTTGTCTTTTCTTCATTATCTGACCTTCTTCGTTCTCCACTTCGTCTCTCATTCCACTCTTTTTCTAGCTCTTTCTTTCGTTTTGTGACTGTGGTTTCCAACATTGCTACTTACTCTTGCTCCTCGCTTTGTACTTTCAAGGTCAGGACATTAACTCAATATTCAATTTCTTCCTCGAAATTTATTAAAAATGTATTTAAAGTTAACACGATTAAAACCGTGAGGCACTATTAAAAGAGGGTAAACTTTTTAATTCGTTTACCAAGGGATTTTGAGGAATATCAAATTATTCAAAATTCGAAACAAAACAACAGAAATATGTTTTTAATAATCATATTAAAGGAATATTGTCTCAAAGACATTTAAATTTTTGACAATAATTCGCCATTATCTGTTATATTGCTCTTTCTGTATGACTATTGTTTTTTGAACAACAAGTTTGGAGTAATAATTAGTTAGTTTAACCGAATTATTTTTTTTTGTTTTCTTTGAAATATACAAACGTTATAATTATCCAAACCTTCGAAAATGAAAATTACTTTTTTGTTGAAAACCTGTTTAAATAAAAAAATTGAAAGGGAAGAAACTTTTGTCCAAATTAACCAATAAATCGAAACAATATTAGCTCATAATTTCACAACTTAAGTTCTTAGATGTTGATAGTATATAAAATCTATTATACATTGCAACCAGCTTCCTAAAGACCAGATCTAGTGATGGCCGATGCCTCTACAATACGACGCGCAAAACGAGGGCTTCCCAATGACTCAATGTTTTGGCACTTCCATGGCTTTTGAATGACATATAAGATTCGACAAGATCATTCAGAATTTTTTCAAAACAAATTCCAAAGCGTCGATGACAATCGGTACGACCTGCGTTCTTACTCCACACCCCCATCTGATCGTAATTTTCAAACTTGTAACCGTGTCTCTGCCTCCTTTACGACTACGACTTTCTGATTACGACTCTGATCTTATGGTACAGCTATAAGACAGCCATTTGACAAGTACACGTGAGCACGATTTTTTCCAAATCCGGAATAACAATAGCACTTTGATCTGCTACTACTCTAAAATTAGTAAGGATTTGAGATACATTTTGGTCCACTGTCCAACGGAAAAAACAGTTTTGGAATATTTCGAACCACTTAAAGCATTAATTCTTTGGAATACTAAGGACACTAACGATCTGTCAGTAGACATAACTAGTAACTACTACCAAAGAGAAAAGAATTCTCTGTATGGTAGAAAAGAAAACCTCTTTAGTGTATGCTACTACACAAGATAAGAATGACAACAAGGATACAATACACAGTAGCGTTCAGAAGAGGAGGGGGTTGAGGCAAGGGCTCCGAGTTAATTGGGGCTCCGAATTTTTGATTTAAAATATATAAATACTATTCACATCTAATTTAAATTAACTGCTATAATTTATTTCCTTTCATGGGATGTTTATGAATTGGGGAAGGGGGAATAAACTTTTATTAAAAATAAAGGGCCTCCGTTTACAGCCCAACGCTTCTTTTCTACGGGCACCTCCCCCAATAAGGATGTATATTCCATTTGAAACCTTTTTCGCGAAGTACCAGCGATTTTTTACTCCATTCATTTTAATTTCTGTATATGTATTTTCGATCTCGTATTCTCTCAGAGAATGAACCGAAGTCAGATAGTATATCCAACTATGATTACTTCCTTGTATGTATACATTGTACTACGTTGTAGTTAAGTGCCTAGGACAATGTAAGTGTGGCATCAATGAGTTTTAAGAATTTGTAGTTAACATGTCGATGAGAAATGGGATTTCACTTCAGTTTACGCTTCACGAAAGATTGCGAAGATATTTTGATAATTCACATTCTTATTTAAACAATGTAAAGGTGTGCAAACAATATAAATTTCAATAAAATTCTGAATTCGAAAATCATAATTTCCCCCAGCAGAAACTTTCTTTGTAAACGTTAAAAAGGATCGTCTGCATTTGACAAATATCACAAACGCAGACGCTAACAAATCTGCAGCTCGTTTAAATTCTTCAAATTACAATTCTGAATGTCGTTTCAGGACGTGATGTTGCACTTTTAGTCTACTTCGTCTTACTTGACCTTTCGCTACTTGAGCATGGCCTGTTGTTAAAATCCTCTTCACTGCAGTGCGTCTAGGATGAAGGACCCAACATATCATCTACATACGATCCTGTAGTCGTCTCAAAACTATGCAGCTGTGTCGGTGGCGTAACAGTCCTAACCCGCAATGCAGGCTGGCCCAGGTAAAAGATGACCTGTTTTTAGACTATAGATTTTGCGATTGTAAAAAACATTATTTTCTTGGTTCTTTCTCGTATAATTTGCGAAATTGATACAATAAAATATTTAAAAAACAACATCTCCAAAAATGATTTTTTTTACTTCGGCAGCTTACAAAGGTAAAGGTTTCCTATTTCTAAATCAATAAAGGTCATTCATTTAGGTTTTACAACAGTCTTAATTTCATGAAATTAAATAATAAGACAGATTTTTCCACTATAAGCACCTTACCATTGTTATTAAGAAACCCCGACCCCCAAACTGTCTTTCGATTGTTGTTATTAAGGTTTGGAACTTGCCATCTTATGTGATAACACTCGGACGAGAGGTACTAACACGACTTGTGTTTGTAATACACTTCGATTGATTGATTGATTTTTTCGTGTTTCCGGGCACGTCAACTGCTGTGGTCATTAGTCCCGTTAGTGTAGTGCATGTTTTTCTCGGGAGATGGCGGTGATCTTCCCCCACTGGAAGGCGAGATCCGGCGCCAACCTACCGTCGGCTAGTGGGGTTTCCCTCAACCAGGACTCTCCCACCAGGGGGGCACCGCCCCAGCCGATACAAGCTCTAAGCCCCCGACCGGTCTCCCGGAATATGTGGTAGTGTAGTGCATGTTAGTGTATGTGTGTGTGTGTGTGTGTGTAAGGGGAGAGGATAGGACAAGGAAGAGGAAGGACAGATCGCGCGCGGTCCGTGGCCCGTTTGATAGGGTACTGCTCCGGCATTCGCCTGGTGTTGATCGCAGAAACCACGGAAAACTACCGATCAGAGCAGCCGGCCGCTAGAATTCTCCTCCAGACAGCGACTGAATTCGACCTAGCTAGAAAGCTAGTGTCGAAAATCCTGCCGCCGTCAGGACTCGAACCTAGGACCTCCCGGTCAGAGGCGCTGCAGTGACATCAGTTGATGCACTGATGCACCGCTCCCGGTTTATACACTTCGATAAAAGGGGCCCGGACAAACGTTTCGCGGGCGGGCACAAACTCATTTCGTGACGCTCCTGAGCTGTGCTGATAGTTCTGTCGGGTGAGCGGTTTCGAAGCCTCCTGCTCTTCTTTGCCCGTGGGCACGTCCCGTTAAGCCAGCACGCTTCGCCGACCGTTTCTTTCCCTTTAAGACGCTCACGGTGCTCTTTTCACAATGCTTTTCGACTCGACTTTTCTCGAGAAGGAAAACCCTTGTCACGTGTCACATACCAGTGCAAAACCACGACAATACAAAGACGGACCAAACGAAGGAGTTCTAGTACCAAAATGAAGAAAAATTTTTTTTTTTTTTATAATTATTAATATTAATATTTGATGCATAAGGTGAGAACATGAAGTTCCAAATGAATTTCTTACATAAATATGTATGTATTGCAAGCTTGTTTACGTTTGAAAATAGTACAATATTTAGTGTCCATATTCCTACTGTCTGAATTAGAAGTGCTCTGAAAGATTAACACTTCACGTATGTTTCATTTCATTTTGTGACCATTTACTGAAGAATAAATTGTGAATAAACACTTGATAAAAAAAATATTTTCTGCGTATATTTCAGTCAAGTCTTTTACTCAAGTCTTGCACTTTTATTACCCATATTTTATTTTTTACTTCATATCTCATAAATTGATTATCTGTACGCCCTGGGTACACTTCTAATTACGTTTCCCAATCTTTTCATAATCGAGATACCCTTGACCTCGCTTTTATATCTTACGGTAGCCTTGAGTACAGCTATTTTTTATGAGTGCATTTGCACGCTGCCGTATGATAGAAGCAGTTTGTAGACTTTGTGAACGTGCTCTGCACAACAACTCACGGCAATATGTTACCTTCCGAACTTTGAGAGATGATTAAATACTGCAAATAATGTTCATACTGCTTTTGCGTTAATATATAAGAGTATAGCAAGAAAAAAGCAAAACACCGTTCCATCTATAACATTCTTGTTTCCTGAACCTTGAATTTCTGTATTATTTCTCTCGGCTCTCGAACCCAGATAAATAAAAAAATCGATTATTTGATATTTTTCTTCTCCCCAGCAGAATCAAGATGTATTAATTTCCTGGTGAAATGTGAGTTGTAGCCAATTGTTGGTTGACGTCACACTTCTGAACGAACCCTAGAACAATATTGGAACTTATGAGCCAAACTACGAACAAGAAACACAACACATTTTAACAAATGTGTCAAAACCAATCTAAAGTGCTTCCCTAAAAGAATGTCATAAATTAATTACGTAGACATCATAGTCAATGAATTAATAATATTATAATATTCTTATTATTATATTATTATTATTATTATTTTATTATTATTTTATCTGATTATTATTATTATCATTATTTCATTATTTCATTATTGTCATTATTTTATTTTATTATTATTATTATTATTATTATTATTTTCAGTATCCATGCATTTGTGTGCTACCAACCAGTTTTCTAATATTTTTTCCGATTGGAATGTAAGGAGTTTTCCTTAATTGACATTTTGAAGGACAAAGAACTATGAGGAATAAGTACAATGAGAATTACGTCTAATATAAAATGCATAAAAGAATACAAATATTGAATATATTAATCCAGTTTTTTAGAAAAAATATTTGAAATCTCATGCTTTTACAAAACCAAAGGACAATCGTGTTAAGTTGATAGAATGATTAGATACCAGGGCGCGCCATCTGCTAATATCTTTAGCCCCGAAAGCGTAGTGCACGTTTTATCGCGGGAGGTGGCGGAGATCCAACCCGCCCGGATGGCGAGATCCAGCGCCGACCCACCTGTGGGCTTGGGAGGTTTTCCCCAACCAGGTGCGCACCGTCCCAGACGGGACATGCTCGCGACTGGTCCCTCAGCATGCGTGTTAGTATACCGCATGTAAGTGCAAGTGTGTGTAAGTAAGGAGTGAGGATAGGACAAGGAAGACCAAGGAAAGATGGCGCGCGGTCCACGACCCGCTTGTTAGAGTACTGGTTCGGTATTCGTCTGGTGTTGATCCACGAAATTACGGGAAAACCACGGATCTGAGCAGCCGGCCGCTAGAAGTCGCCTCCAGACAACGGTTAAATTCGACCTAGCTTTCTAACTAGTATCGAAAATCCTGCTATTGTCGGAACTCAAACCCTCGAACCTCACAGGCAGCGAAGTCCATTGTGTTCTTAGCGATGAAGCAGCATCACATGAGCAAAATTAGCAAACTGTGTACCGTAGCTAAGATGTCACCAAAACTAAAGTGCAGGCATCCGGTGTAAACTACAAGAAATGATTCGTCATAACTCTCGATAACGTAAATTATTACGTAAGCAGGAAATGATGCTTGTGAAGTCAGGATACTTCCTGTGGATAGCTTTATATGCGCGTTAGGCAGTTTCTTTGTGGTTGTTGTCGCAATACTGTTCTTCTATATCTACTTTGCAGCATCAAAAATAGAAGTGGGGGTATGCGAAGTTATTTATAAATTCTTGCGTACTAAGTATAGATAAAGTATTGTAATGCTACAGGAAAAGTGCCAACTTTTGGACAGAAAACCCGTTTTGTGTGTCAGTGATTCTGAACAAGTAGATTTTTCTTATTCGTTTAAAAATTACTTTCTCGAATTTGTAGTGTAAGTTTACATGACACCCTATCAACATTTTAATTTTTTAACAGAATTTTTACTGAAGATATGTAATTACTAGGACCCGATAATTTGGTAATAACATTTTTTCCTAATTTAATTCTGTCAAGTCGAATAAACGATATATTCACGTTTCTATCGGTTACTGCTAAAAAACGTCAACTTTTAGTACATATTTTTACCTGATTTACCCGAAAGCATATATATTTACATATTGTATCCAAAAGAACATATTTTTATATATAACTGCAATGTTTTTACTTAATTGTTCATTTTTTCTATATTTTTTGATAAGGAATCTCCCAGACAAACAATTCAGCATTGTCAAACATTTTTCTGTAGTCTCCTCTCTAAAATACCGCCATTGCATTTAGTTGAAATACGTCAGTCCATAAATACCAACGGTATTACAAATAAAAGGGTAAGGCGACGTCGCAATCCATAGCTTCTGGTGTGTTCATTTCCAGCCAGAGTAACGCAGAGAACAGAATGGAAGTTTGGTTTGTGAAAATGATACGGGATATCGCGCAGCCACCTCACATTTTTCAGGGACTTTTCCTTGACTTTGATACCCGTCACCAGAAACTACATGCACCAGCTCAAGAGGTGCCGTTCTGGTTGTTACGGGATCGCTGTAAATAACAGGATTAAGGGGAGAATACTGTTTAATTTGGTCTTTATACTAATGAAACAGAACAATTTACACTAAGATAAGTGTTTAATAAAATAGAATTGATATGAATTACATATTTCTTACTTTTAGTACATACTTCTCTATATGATAATAATGTATATGTATATATTTTCCTTCATTTTAGTACATAATTACCTGGGCCCTAGTAATTACGTAGAAGATATATAATGTCTAAATTTACTAAATATAATTAAATATTTGCTATAAAAATTACATTCCCGCAAGAGTTTTAAAATTATATATAAATGTGTGTGTGTCGTGAGGGGAGCGCAAGGTGACTACAATCAGTTTGTTCACAATACATGCTTTTCGCGCATATACAATGTGTAGTTTTTCTTTTCATCTATGTCTTTTGTAATGTGTTTTTTAGCCTCTAAGTACCTGGATTCAAATTATGGTAAATGAGGAATGTGCCATGAAAAACGATTTGTGGCAAATCTTCATCGGAATATACCGTTTTCTCTGTCTTGAATCTTCAACATCATTGTGTATTAGCATTAGTTCACCTCTCACCACTCTCATTATTCTTGCATTCATCTTGCGGTTTGAAAAGTGCTATCTAGTAGCGGACCAGAGTACCCGACCACGGAATTATCTGCCTCTGGAGATCTCCTCACAATCAACTATCAATATCTATAAAAGGATAAAGAGACTGACGCAGACCCCAAACCACTGCAGAAGGAAACGCGGAAGTTTGGAATGTAGATTTCTTTTACGATGCATGTAGCTCTAAGAAACTCTAACATTTTTTTTTCAAATTCACCCCCTAGATTTATTCCAGGTAACTTAAGTTTTCTGGAAGTAAACTACTAGCAATGTATATAATGTTTGCTGTTGCTCGTAACATAACGATAGTGGTAGCAACCATGATCGTAGAGAAAGTAGCATGGCACAACACGCCGGAATGGGATAGGGTGGATCATGGAGGTGCACAGTAAATATATTATTATTATTATTATTATTATTATTATTATTATTATTATTATTATTAGAATGTTGAATATATTTATGAAATTAGACGCCGCCAAAAATTTACATGAAAATGTTGTTAAATATTAATTATTTAATTTATTCCTTTGTTTTTTACTACTTAAAAAATGTAATGTTTATTGTCAACCGCTTGTCAAATGCTTTTGACAAGGCACATGCCAAAGGTGCGAAACGTTAAGCACCAATAAATTTATATGAATTATACGTCTTAATTCCTGGTATCATCGTGGATTGATCCTATTTGGTCCAAAAAAAGAACCATCTTTCTACAATGTGTGTGTGATAAATACCCGAGTAATGCCATATCTTCACTTCGTTATCGTGGGCTAAAGAAATCTATGAGGTTCCGTTAAAGAAACAAACGAAGTGGTATCGATATCTCTTGAATGAAGAAAGCTGTAGGAGATTATTATACATCTTACGCGCCCCTATGTTTGCTTGAACGCACCTCAATATCAGTTCAGGAGACAGTTCAGGAGATAGTTCAGGAGACATTGAGGGGAATTTCTTGCGTGAGCCACCTGAACGAATAAAGGTTTTTATTATTTACATATTAAATTCAAATTCGCAAATGGAATGGTTCTGCTGATTTATGTTACGTATGTCAATATTTCAATATTATCAGGAGGTCTCACTGCCTTAGGTAGCTCGGTGCATCCATTGATGTCCTGCAGTGCCTCTGATCAGGAGATGCTGGAGTTAGTTCCGAAGGTGGCAGGATTTTAGATACTAGCAACATAGCTAGGTCGAGTTCAGTCGCTGACTGGAAGAAAATTCTAGAGGCCGGCTTTTCTGAGCGATATTTTCCGTGGTTTCTCCGATCAACACCAGGCGAATCCGGAGCAGAACCCTAACAAACGGGCCAGAGGCCTCACGTGATCCTTGCTTCCTCTTCCTTTTCCTATCCTCACCCCTTATTTACTTTTTCTTACCCTCACATGCGCTACACTACCACACATGTCGGGAGACCAGTCGGCAGCTTAGAGCTTGTTCCGGCTGGGGCCGTGCCCCGCTAATGGGAGATACCTGGTTGGGAAAATCCCCACAAGCCGACGGGTAGGTCGGAGCTGGATCTCGAAATCCCGCGGGGGAGATCACCACCACCTCCCATGATAAATACACGCACTTCACTTACGGGATCAATGACCTTAGCAGTTGACATGCCCAGAAGCACTAATAATCACTCTATAACTTGTGGGCCCCTTCGTATGATCAAGCTCAGGATCTCCTTAAAATATTAATTCGGCCCCAATGATAACCAGTTATTTCATTCCACGATTAATTGCGTGAAAAATTACATTTTAACTTTTGTAAAATGGTTCTAGCCACATGGGAGTGCTATTTTCTCGCCGCTCCCCATAGTTTGATCATGCTTAGGGCCTCTGAAGTTATCAATCACGACCCTTATCATCCCACGATAATGCAAAAATATTGACTTCTACTTTGTAAAAGCTTCTAACCAATAGGAGTCCTAATTTCTCGCCACAGCCTTACCTTGGTCATGCTTAGGACCTTTGAAGTTATCAATCACGAACCCTTATATCATCCCACGAATAATTACCTAAAAATATTGACTTCTGGCTTTTGTAAAATGCTTCTAACCACATAGGAGACTATTTCCTCCCACATCCCACAGTTTAGTCATGTCAGGTCTCTTTTAACCGGCCCCCCATTATATCATCCCACGAATAATTGTGTAAAGATATTGACTTCTGACTTTTGTAAAATGCTTTTAACCACACCGCACTACTTCCTCGCCACATCCCACAGTTCGGTCATGCTTAGTCGCGGCCCTTTATGCCCTGTCATTATTACCAACATGGCTTGCTAAAGTTGTTGCTCGCCTGCGCGCAGGGCGACTACCTGCAGGAGTTCATCCACGAGGCGCGCTTCTTCGCGCGCGAGATCAACGCGTACCGCGAGGCGCTGCCCCAAATGGCGCGCTTCGCGGCGGCGCGCCTGCCCGGCGGCGGCGGCCCGCCCTTCTCGCCGCGCTGCTTCCCCACCGCGCGCCCCGACACGCTCGTGCTCGAGGACCTCAGCACGCACGGCTTCAAGATGGCCGACCGACGCAACCTGCTCGACCTGCCGCACTGCAGCCTCGTGCTGCGCCGCCTCGCGCGCCTCCACGCCACCTCTTCGCCTACTCGGCGCACGACCGCGCCTTCCTCGCGCGCTTCGAGGTACGTACGCCCTTGGCGGCGGGGTGGTGGAACAGGCGGGTGATGGCGATAAATGGGGAATAGCAGTGGTGGTAATGGATATAGTAGTGGTGGTGGTTGTGGTGGACTAGTAGTTTTGGGGGGCAAGGGTAAAAGTAGGGGAATAGTAGTGGTGGTGGTGATAGTATGGTGGTGGCGGTGGAAATGGAAGTAGTAGTGGTGGACATAGTAGTGATGGTGGTGGTGACAGTGGAAGTAGTGGTGGTGGTGGTAATAGTAGTGGTACTGATGGTGGTGGTTGTGGTCGTGGAGTTTTTGTTTGGCTTGTATGATGAATGGTGGGGTTTTGTTTACAGGAAGATGATTAGGATGCGATATTATTCCATCATTTGGACGAATCCAGTGGCGTAGCGTCAATTCCAAGTTGTTTAATTTCTAAATGTAGAATCAACAGGTAAATGTTTAATAAATAAATCAAAATGTTGAAGATACACCGATGCAAATACACTAGGAAATAAATAAAGCGCAAATTTATATCATGTATCCAAAAACGCTTGTTACCTTTTATAAAACAAGCGAAATTAAAATTTGATGAATGAGAAGGGTGAAAAGGCGAAAATATATAAAGAGACGCCACCTTACGTCACAAGGAGACTAATAAAGTTAGACTATAAATGTTTTTTTTTACTGTTGTTCAGGATGACATCTACAACGACGGCAACCGAGAGATCATGCGTCGCTTCCTGGAGCCGCAGATGGAGTGCCTGGTGGAGGTAGCCAACACGTGGCCCAACTTCGAACGCATCGCCAAGAAGATCCGGAAGACCATCCCGAGAGCCGTGGACAAGCTCATTTCCGTGTGTCGAAAGCAGGACTCCGACTGGAAGGTGCTCAACCACGGCGACTGCTGGATCAACAACATCATGTTCAAGTACTCGGAGAAGACCGGGGAAGTGGCGGACCTGCGGTTCATCGACTTCCAGATCACCCGGTTCGCCTCCCCCGCCCTCGACATCACCTACTTCATGTACACCAGCCCGCAGAGTGACGTGCGCGCGAGGCATATGGACAGGTTGCTCATGGAGTACTGCGACGAGTTTCGAAAGACTGTGCGCTCGCTGGGGTACACGGGCCGGATGTTTTCGCTGAAGGAGCTCCGCGACGAGATGAGGCGGGTGCTGTTTTTCGGGTTCACCACGTCGGTGGGGACGCTCGCCACGGTCCTCGCGGAGCCCGACCAGGTGATGGATCTCTCCGAGATGACGGCCGAGGGCCTCAGCAGCAACGTGGGCGTCAACCCGTTCACCAAACTGCAGTCCACGGCAAAGTTCAGAGACGTGTTCCAGCAGCTACTGCCGTATTTTGACCAGATGGAGATATTCGACTGAACGCCGGTCGTTTAGAGGTGTCGAAATATGTGCTTCCAAAGTAGGACGCTTTTATGCATGAATGGATGAGAAAAATGTTAGTGCCAGAAAAAGACGAATGAATGTTTTTTGAAGTGAATGAAAGTATTTTTTTAAGGAATCTAAGAACTGTACTGTGGTTACCCATAGCATTCTCTTTCACAATGATCTTAAAACACATGGTATTTCACCACCATAAAAATATATCAAACAATGAAACACAAGATGGATAGAAGTATGAACTTTGTAAAAACTTTCTCTCCGTACTTTTGGGTCCTTTATTAAACTAAATAATGTTACAACTAATGTGACAAATGTAAAAATTAATTTTATATGTAGAAAGAGTGAAATAGGAAGGGCCATGTCAGTTTCTTACTCGATCGTCAAGCGTTTTTTTAACTTACCGGTTGATTGCCTAATTTTTTTTATTTCAATTAATCCTAAGGTAGAGAAATTTTAGCAAATACAAAAACCTAGTTATTTCGGATATTTTTAAGGTTTATTTTGTTATTTAAAGAGTTATATTCTTTTGTTTTATTCATCCAACAATTAAAATTTAACCAAGAAAAAGTTCATTTCTTCATTTTTTGACAAATGACATGAAGACTATTACGTTCCATTTGGTATATATATCACCATTTAAAAGTAAATCTCTAAATGAAGGACACTTGCAAATGCAACAGCATAAGAGCGAACTCGACAAACTAAATTTTTCAAATAGCAAACTCTCAGCATTTCTTGCTTACATAACACTTTCCACTAAAACACTTAATTCAGGGAAATGCCCTGCAAAGCGCCCAACGAAATTTGTCTGCAAAAATGCTCGGTGCGTGCCGCGTCAGCCGAGTAAATCGTTGTGTGCTGGCTCGTGGCTCTTGTTGCGCCGCATGATCGCCCATACGAAACAGCGGCTTCGACCGAACAGGGCTTAGAGTCGAACAGAAAAATCAACAACGAAAAAAACAAAAGAATAATGAGGCAGAGGGATAGAGGGAGGGAAACACCGTTAAGTTGGAGGCAGAAGATCCACGTGGGCCAAGAAACAACCTTGAAATGTTCAAATAGGGGACCAAGGGGTTTTCAAAATTACGGAACAGAAGAAATTTACCTAAAATGCAGCTTTGTGCACGAATTTGACACAGCGCTAATAGAAAATTTCGAGTCTAGTTGAGTTGTGATTGGTAGGTAGGTGGTAGTAGTTAGTGACAGGTAGTATATGGAAATACGTTTCTGAAAATGCCAATTAGGAAAACTAGACTATTTATTTTGAAGCCTAAGGACATTATAAAATGAAAATTTATCAACAAAATTATTTTTCTTTAATATTACCATTTCAATTTCGAAAGCACGCTAAATGCCTCTATGTACAATGTATTTGTTATATCATTGTCATGAATCGAATCTTTAACAATTCAAATCACCAAAATTCGAATCATCCAATAATTCTAATTTGCATTATTCAAATTCTATAGATCCAACAATCTGAAGAATTTCATATACAGCTAAACAAGTACCTGTACTTATTTGAGTTTTAATGATTTTTTTGGGGGGGAGTGGGTACTTTCGCGGTCCCACCTCTATGTACATATGCGTTAGTTATATTTCATCTGTCAATGAGTAGAATCATTCAATAATTCAAAGCATACAACAATTAGAATATTCCATCAATTCCAATTCGCATAATTCCAAATTCTAAGATCAAACATGCTGAATTATTTCATGTAAAGCTAAACAAGCACCTGTACTTTCTTGAATCAAACGCTATTTTTTTTTCGGGAGTGGGGGAAGGGGGGTTTCCCCTTCGGAAGGGGGCATTCCGCGCGTGACACACGAGGCGCCGCCGTCGGCAGCCGTGTCCCGCGCCGCAGCCGGCCGCGCGTGCTGCTCGGCTCTACGCACGTAACCCCAGGCCAAGAGGCCCGGATCTGCTGGCGGTGTCCGTTTACTGCCCCACAAGCACACGGTGCTAGAGATCGCTTCCTGTAACGTGCATTCCTGCTTGTCGTGGCGGTTGCGTTGGGGGTAC
Organism: Teleogryllus oceanicus; assembly: GCA_964035755.1. NCBI lineage: Eukaryota > Metazoa > Arthropoda > Insecta > Orthoptera > Gryllidae > Teleogryllus > Teleogryllus oceanicus. Next base: position 212,933,469 of record CAXIVR010000002.1, on the reverse strand, counting down.
AACGGGGCGCACTCTGTCACCTCACGACTAATGGTGACTTGTAAGATAACTGCAAGAAACCATTTACAAATATAAAAATACAATTTATTATGATCAGTGTACAGTAATTTGCTTGATTTGGCTAAGCTTTTTTGGGATTTGAGATTTGCTTGATTTGGATTAGCTTTCTTACAAATTAGACAGTTGACAGTGAGCATGTCCCAGTGCGCTCTCAATTTGTGTATATTTTTATTTATTTTTATCTTCCTTACTTAATTTTACTTTTTGTCCTAGTGACAATGCGGTTCTTCAGTGGAAGTGCCCCTCGTGGTTTCTTGAAATTTACTGAGGAAGGCATTCTATTTACGTTCGAATTTTGAAGTTGCGAGTTCGTACGATTTGCACGCTCATGAAAATGCTATTTAAAATTGCATGATTTATTATGTTATTTTTGCATATTATGTATTGCTTCACGTATATATTTGCTCTATTTTGATGATTTTGATCCTATTCTGAAGACGATAGAGTACTATAGACGATAGCAATTAATGTGTTGACAAAACAAAAAGCCATGGGGTGGCTAGCTTGCTTGAAGACTTGATCTTTGATAGAAAAGCTGTATAGAAAACATTCACTTTGTGAGGGCCACTACTGACGAACACGTGTGAATAGTCGAGAGCCGGTTCATAATGCGTCAAGTGTTACAAAGAGTCTTGCCAGTCATACGTTAACCGTTCTCCGATTCACATAATTCCCATATGCATTTTGGGGTTTAAAGGAAAACCACAATAAAGTGCAATAATGTGCGTTTGAATGCTTCCATGTTTATATATGTATATTTTGTACGAAGTATTTGAACTATTGCAATTTTTTAATAATTGACAATAGTTAGATTCACATAATTCACATATGCATATCAATGCTTGAATCAGTACTTGTAAATGCTCATGTACCTGTATATTTGTATATCAACATATTTTGTAAACTAGTTCTATTAACTCAATGAAAATAAAAAATGTGATATAATAAATATTTTCTCAAATTAATAAGAAGTTTTCCTACATTAAGAAATTTAGGAAAATAATCTACTTCGAACTAATGAGACTAATAAAAAGTAATATATATATATATATATATATATATATATATATATATATATATATATATATAATATGCAGGCCTTTTCCGGATGGTGCCCACAAATTAACATCCAGCATTCAGGAAATTTAAAAATTGCCAACATGTTTTGTTTAGGATTTTTTATCTTTTGAGGGTAAACAATTCACACTATAAGGCATCAGAGCGAATAAAAAGGCAGTTGAATTTCACTGTTTTATTTATGGAACAATGGACAATAAATGATAAATTTCTTCATTAATATGACGTCAAAATTTGACTTCGTACAATTTAATTGGGTCTCGCAAATCAAACACAATGTTTTCCATTAAATATAAAATTTTAATAGAGTACGAAATTATGTTGGTGAGTGTGATGATAATCTTGTTTGAATTAGTTAATAATTCGAACGTACGGAAACAATACAAGTGCTAGAAGTTCAGTATGACAATTTGAACTGAAAGTCACAGGCACTTAAAATACTCCGTTCAAGCACAATAAGTACTGTTGGCACATTCTTTGGTTGATGTTCGTGAAGAGTCGTTTCATCACGTTCTTCAGTGCTCATTCCTTGAGGTATAATTCATCGACGGCACGTGTCGGGGATAATAATTAATAAGAAGATTGTGTAAATCTTTTAACACTATTACATTTTATTGATTCTTTGAATGCTGAGTGTAATAAATAATTAAATACATATAAATACATTGCTAATATATGAAAACGTACTTTAGAAATTTTCCAACTAATAAAAGAAAAACGTTTCCCCTGGTCGTTGGAAAAATATCTCTCTTGCAATTCAACTGGTAGTTCCATAAATGAAGAGTACATTTGAATTGTGAGAGACTCATTCGCTATAGGTTCCCATACTTTTATGTTTCGATTACTTCATCTTAAAAAATCATTAAAGAATCACAGGCGTGCGTAATTAGCCTCCCCCCGGAACTTTCGTAAGGGGCCTCATAGCCCCCACGAAATAAAAACTTTCATTTCCGTAAATTTGATTAATTCCTTATTTTCCAATATTTTAGACTGACACATTTGGGGAATTGATACACATTTGGGGAAGAGACTACCCAAACAATCTGGCTATTCTGTAAATGGTTCATTTTAAAACAAGTTTTGCTTATTGACTTGGACGAATAAAGTATGCTTTTGAAGGTGGCACACGTCTGGTTTTCACGGCGAATTTTCGAAAATCGCAAAAATTTGATTTTTTTCGACATCTTCCTACAACTACAAAATTAAAGATAGAGATTTTCCTCAAATATAATTCTCACTCCATTAATATGCATTATTGCAGCGATTTTTATACATGATAGAGTTTAAGTTGAAGTGCTTTAAATGACTTCCAATGAATTTTTCGAAAACACAAAAGATTCCTCAGAAAAAGTGCTTTAACTTTCGCGTTTACACTATAGCTTAAACGATTTTTTCTTAAAAAGGGCTCTAAATTTTTCAAGAAAAATTTTCTATATAGAACGGATTAATTACTCTTCTTCGATATTTTAAAAGTAATATTTCGAATCAATAATGAGGAAACTGAAAAATTGAGAAAACTTAAAAAAATTATTTTGGGTGGCGATAGATGGCACCTGGCAAGAGGATGGGCAAGACCGTAAATCTAACCCACATCAAGGAAATTAAAAAACTTTACTACGAGAAAGTCTATGCCATTCTGTAGCACCACTAGTTAGTATATTTTATTTATTTTCTTGTAATATATCATATGTAAAAACAATTCAATGTAAAAGGGGTCCAGAAATTAGTTGCCCCACACTGTCTTCTGCTCATGCCTATGCTAGCAATAATAAGCAACACTACAATTGAACTCCTCAGAACATTCCATCATTACATGCCAGTAGTACTCCGTACTCATCTTCGCAATAAAATCAGCATTGCATTTACCTAAGGTCACACTCGAGGATTCAACTCGCGCGCGGGATAAAAGATGTCACGAGCGCTGAAGTAATCAAGGGATTATGCCACGCCACGCATTTCAACGCACTCTCAGCGTGCGGGTGGGGGTGGGGTGGGGGGTCGTCCCAAGCCCTCCAAGTCCACTCAGCTCGACGCTCTGTCCGAATGATGTCAGCGCCATCAAAGTGATCGCACACGCAAGCACACAGACGTGTGCACGCGTGTATGGCGCTCGACTCGCAACGAGCGGTGCCATGGAGTGTCGTACCCAACGCCCGCGCGGCTCGGCGGCCGAGTCGGCCGAAACAAATCGAGCGAGAGGGAAAGTGAATCACACTTGAGGCCATCGTAATTGATTGATTTTTTCGTATTTCCGAGCGCGTCAACTGCTTCGGCCATTAGTCCCGTTAGTGTAGCGCATGTTCTTCTCGGGAGATGGCGGTGATCTTCCCCCGCTGGATGGCGAGATCCGGCGCCGATCTACTGTCGGGTAGTAGAGTTTCCCCCTAACCAGGACTCTCCCACCAGCGGGGCACCGCCCCAGTAGGGACAAGCTCTAAGCTCCCGACCGGTCTCCCGGAATATGTGGTAGTGTGGTGCATGTTAGTATAAGTGTGTGTGTAAGAGGAGAGGATAGGACAAGGAAGAGGAAGGACAGATCGCGTGCGGTCCGTGGCCCGTTTGGTAGGGTACTGCTCCGGTATTCGCCTGGCGTTGATCGGAGAAACCACGGAAAACTACCGATCAGAGCAGCCGGCCGCTAGAATTCTCCTCCAGACAGCGACTGAATTCGACCTAGCTGAAAAGCTAGTGTCGAAAATCCTGCCGCCATCAGGACCTCCCGGACAGAAGCGCTGCAGTGACATCTGTTGATGCACTGAGCTACCGCTCCCGGTGCTATCGTAATTAGCTAGCTACCTCACGCGGACATACTTCCCCGTAATACCCTCAATGACGATAGAGGAGAGGAGTGTTCACTTATCTATGACCACTGTTGGTCCGTGAGAAATTTTGACGGTCCGCAGAAAAATATGAACTTTTATATTTTTTGTTTTAAGCCAAAAATCGGAAAGCTCGTTACAAATAGTCAATACCAAAAAAGTGCATTAAAAGAAATAATGCTAAAATTTGTGTTATTTTGTAACATTATTTGAACAACCAGTTTGTCATTTATAATTTTATTGTATTAAATACATTTCGTGAAATTAAAGAGCTTTAGTCCTTATTTGCGAAAGTTGTATTTATTTAAAAAAGTACCAATTTACACGGGATTTAAAATTCTAAATTTAGAGAGCCGTCGATTCCGAAAGACCGTCGAATGTCATTTTAATGAATCTCTATAGCTCTCACTGGTTCCTCCCTCCAGGGACCTCGGCCAGCGAGGCATCACCCTCGATTTGCTGTAAGCTCCAGACTTCTCTCTGACATGGGTGGTGGTGTATTTCATGTGTGTGCTTAAATGGAGAAGAGAGATAAAAAATGAGGAAGGGAAGCTTGCTCACGGTCCTTGTCCCTTTCTGTTATGATGTTACTCGGCATTCGCCTGGTGTTGGACGGCGACACCACGGAAAAAGGATCGGAGCAGGCAGCCGCAAGAATTCTTCAGAAGACAGGAGTAGAATTCTTGCAAGTGTCGAAAATTCGCCACTGCCGAGGTCACTGCCGAGGCGACAGTTGTCTTAAACCAAGACAGCCGGTACCCACACATGACTTCCTTGTGAATTGGTTTGGTTTCGTTTTTTCGTGTTTCCGGGCGCGTCAACTGCTTTGGTCATTAGTCCCGTTAGTGTACAGCATGTTTTGTTTCTCGGGAGATGGCGGTGGTCTTCCCCCGCTGGATGGCGAGATCCGGCGACGACCTACCGTCGGTTAGTGGGGTTTCCCCCTAACCAGGACTCTCCCACCAGCGGGGCAACGCCCCAGGAGGGACAAGCTCTAAGCTCCCGACCAGTCTCTCGGAACATGTGGTAGTGTAGAGCATGTTAGTGTAAGTATGTGTGTAAGGGGAGAGGATAGGACAGGGAAGAGGAAGGACAGATCGCGCGCGGTCCGTGCATTCGCCTATTGTTGATCGCAGAAACCTCGGAAAACTACCGATCAGAGCAGCCGGCCGCTAGAATTCTCCTCCAGGCCGCGACTGAATTCGACCTAGCTGCAGAGCTAGTGTCGAAAATCCTGCCGCCGTCAGGAGTCGAACCTAGGACCACCCGGTCAGAGGCGCTACAGTGACATCAGTTGCTGCACTGAGCTACCGCTCCCGGTACTTCCTTGTGAAGCGTTGCGAGATAATCTCGGGGTGGTGGCCGGCGCCGGCGGCGGCTGGGTGGAGCGATGCGGGAGGGCAGGCAGTGACAAGGTGGACAGCGGCCGTCTGCTGGTGAAGGGGTCGCAGGGGCTGATGGACAGTCGCTCGCTCTTCGGCCGTCACGCGGCGAGAGACCGAGGGCAGGCGGGGGCGTGGCCAGGGGCAGCTAAAGGTCACGTATTCGACCGAGGGTGGGTGGGTGGGGGGTTCCCTAATGCGCGCACGGAGATGAACCAGGATATGCTGCGGCGGGTGAGGCGCGCCCTGCGGGAAACCCCGCTGTGCCGTCTGCGCACCTTGTGACCGAGTGGTGCGCAACCTGTGATTCACGTCACACAGAGCTTTTAAATGCCTCGATAGCCTGTTGAATTTTAAATGCTGGTTTTCATTCGCATGAAACCTTAGTTACCTTTCATGTTTACCGTGTACCTTTAAATTTTATTTTAATTCTTCTAAGAAATCTCCAAAGTCATTATAAGAATCAGAATTGAAATAGGTACACATATTTTCCGTTGTGTTTCATATCTTTAAATCAAATTAAAGAGTAATACCTAATACAAAATAATATGTGGGTGCCAAAAACCCGACGACTTAATTATCCTACAAAAGAGTGCAACATACTAGTTATTTTTGGTTTCAAATAATACAATATTAAAACAATAATAGTGAGGTAGAAAACGAGAATCAAGATGACAATCAAAGTGATTGCAATGCGACCAACACATAACACTGATGATAAAGAAGAAAATGAGAGGCCAATAGAAATTATTTAAGATGTCCCTATTACGTAATTAAAAAGGTGACAATACGACGATTAAATCGGGGACTAAATAGTACGCTGCTAAAATTACTGCAGACATCGGAATATTACTAATAGGCGAATATAATGGAACTGAAAAGACAATTGGAAATTCATCGAAGAGTTTAAATAAATTTAAGAAGTGTTGTAGCCTGTGAAAAAGAAAGAAGAAAATCAACAAGGCGAGACGCTCAGACAAGACGTCTGGCTGAGCCCAGTCTCAGACGGAAAAGACTCCACCCCAACACCGAAGAAAATCTATTCCGCGGCGCAGAATCCGTCCCTGCGGAGCGCCGCGAATAAGCGCCCAGCGCGGGGGAGGGAGGGGGAGGGGGGAGAGGAGGGGAGGGGAGCGCCGCGCGTCTGCACGTGGACGTGGTCTATGCATACGCCAAGTCACGTTCCGGTGCGATCCCCGCCGCGCGGGGCCTCGCTGCCTCGGGCAGAGAGTAAATATGTATGGCGACCGACGAGGCGGTGGCGCGGCGCGGGAGCTCTTTAAGTCAAGCGCTTTGACATTGAACGTTTACTACCGGTAGGTAGGTCCATGATGTAAGTAAGAAGGTGCCGCATCCCGCGCCTCGACTATGGTGACACCTCTACCTCAGCGCCAAATTCAAATATATATTTTCGAAACGAAATAAATAAATTACAGTGTGATAAAGAAATTATACAATATGCATGGCAAATCACTAAAATATTTATATATCTGTGCTAATATACAAGTAAATACACAAAAAATCTTTCAAAAAAAAGGAAAAACCATGAAGTATCAAGCTGAACAAAACATATCCTCTTGAAAACTAAATAAATTGAATGGCTAATAGCTCTAAATGAGTAGATATTAACATAATTAATAAATGTTCATTTTTGTATCTAAAATATTTAACATTATTTTCATGTACTTAGGAAATTATTTAAATAATTTCTAAATCTTAACTCGAAGGTTAAAGATAGTTTTTTTTCTTCTTTTAAATTTTTTTTTTAATATAATTTGAAAAATAGTTATTAAAACTAACATTTTCGATTTTAAAACGATATGCAATTTCCAAATTAATTTTTAAAATTTTTTTTTAAAAATTAAATTAGATTAAAAATTAATTTGCTGGTTTGGAACATATTATTTATTATGAGTCAATAAACCGTGAGCTTTTGTACCATGGATGGGACCAGACATTCTGATAGTTCATTGTATTTAAAAATAAATACATAATGCACACAATTCATCGACCACAATTTTTTATTCATTACAAAGTTCAAGAAATCCTCAGAACTTTCCAATGAGAATATTTGTGGTATGTAAAGAACTACTTTACTTTTGTCTACACTATGTTCAGAACAGTATTCGTGAAAACTGTTTACATTAAAATATTTAATTTATTGCGGTGTTATAGAATATTTTATTCGTTGTTCTTGAGCAGTGTGCGCGCTAATTTTTGAAAAACTATTTCGATGTTTTTTGCAAGCATTTTTTATATCGCAGGCGACTAGTTAATATCACAAAGATTAAACAATAATTTGAGAGATTCTACAATGTCTTTGAGCAATCATATAAACTATTCTTTGGATGTCCTAGACATTGTTGAAAAAAAAACATACTCCAAAATTCATATCATTTAAATAATTTATAATGCAATGTATTGATCGTCAATTTCGACTCCAATCATCCTTTAAAAATCCTTTGTAGGCCTTCCTTCAGAGGGGAAGTAAAGCCGGCTGTCCCATGTAGTATGTTTACTGCATGTAAAAGAAAAAAAAAAGCCTCTGAGCAAAATTGAGATCCGTCTGTTTCGACGCCCAAGATAATACCTCCTTTCTCCGTTAGATGGTGAAAGGAACGCAGCGAAATTTGCGTAATCAGACGGAAGGGCGGACCTGATGGCCCGAGTCTCACCACGTAAAATAAGACATTAACAACAACAACAACAACAACAAACAACAACAACAACAACAACGACGACGACGATGACGACGACAATGAAAATGAAACCCAATTGTGTTAATTATTGTCAAAGGAATTTTGTATTTCTCGTCAATTGAATTAAAAATCCCACCACGTTGATTGTGATTCTGATGAAGCCTTTCTGATTGGTTGCTTCTGTCGCCACCACCGAACGGACGGGCATCGAATGCGCCAAGGCGAGGCGGAGCGGGGCGGGCGCGCCAATGGCCCTGGAACGCCCAGAGCCTCCTCTGTGACGTGCGTAGCCTGGTGACACGCATTTTCCTGGCTGCAGGTGAGCACATCCATGTGATCGGGTGGAGGCGCGAATAGCTCTGACATCCGGGTGTCTTTGTGAATATTCAGTTGATAATAAAAAATTAAATATTAGTAATCAAAGTAAGAAGGATAGACGTGTGTATATTGTTGAATCTAATTAGGAATAATAAATATTTCATGTTAATGTCTTTGACAAATACTTTTATTTAATCCATAAGGGTGGTGAGGTGCAGCTTTAGGTGGCCTACCATCATTGTAAGATAGAAGATACGCATTTGGCTAATTTAACTTGATATAATTACACAATTCCACCAACTCACCATCAGCGGATCATAGAGATGAGAAACGTAAAAGGGAAAGAGATTTTGAAAGACATTTAAAAAACAAAACAATTTTTCTTGTGAGGTCGGAAATGAATTTTTAAGCTGTGTGGATTGTATGAGAAAAAGAAGAAGATAATGAACCAGAAAGCAAAATAAAATCAAAATAGAATTAACTTAATAAAAATGTTGAGCAATTGAATACTATTAAAACTCTTTCGATAATATTAGAAACGTGATAATTCTTTATTATTTCATATTTACTATTAATTGACAGCCAATTATCATAATAACATATTGTAATTTTAATTTGATACTTATTACCTACTATTATGTCCTAATAAAAATAAATTTTACAGCATTCTCGATATGGTTGCTAGACAAGTAATTATCATTTTCTATCATAACAATAGATTTTATTGATTTTCACGTAAGTTAATAAATACAGAATATGCAAACGAATGATATAATTGGTTGTGCTCGGATGCAGTTTAAGTAGGCTTATAATGACAATAAAAAACTGATATATGGTACAAACACAAAAAATTATAACATATAACCTTTAAAAATAGTGTCCTATCCACAACAGCAAATTATACAACCATTGTCGTTCAAAGAAAAGAAAAAAATAAGGAACCTCGGTAGATGACACCAATTTAAAGAAAAATTTAACAAAAGTGGAAATGTTTGTTTCAAATAAATGCGGTAAACAAAAAATATAATTAAAATTAATTCCATTGATGCAGTTCCAATTTTGACATTAGGAAAGTGAAATATATATTAAGCTGCATCGCGGCAAGGAAAGCTTTCTTACAGGTTCCCTTTTCCTCTCTTCCTCCACTTTACCGTGCGTGCATTGTTTACCCTTCCAAACCGTCACTCGTCATTTGACCTTCACGGGGAGCGGTAGCTCAGTGCATCAACTGATGTCACTGCAGCGCCTCTGACCGGGAGGTCCTAGGTTCGAGTCCTGACGACGGCAAGATTTTCGACACTAACTTTTCAGCTAGGTCGAATTCAGCTGCTGTCTGGAGGAGAATTCTAGCGGCCGGCTGCTCTGATCGGTAGTTTTCCGTGGTTTCTCCGATGAACACCATGCGAATGCCGGAGCAGTACCCTACCAAACGGGCCACGGATCGTGCGCGATCTTTCGTCCCCATTGTCCTATCCTCTCCCCTTGCACACACACACTTACACTAACATGCACTACACTACCACATATTCCGGAGACCGGTCGGGAGCTTAGAGCTAGTCCCGGCTGGGGCGGTGCCCGCTGGTGGGAGAGTCCTGGTTAGGGGGAAAACTCCACTAGCGGACGGTAGGTCGGCGCCGGATCTCGCCATCCTGCGGGGGAAGATCACCACCATCTCCCGAGGAAAAACATGCACTGCAGTAACGGGACTAATGACCAAAGCAATTGACGCGCCCGGAAACACGAAAAAATCAATCAATCATCTGAAATTCCGTTCTATGAAGTCTAAGACTCAATTCCGGAGAAACTTGAGTGGTCCGTGGTTCGTAGAAAAGACGGATTTGCACACCTGAAACTCGAATTTGCAGGAATTCTTGAATAATTTTGCAGTGCATTGGAAAATGCACATTTATGTATTCTTTCTCGACGGGCACTTTATATGACATAAAATATCAGAACTGGATTCAACGAAATAGCTTTCCTCGATTAGACAAAATGCGTTTAAATAAACTAGGTGCGTTGCTATTTCGATGATGCCGATGACCCTACATAACTAAACTAAAGTTCTTTTCATTTATTCACAGCTGAATGCCCCAGAAAATCCCAATAACATGTTGAAACATGTTGAAACATGTTAAAAAACTCGATAACAAACTCTATGACGTAGTGTTATTATGGCACTTATATTCAGACTATGAGAAAGAGAAAACCAGTAAACTGCCGCTAAGATGTAAAAAATACAATATTGAAAAACGTCTAACATAAAAAAATTAGAAGTGAAGTATACGTCCATTTATGGGACGTATAAACACGTTTGTAATTGCGTTTTTCAAGGATGGACCAGATACCTTAGAGAATCCTGAAATCTGTTTCTCACGGCAAATACCAGACAAAACGGAGCAGGTGCGGCCTGGTGCTCTGATCGTAGTTTTCCGTGTTTTTATCAATACAACACGAATGCCTGTGTAATAACTTTATAAACGGGGTACGAACTCTTTATGTTCTAATCCTTACCTCTTCGTCTCCCTTATACACACACACACACACACACACACACACACTTGTAGGCTTGTAGGTCGGTGCGGATCTTACGATCCAGTGGGGGAGAAACATTGCCACCTCCCATGATATAACATAAACTACACTTAAGGAACTAATGCCCATAGCAGGTGACGTGTTCGGTATCGCAAAATAATCAATGAATGAATCAATTGACTTATCGTTATGGAGCAACCACTGCAACCACTACTCTCAAAATATTTTATAGTAAATATTCGAACGAAGAATCTTTGGAACAGAGGGTCCTGTTGCTAATACTAGGCAGCGGTATGATCCACATGATTCATCCTCCCTACTCGGTCACCCATTTTCGTAAACGAACCTCTCTCTGACAAAGGTGGAACACCATTTAACGAATTTTGGGTGAGGATGCTGTTGGTGGGAATACTTTCTACTGGGCAGACGTATAGTTTCCCACCCAAAGTCATTTGACTGTCCTCTACAGAGGTCTTAGAATAAATATTACAAATTTTTTGGGCTTGTAGAAAATGATTGAAATTTGAACTTGTAGGACATGAATATATAGAAGATGATCACCTTTTATCAATGGACATGTGGAGGGAAATTTCACGTAACGAAGTTAAATATGTGCTATTCGACAGTCTCGCATTCACACTCACCATCTTCAAATTCCTCTCCCTTGGACCAATTATACACGTTAAGAGTTGCCAAAGTTCTTTGAACTCATAACATATATTCTAATACATTCCGGGTTTTTATCGGTATACGTGTGTTCATGTTCGGCTTGGTTTTCTAAGACTGCCGTCACATTGATTTACCAAAGATGTCCTCTACGAACCCCGAGAAGAGACATTTTGTAATTTATTCATTCTAAGTTTAACTTCCTTGTTATTGTATAAATATTGCAACCTTGAAACGTTTTCCTCATTTTACCCTCTCAAATAAGTCCGTATTTGGGTACTTCAACGGGACCTGATGACTCGCCTTACGTATAGAGGAAAACATCCTTCCTGGCATTTTTTATCATAAAATTCTGTGGCCACGTGAGGGCTGTTTTCCTCTGTTCATCTTCAGCAATGATGAAGCAAACGCCTTAAGAATTCTCTTCCTCCAATCCTCACTTGAAAATCACAGGAAAGTCGAATACTCCATTCTTCCTACACACGAGACCTTGAAAACGAAGAATGTTACTGTGTCACGATGGCACGAACGAAGAAACACTTATGTTTGCATTTACTTCCACGCTTTCGGTTCCTCTTGTAGAATTCAAAATGCTTGGTGGGGTAAAATGCTATGAATCAAGCAAGGGGTACATTGAAAATACTGAATGGTGCTCAAACATTTTAGAAAGTCGAGGAGTATTACAAAAATAATAAAAGTGGGAGCGAGAGAAATGATTGTAGAGCAAAATAATAGAGTGAACACATTTTTATACCTATGCGGAACATAGGTATCAAAATAAAACCTCATATATAATGATATTCATTTAAACTTGCAAATGTTTAAACACAGCAGCATTGAAACTACATATTCATGCCTTGAACGGTAAATGAAACAAATTTCAGATGCCTTAGTAGCTTATAGAAGTGCCTTAGAACAAGTAGTCTACATGACAAAATTTGATGTAACGGAGACGAGGCTTGAAATGTAGATTTAAAGTTGACGAATCATTAGAGTATGAAACAGAGAGTCGAGGAGAGGGAGGTGGGGTCAGTAGTTCGAATGCACGAAAGAAGAGAAACATATAATAAGGAATGAAACAAGCGAACACCCTCAGGAGAGCGAAATACCTTACGAAGCAGGAGTGGGATCATAGGTCTGGAGAATAGGGAGAGAGGGAGTGGGGAGATGGTCACGAGATGACAAAGTAGTCACTCACAAAAAGCGTGGTGTAGAGGAAGCGGCGGAGATGGGATGAAGAGGGCAAGAAAACATCGCGAGAATAAGTGGGGTACACAGAAACTGGGTAAAGAGGAAGAGAATGCCCGTGACAGAACTGCGTGGAGGGGTATTAAAAAAAGCTAGTGCTGATCAAGAATGACATAGTTTTTCATGAATTAGTTAGTTTCCTATCCTATTGAACCTGTTTTAAGATCATGATACAAGAGTAAAAACTGTTTTCTTTTATTTATTTATTACAAGTTTACAAATACAAATAATGTAAAATAACATTACAGGTTGTACAAACACAAATAATGTAAAAAACATTATTTCGCAGAGGGCAAAGTCCTATACGCGAACCTGCAATGACCAAACATAGATTGGTGACCTAAAAATTTTGTTCATTATTACGAAAAGAAAAAACTATACACATTTCATGAAAAAATTGGAATCACTTTTAAAAAATGTTCTTTGAGCTTTTCTGAAAATGCGTAATTTTGAGCTTATTTTCACAAAACAAGTTTTCGAGAAACTTCAGGAGAAATATTTTGAAGCACCTTTACACACGAATACAATGATATATTTAAAACGCCAGTAATGTAAATAAAAGACGTATATAAATCATTAACACTGTTTAACTTGGTTTCAAAAAATGTTAAACTTATGCAATTTCCGATAATTCAAGGATACAGAGATACAGTGTAAGTTCAACCTGCGCCATTTTTATAATTGTATTTCGGCTGATTCTTATAAGAAATGTAAAAAAAACGGCGTCATTTTTTGTATTATTTTAAAATGTTCCAAGAACTTTACGTAAAACACCAAACAATTTAAAAAATTCCTTCAAAAATATTACGGCAACGATTCAGGTCGGATGGATCGGGGGATAATTATTTTGGAAAAAATCCTAGAATAGTTAATGCCCAGTTTTATTCACGGACGGACGGACAAACAAACCGACAGATATGCGGAAAGTTTGGAAAAAAAATACGCTTCTTGGATGTGCGAGATCCCTAAAATGGGTATTTCCGTTAAAATCTCGAAATTGTTTTTCTCAGCTTTACGTAATTTTCCTTTCGCGAACTTATATTACTCCATATATACATATATTACTCAGTACAGACGTATGTATACAAGAAAGGAAAATAGGCCTTGCGGTTGAAGGCAGCTTGGAAGATTGAGATAGGCGCTCAGCATGTGGACAGGATCGATCCCAGTCGGGAAAGAGGAACAAGTACATATTGTGACATACCGATATGTCACGTTAAAATAAACTAACACATATTTGTAGACAATATGGTGGAACATGCATTACGAAATATCACGAGAGCTAGAGCTTAGCAACGACCGTGAATAAACAATGTAGTTTTGTTTTTCTAAATGCATTAAGAGTTTTCTGGATGCCGAAAGTAGAAAATTTGGGATTGGGCGATGAAGTTCAAAGACGATCAAAGGTCAGCTACACCAAAATATAACGAACGTATGGATTGGCTGGGTGAGAGAAGGACGGTCAAATGTTATGAAAAAATGAAGGTAGTTTTAATACGAAGTCTTCGAGGATGAATCATGCAGAAAGATTTCATTCTGCTCGGAAACGCGCTTCTGAACTGATCGTAGATATTTTCATGTGGAAGCAATATTGAAGTATAAATTGGAACTTTGTCGGGAGTGGTAATCGAGTTCGGGACTATGTCATAGGACGTAATCGGACTGATAATTTTGATAGTTTGAGACCAGCTTGGATAGGGCAGAAGAGGATTTCGTGGAACTTTGGACTACGGCAAGATCGCAAGATATTTCGACTGAGAAGTCTACGAGGACATCAACGAAGAAAGATAAGTTAACCGCGGTATAAATTGTAAATTGAAAGAGATCTTGATCAAAGGCCTAAAATTGTAAATTCACTCAATTGTTTGCTAAAAGCGTAGAAATAAACTTTGTTGAATTTTGTTCTTTAGAAAAGAAAGTGATTTTCATTTAGTCAATCCAAACAGAAATGAACTAGGAATAGAATCATTCTATTTCAGATTCCCAGCTGCGCTGTATAGTCGGCGGATCATATAATCCATTATAGAGGTAATAAGGATTATAATATATCGTGACCCATTGACCCAGCAAGCCGGACGCTAAGATCTTTAGCAGATATAAATGTAGAGAGAAAATTTTGGTATATCTCAATATGCGCCAATGTAAAGAAAATATTGGGAAGGGGCATGTCCTGATCTTACCTCATTCAGGTTTGGTTTTCAGTTTCACATGGAAGGTTTTCAAGTAGAAGCGAAACACAAACGTCTGTAAGCTCAGTGGAAAAAAAAAAAAAAGAAAAAAGGTGCTACCCGACCCGCGACGCAGCGCAGCGCATAATGCGCGGGTCCGCGCAATTACTCCAAATGTTTAATTTACAATTCTATTTTTATTTAATTATTATTACTCAATTTTGGTACAGCCGTCCTCTCCCAACTCGAATTTGGGGGACGAAGCAACCTGAGCTACATACAATTGGGGCACATGAGTCGAATTAGGCCTATTATTTTAAGTGGCCTTAAGCACATGAACTATGTATGCGACCCCATAGAAGATCAATTTTAATATTATAATACAAACTAAACGAAATCAATATGAAAATAAACTTTAATCTTGGAAACATAAGAATATAACTGTAAACTATCTGTGCATATTAACAAACAAAAGTCGATAAAACCAATGTGGGGACGCTATTGGGCTTGTACGTTTTCAGTTTTTTCAATATTTCTCCCTAGAAGTCTTCCTGGCGAAGAGGTAATTTATTTTATTTTTGGGGCAGTACAATCATCGCCCACGTCACAGCCCTATTTGGCTTTTGCGACAGAAAGAGGGGAGTACTAACGAAAACTTGCTTAGTAGGTTGAAGTGCTTAGCTAAGTTTGGTTAGCTAGACTAAAGCTTAGTCAGCTAAAGCAATCATCCTTCCCAGGGCGCGAGCCCCTCGTCGGGCGATTTTATTTGGGGACCATGGGAATCTGAACTCCATAGAATTAGCGCGTATGGGGTGGACGTATTATTTAAAGGGACCCTAAGCATACACACAGGAATTAACTTTGCGGGCTCCTAGTACAATTTTAATATTAAAATACAGGACGGAAGAGTACTTATGACGCAGCGAATGCTTGCTTAGGAAGGGTGTAGTGTTTAGCTAAGGTTGCTTAGCTAGACTAGAGCTTAATCTGTTATTGCATTCATCTCTCCCTAAAACCCAAGCTCCTTGGCGAAAGATTTTATTTTGGGGCTGAGGGAACTTGTACTTCATACAATTAGCACATATGGGGCGGACGTATTCTTTAAAGGGACCCTAAGCATGCACACAAGAACTGACTATCCGGTTCCATAATACAATTTTAATATTAAAACCCAGGACGGGAGAGCGGCCTCCTAGTACAAATACAACCTAGCAAAAGCCTGCCCAGGCAGGTTGTAGCGCTTGGGGTTGCTTAGCCAGAGTAGAACGTAGTCTGCTAATGCATTCTTCCCTTGGCGGCGGGAGGGGGGCGGGAGGCGGGGCAGGAAGCGGCCGAGGAAGCGGGCCGGGGGCGTGGTGCGGGGAGCGGAGGCGAGGGCGGGCGGCGCCGTGAAGGTCTCCGAAGGGCAGAGCGCGGAGAGGCGCGAATCGCAGCTGCGAGCGCCTGGCGACCGCATACCATCTACATGTGGAGTTGCGCCGTCCGCCTCCACCGCCAAGGATTGAGATTCGGCGGATGAATAGGCAATGGCCCCAGTAGGCGCGCGCGCGCGGATGCCGGAGACCCCAGCAGAGATGCGACATCAACAGCAAAACATCGATGTTCCTAAACATCGGTGTTCAAATTTAAAGCGTCGATGTTAATAAAACATCGCCGCAAACCCATCCATGTTTTTTAAAAAACACATTAGTAACTATAAACATCCACGCTAGGGAAGATGTAATATGACGGTGGTCGTGTTTGTTCAGTTTTTAATTCAGATTTAACTGACCAAATACAGTCAAAAAATGATCATAACCTTCAACAAAACTTCAATGATCTGACTGGATAGTTAAAACATTATGGGTTTCATTTATCGACGTCAACTCGATTTCAACTGTTGTTCACTCGTGATTGCTTTTGTACGAAAAATGTTCAATTTATGGATATCTGGACATTATTACAGGTTTTTATTAAAATGATACTTTTTCCATTCAAAACAAAATATCAACCACGTAAAAAACATCGAACGGGAAAAATCGATGTTAAAACCATCGATAATTTGATTAACAAATCGACGATTTGAAAACATTGACATCGATGTCGCATCCCTTGCTCCCAGGCGCCCAACGCTATGCCACGGCGCGCGCGACTGCACCGATTCTTTCGCTTCCCGACTGTCTAAACTAGGGATGAGAAATTATTAAGTAATAATCGATTAATACATAATCGACGATTTTTATTAGATTAATATGCATCGATTCCGAATTAATCGATTAATTGTAATTTTTTTTAAAAAAATGTAAATAAATCGTAAGTAGTTTTTAAGGTTTTTTTATTCTTTATTTAAATTATATTCATTTCACTTACGTACTCAGGAGAAATGACTGTAACTTTGAAAATGGTCTTAGAATTTCTAGATATAGTAACACCAATAATTGTAATCTAACAATATACTTGGTTGAGGATGATTTTAGGAAAACTGGTAATTCTGTCTCTTTCTTATTCGTACTGCATATAATAGCGTCACAAAATATTAGGTCATACAGCGATTTTCATTTATTAGTTTTAAAAAAAGGGTTTGTCTCTATTACGTTTTGCAGTTGAAAGAGATGAACAGACGAGGAATTCCATTACGTAAGGTCAAAAGTAGAGATGTCTTTCATATTTTTCTAGTCTTAGAAATTCATATTTGAATTAAAATAATCGAGCCGAAAATTGGAAAAATTATTCGATGTGTTCATTAATCGGTGTAAAAATAATCGATTTCAATTTCTCGATTAATCGTATAATTGTTGTAATAATCGTTATTAAATCACCCATTTCTAGTCTGGACCACCCGTGCTCTCTTCGCCAGACCACAGGACATGTCGAGCCGTGTATGAGGAAAAAGGGAATCATAGTCCAGCATCCGAAATCTATATTAATTCAGCATCATAATTTCAACGTCATAAAGAAATTATACGACTAAAAAACGTCCGTTGCGCTTCTCGTATTTTGCGTATCCGTTCACGGCGCTCACATCCCTTGCTCCAATAGTGTCCCTTGCTCCAATAGACGTGTGGGGCTAGCTTCTTACTGGGCAACAGCCCGTCGCTACCTGCGCTTTAGCGGATCGTTCTCGGGACTCATTTTTAATGCATACTTAAAAGTAAACGTAACGTAGCCGCATAACCTATAAATGTCTTACTAAGCGAGACAATTCAAAATACCTGACGCTATCGTACATGTAAATTCGTAAACTTAAGAGTTCACAAGCTCCAAGCTTTTATATTACGTTTACGTCGGAATTCTACCGAGCACCAATCAGAGAGCAGTGTGGAAGGTCGATTTCACATTTTGTTGAGGTAGTTTGTGGTTATGTATTTTTGTTATTGTAATGTAGAAAACTATTTTGCGAACAGTTTTGATGAGTGTAGTGAATTCAAAGTAAGAATTGCGGCAATTTTTATTGGGATCTAAATTGACTTGGCTAATAAACTAATTATGTTTGGCGAATTTCTCGTGAATTTGGTACAAGAGAATCCGTGTGATTGCGAGCACTACTACAACAGCTAGTCGCGCATAATTGATAGAAATGTCGAAGAGAAAGCTAGAAATGTGGTGGAAAGATCTTTCACCATGCTAGAAACGAATCGATTAAGTTTCAGTACGTTGAATGCTGATTGGTTCAGGTGAAACTTACGTTCCAGCTTACGTTCGTCATTGTGAATGCTTGTTTTTACGTGTAAATTTTACGATGAGTTTACAGCATTACGTTACGTTTACGTTTGCATTGTCAATGAAGCCTCAGGCCTTCACGATAGCAACGCCAGATCAAGCTGAAAATCAGTCATTTCGTTCCTTTCAGTTTTACCCGCGTGGTTGCGGCACTCATACTCGCGTTTGTCGGGACGGGTACTGTAACGAATTCCTAGAGTGGGTAGATCTCTTAATATTAATGTATTTTATAGTTTGTATAATACATTTAAAAATTATTATTGTTTTGTACGTTTTATAAGATGCCATCGACAAAAAACGCTAAGTTTTCTATTGATTGTTTCATTTCTGTTTCCGGGCATGTCCACTGTTAAGGACTAGCCTCGTAAGTGTAGGACACATGTTTATCGCAGAGGAGACGATGGATCTTCCCACGCTGGATGGCGTCATTCGGCGGTGACCTCTCCCGGGATGCATCAAACAGATGAAATAAATAAAACGAGAAATTTTTGGTGGTTGTAATCCAATTTTGTGGGTACGCTGATTCCATAGCTGGGACCATGAGAAACGTTCGAAGCTGAGTTCCAGCCAGAAATTATTTTCATTTTTAAAACAATTTTTCAAAGTGTGTAGTGTTTGCAAGGGACGACTAGTCTGTTACACAATTACATTCAGCAAATGCTATGCAAGGTTTACACAGTCAAAAGGGATTTACCTCGTTAAGTTGGTCACAGTTCGGACTGACCCATTATCTCGAGTGTAAGTCTCCCCCCTTTTCTTTCAAACGCTGACAACAAAAATGGAAGGGGGACAAATACACGAGTATCTAGAAATGAAAGGAAATAATTTTTCAATAATTGGTTTTTATTTTTCAAAAAAGGTACAAACGGATAGATATTTTTAATTCTTTTTTGCCATTTATTACGATTTAATCACTTTGATAATTGCACATAACTGGTAGTTTTAAGCAACTTTATTCCAACGAATTATACACGAAGTACATACGAACATTTCCCTTTTTTGTCCAAAAACAAACTGAAGGGACTTGTACAGAAGGGGTGAATATTTTCGGATCAATTCGATAAATCTGTAACTTGATCTGTATTTAGAATGTAGGGTCTCAAATTGGTAAGTATAATCATTGTTGTCCTTTAAATTCAGGACCAAATGGTTTAGATACACATTTAGATTTATGTGGCAACTGATGCTGTTATTATTGATATCTTCGTGTATGGTAGGTATGCTTAGATTCTTTTGAACTGTACCATTAAATTCCTACTCATATGCTCCGACTCTTTTGAAAATTGGTTTACAGTAAAAGCTTTTCATTATGTTTATGTGAGTTGTTTTCGTTCAGTAGCCGATACCCCACTGGATCTGAAGATAGATTTGGATGACAGCAATAATACTGATAGAGGATTTCTCTTTTGTCCGATTAGTATCTTCCGATGTCAGTCTCGGCGTAGGTTTACTAATATACTTTTAACTTTGCTACTCAAATATGTCACGGCCGTTGATGGCGCTTTCGCCAAATTCTATCTGCAATCTTCTATACAGATAATCTTTACACTTTCATTCTTCAAAAATCTGTATATCATCAGAACTACCTTTGCCACAGACTCTCTTACACCTTCGGGTGTTATCTATTACTACTGATCCGTGCAAATAGCAACTACGTTGTTGCGACATCTGTCTGTGTCAGAAGACACTTGAGGTCATCATCACTCCCAACTTATAGTTCCGCCAGGCTTATATTTCTTGTAAAATAACGTCTGGTTCACCTTGAACGATGAATGAACCTTGAATGAACATGCTTTTGCCTTAATCCAACCACAAAACAGCTCTTCCTGGTTCCCGCAACGGCCCACTACTGACCTTGCCACTACAACCGACCTTGCCATCTGGACCATTACTTTCTTTTGATAGCCCAAGGGTATTATTTAAATCTGAATTTTCGAAGAAGTGCCCGTGCGCATTCACTCGTGCGCGCTCTTTCCTCCGCCGGGCCCCAGCCAGTGCCGGCGCTAGGCATGGGCAGGCCCAGCGATCGCCCGGGCCCCGCAAGGCAAGGGCCCGATGAGAACTGACGGGGAAACATTAGCAAAAATGAAAAAGAAATTAGAACTAGAGAAAAGTCGCTAATGTAGTTTTATAAGTTGCGGTGCAGTAGTCTAATATGAGATAGAATTTTCCGTTAAATTTTTACTTTAAATGGTTAATTAATTATAGTGATTACTTATAAAGTAGGACTCTACGAAATGAATCTAATGACGCTATCATTAAAATAGGTTCTACAGAAATTCATATTTATTATTTCATGAATTTAACAAGTGATTTTATTAAACACTAACTACATCTTTTTTATCGTTTTATCACTACAACAATCACTAAATAATTCTACTTTTAAACTATTATTTAAAATACATTCCAAAACTTTTTTCTGGTTTACATGTAATTTTTGTTATTTGTTGAAATAAATGAATTAACTCTTGTTGTTTCTTGATATAACTTCCACATTTTTAATTTTTTCGGGGGGGGGAGGCGCGCTACGTTTCAGCATTGCCCTGGGCCCAAAATTGCCTACCCCGCTGCCCCAGCCATCCCTTCCGGCGACCCGTCGCCGCCGCCGGCGGCGACGCCGCCGTCGCGACGCCTCCACCGCCCCGGCGCCATCCGTCGCGACGGCTTTCGCCCCGATAGGCGCGACGCGGTAATGGTTTCGTGGAACGCGGGAGTTCGCCCGTCTGATACTCGCCCGGCCGCCCCGTCGACGCGCGACGCCCTGGCGTCTTGGCGACGTCGGTATTTGAGGCCTTCGGTATTACGAACTAGATGGTTAGTTATTATTCAAGTTTTCTTCCGGGCTGATGGGCCAATTGGCTTTGAACTGCCAAACGTTTCGCCCACGACTGCGGTGGGCATCTTCAGTGGCGAGGTCTCGGGCGAAGTGTCCGGGAAGGCGGCTGACTGGCGACAGTCAGTTTTCGCAGTCGTGGGCGAAATGTTTGGCAGTTTAAAGCCAATTGGACCACGGCCCATCAGCCCGGAAGAAAACATGAATATTGACTCCGGCCGTGAAAGCCTTCAATGCTTTATAGATGGTTGGTTGGTTGGTTGGTTGCTAGTGATTCTGGGCGCTTTAACAAACGAGATCATAAGTCCCGTGTGTGTATAGCACGTTTCTCCCTCAGGATGTGGCGGTGATCTTCCCCGTTTGGATGGCGAGATCCGGCGCCGACATACCGTCGGATAGCTGGATTTCCCAACCAGGTATCTCCCACCAGCGGGGCACCGTCGCAATAGTGACAAGCTCTATGCTCCCGACCGGTCTTCCAGCACATGTGATAGTATAATGCATATTAATGCGGTGTGTGTGTGTATAAGTAAGGGGTTATGATAAAACTCGAAAGAAGAAGAAAAGATCCGTGGACCGTTTTTTAGGGTACTGCTCTGACATTCGCCTGGTGTTGATTGGAGAAACCACGGAAAACTACCGATCAGAGCAGCCGACCTCTGGAATTCTCCTCCAGACAGCGTCTGAATTCGACCTAGCTGGCGACCTAGAATCGAAAATCTTGCCATGTTGGGTCTCGAACCTAGGACCCTCCGGTCAGAGTCACTACAGTGACATCAGTTGATGCACTGAGCCACCTCTCCCGCTTTTGAGAGCTAGAGATCGAGATCAGCGCGCCTTTGCGGTCACGAGCGCGGATAAATGCGATGCACGCTCGCACTCAGCAGGCTGCGTATCAGAGGTTGTTAGTAAGGGAACGGATTTGGATGACCAAAATATGGTCAACCAAGAATAATAAAATACTTTTAAGTTTTTGTAAACATTCTCTAAAGCAAAGAAAAATGACCTATTTTTTTTTATTACAACCAGTTCACATTAACAACTCAAGCTGTTGGATATGTTACTGATGTAAAGGAAGCTCATACTTTTCGTTCAAGTGAACTGAGTTTGCAGACTTTTCGTTTGCACTGTTCTTTGTAGGAAATCTGTCTTTAGTTATCGCGGAATCGACCGAACCGCCAATGACGCTGATGGGTGATAAAGGAACCTGAGATTACTTACTCATAACGGCTGACATTACAATTTCTGAGCGAAGAAATCAAATAGGCTACTCAGAAATACTGCGGAGAACATTTTTTGCACCTCGAAAATATTATTTGAAGCAAGTGCCATTAAAATATTGAAATCTGTGAAATGAACGAAAAATGCTCAAAAATGACGGAAAAATTTAAAAAGTGACTATTCAAGCGACAAGAATGCAAAAGTACATAAAAATGGGTCATTTCCTTTTGTCATAACAAAATTAATGTCTAACTAAAAGTAATTGTTCTAAAGTGAAAAGAAAAAACATTTATTAAAAACCGCTTTCTAGTTATTAGCGTCTACCTAAATGAACTTTGAACGTAGCTCCCAATTGTCGCGATGCTTCAGGTGTCACATCAGATGTATTCTAACTTGTTAAACATGTCATTTCCTCATTCTTAATAACATATTGTGATACCGGTTATAATTGTACGTTTTCTGTTAAACCTGAATATTTCTTAACCTATGTCGTCACCCTTATATCTGCCGTTCCTCAATCTAACCGTTTTCTGCTTCGACTCTCAGCGACATTGGATAGGCCACCACGTAGCCCAGGAGCATGCATTTCACCCATCGCCGGCAAACAGCGATAGCACCATGACAGCAGGCGTGCTCGGCATGCCCACGGTGACTCACGAAAGACCGTTTATTCGCCCGCGGGTAGAAGGGTTGGAACAACTGCATAGCTCTAGTTCGTGTTTCAGTCGCCTTCGTCAGTTTTGTGTTCGCAGTTCCCAGCTAGAGACGTTGCAATTTGGAAGGACAGAAAATCACCGGTGTGTTGTCACGCTTGTGACTAGTATAATAATCTTGGTTATTGTCGATTTCCCATATTCCAAATGATCGTAATCGATTAGCTGGAAAAAGATGCAAGTGACTTGTAAAAAAAGCCGCCAGTCGTTTCGGTACCCCACGGCGAGTATTGGAGACAAATAATTGTTGTTAAATTTGTGCGCAAAATTTGTGAATGTTGTACAATACAGCCCACATTGAGATTGAATGAAAAATCAAACATGGCTGCAGATAAGTATCAAACATGGCTGCAGATCCATTCATCTTTCATATTGTCGTTTGATCTCTAACAATTCATAACTATGACTTACAAGTGGAGTTATAATCATGAATGATGTCTATCAAAGCTGTTTTTCCTCAAACATTTACGAGTCTCAAATAATAAATATATGGGCGCCAGGAAATGTTACGAGATGAGCTCCCAAATTATATTTACTTATAACTCCGTTGCTGACTCAGTCGGCGGGTTCTTTACCGAAATAATCGTGAATACTTACGATTACTTAATTCGCCCCCCATACGGAGAAGCGTGGAATCTGAAATGCAAACTTTAAATATCCTACTGGATTGCACGTGACGGCAAATGATAATCAGCTTTCACCAATAACAAATTACGAATTTATTTATAAAGTTTAGTAACAAAGTATATCATTCCTTTTGGTCATGACCTTTACTATAGCGCTATAGAACCTGTTATCCATGAGAATCTTGGGGCTGTCCTGGTAAAGGATGTCTCCCCTAGACTTCAGCAATGGGCCTCGTCCAATCTTCCTTCTTGCTACCGACCAAATCCGTATCTTTTCGTTTCTTCTCATAACCCACTATGTACACTGTTTATCCATTGGCTTTCCATCCCCATTCACCTGCTTGAATTGCTACAAGTTCTAATACTCCTTATTGTTCATTACCTAAGCAAAATCGTAAGTGCTGTTAAAATATTAGCATATAAGTTCACCAAGTTATTATCGGGTTCCTATCATCGGAGACTAAGTTCGATTATCATTGTCCGCTTAGTAAAATTTATAAGTCCCACTTTTGGCATTCACTGTTCACTTCGTATAACAATTTCTGTGTTCTATCTTTTTAATACTAACAACCACAAATCACTACGTCGGAACTCGCGTAAATTTTCTACGTTCAAGTAAACTGCTGTATATGTAGACCCTGATCCGATCGCTATCGTGTCGAGAGCTCGAATGAATATTTTTGTATCCTTCTTCCAAATGTCAACTTTTTTCATTTTTGTTTAAACAAAATTATGGATCTACTTATGTCTTTTGAACTAATATTGTTTATATCTTGCACTCCGGTACCAGACAACCAGCGTCTTTTTACTAATAACGAGTTATTTTTAATGAAATTCGCCGAATTTCATATTGGTGACAATCTGGTATGTCATAATACGCTCGAATAGTTTTTGCTTTCTTTTATCAGATCGTTATATTCCACAGTCCATCTCAGCGACTCGCTTATTTTTACATCTGAGTCTACGGCGTCGTGTCTTCTGATTCGCCCACTTCTTATATTTTCCATTCTTCTGTGATCGGAAAGGAACATGAAATATGCATTAATATTTGTATTATTGTATCTCATAATCATTAACTCTCACATTTCTGTAGAGATCATATTTCGTGGTTGAAGCCCATGGCCCTCTTCTAAAAAGGCCATATTTTAATTTGGTTTCGAGTCAGACCAGAGAGACGTTCTTGGGTTGACGCTTGCCTGTGTAAGAGGGCCCGGGGTCGATCTAGGACGGCGTCAGGGCCACGCCCAAAGCACAAAAGCACACACCTTCTGAGACACGCAACGCACACTTCTCGCGGCCATCGCACAATGCTCCATTATGCGCCTACCCGACCAGGAGCCTGCGAGCGAATACTAAATGCGCAAGCTATACGTGTGGTCGCAAAGCATGCCAGAATTGCAACGTTTACAATTTACTTTGCCCTTTGTGGTGTATTTAGAAGCAATCCATTGCACATTTTGCTTCATTTAAGGAATATGTAACATAAACCTATGTAACCCAATCAGTTGAACTACCTTTTATTTTGGTACTCTGCCAGAGACTTCATTTTGATACGAAAGTTATCCAGTCTCACATTCATTAGGAACTGACTACTCGTGAAAACACGTAGTCGTAGACAAATAGAAAAGCTGCTTTCAATTAGAGTTCATTATGTTATCGAATTCTCTAACAAGTTGTATAATGATGCATTAATGAGAAAGAACACCACTTAGGTTTTAGGGCATGGATAGCCAAAGAGATTAAGATGTAAGTGTAAGTGTTCGAAAAGGTTGCAGTTTCGACACTGCCCTTCGATATGTGGGTATGTGTTTGTATGTATTTGTGCATGAGTGATTATTGGTGCACTGTAACTAACATACGCATGATTCAGTCAATCTTGTACATTGACTTTCAACTTTTAACACATGATAAAAATCATGCCGAAAAATAAAAAGACAATAAATCAATATCCATTCACGTGCCTCTGAACCTCTCTTTCTCTCTCTGTCTCCCTCTCTCGCCGATTCGTCATTGATCCTTAAAATCAGATTTTTATGTTCCAAAGAAACACAAGATTGTTGGGGACAGATGAGTTCACTGAGGACAGCTTGGGGATATATGTAGAGAGGTGGGAAATATGACGGACAGGTAGGGACATGTAAAGAAACGAAGGGGGACAGGTGGAGGTTCGAATTATGTTTTAAGTAGTATTCTACAAAATTAAGATCATTTTTAACTTTCTTACACAATTTTTTGAGATTTCTGTTATTAATTACATTTCTATTATTTTTGGATCTTCACATACTATGGCGTAGGTGATAAAGTGTAGGAACCCGAAATCTATAAAACTGAAGGGAAAATACATGATATTTTACGATTTAATTAGAAGATCTCTTTGATTTTCTGCGCAATTGTATATGTGGTACAGATGTTTTCGTAGATTGTCTCATCACTCGGAAATCACTATTTTTAAACACAGAAGTTTGTGGGAAAACCTAAATATTACAAATCTTCTATGGCCAGGGCCAAATTTATTTACAAACAGAATATTCAGTTGCTTAGCCCCCATTCATAACGGGGCAGAAAAAAAATCATAAAAATTAAAATAAAATGTCTGAAAATAATAAATAAATTAATTTTGTCGGCCCGGTGGCCGAGATCGCTAAGGCAGTAGTGTCGTAGTGATATCGGACCGAAGGGTCGCGGGTTCGAATCCCGCCTCGAGCATGGTTGTATTTGTGTTCATCCATTCACCCCTTCTCTCTTACCCATTTCGTTTCATTTTCTATAAATAACCAATTTAAAAAAATACTTTTATGCTGTATTTTTTCAAAACGAGGATTTTATATTATAATGAGTGTTTTTAATACACCCGGAATTTTTTTCCGAAAGTGGATCCCAATCCCATTTTGTGCTTGGGAACCCCGCAGCACCTAAATCCGGTCCTTTCCATTTTATTGCGTTAATGGTCTATTTGTGAAACGTGAGAAGTCAGATTCATCTATTTCGTCACGAACACTATATAGAGATTTATAGAGACGATTGTCAATCTCTCTTCTGAAAGGGCGACCCCTGTAGGCGAGCATAAACCACCTTTTACCAATTGAGCAACATTCACTATGTAAGGGCCGATGTTAGCATGGGACATATACTGGCCGCGGACAACTTTTTTTTAAGCTACCTCCCCAAAAAGGTATAGCTGGACTCCTCCCCCCTCTGTATTACTCCTTAGTATGAAGATTCATTTCTTCGTTTCCCGTGGTCTGCGTAGAATCACATTGATCAAATATAATTTATCCAATTCTGTTTGTTTTCAAGAAACATTTGTATGTCCTTTTACCGCTTAAAAGTTTATGGAAAGAAAACGTGATATCACCTATCACGAGCATCTTATTATCTTGGCCGACTTAACATACACAATTCCCAAGATTCTTCCGTGTTCGTACATGTTCCAGATTTTCTCATGGCCTGGTTTGAGAACATCTATATGCGCTACTTATGAATGCAAACTTAACTAAAATTTGTTCTCCTTCCGAAACATGGAGTTGGGCTTTGCCTTGTCAGGTAATGAAAAGTGAAAGAGGATTACCTGGGTTAGAGGAAGAGAATTAGAGGAAGCGAGGGTGAGGGAAAACTGACAGCGAGAAGGGTTCGGGCGATTCCCTAGAAGTGAAGATCATAATAAGGTAAAAAAATCTCACTCCTGATGACACGGTGAGTGTAGTGAATAGCAAACTGTACCTAAGAATCGCTATTAACCCGTGAGAAAACAAAAATATGAGCATTATTTACTAATTAGAGAAAAATAGCCTCTTGAAGAATAAACCAAACATCAGCTCAATATTTTTTTCTTAAGCATTCCAGCATATACCAGTAAATGCATAGCGATTGGAGGAAGTAATTATTAATGCTTCTCAGATTCAAGACAGGCTGCAATACGCCGTATTTCACCACGGTTATTTCCTGAAATTTCCTTCAGCCTCCAGTGGAACTAACTTTCAGGAACCTAGAGTTCATTACGTACTCAAGGGTCGCACATATCCTTATCTACGACACATTTGTGATGATCTTTGTTAGAAATGTGACGTCGAATTGACTTGACTGGGGGATTCTGATTTTCTCTCTGATTTAGAATATACATGCTATGGGGATTGATAAAGCCTACCGCATAATAATTACGATGAAGACTACCATGAATGGATCGTAAATATTTTACGAATTCTCTGTTGTACATCTCAAGACCTCTTTGAAAAACATACAGACCTTTTAATTCAGACACTATTAATTATCTATGGTCGTGGCGTGGTCATTATAGAAGTCCCCCATAAACAACACATATATACCTTCTTCATTTTTCAGTATATGTCATATATATGAAAGCAAGGCCTCTTTTATAGATATGATTTGGCAACACGCGTCTATAACTTAGTTTATGAGTTTAAGTTAGTTTTGTCAAAATAATTGAAAAAATAATGGAAGGATTATGTGAAATGTTTATCATATCGTATTTATATATTGAAAATTATGCCTTTCTTTGTATACCAGTTATTCCTCAAATATGAGATATTTAGAATTAAACGTCTTTCAAGGCTGGCGTGCGGAATCAGTACCTCTACAGAACTTCCAAAATGTGGATGAAGGAATGTCTTAGGTACGACATCATCAGTCTCAAACAGTTGTAATATTCGAAAGGAAGTTGTTCGAATGATATTGTTAAAGAACCCTGTCTCCATTGCAAAACCATGACACGAAAATAATACGTAGTTAAAGAATTTAAAACGTTTCTCTAGACACGAATAAAATCCAACCGAAGAGCAGCCAAGCGCTACGACCATCCTACTACGACGAACGACTGATTCAGCACTCTGGGTGTCGCTTTAAACCTCGCAGAAAAGCAGAAAATCCATCGTGCACAGCTCCAGAAACTGGTAGCGATGGAGCTCCCACGTTCAGATTACTGCGTTGGCAACAAGACCTTTGGAGCAGGTAGGCGAAATGCTACAGATGAAAGCTTTCTGGAGACGTGGCATACGATCCAGTTATGTTTCGAAAATACACTCCTGTCAATCACAATCAATATTATATCGATTTATTGAAATACCTTTAAACAATTGCAGATCATCCAATATTAATTAATGTGATTAATATAAATATATATTCAAAAATATTTCTGGGAGTCTAAAATGAAATATTCCTTCCTCTCCAAATATTTTCTGGTTTCGACAGTGCGGTGAATTCTGCGTAATCCTCTGTTAATCTGCAATCCATGTTAATGTTTTCAAATATAGTGTTAACTTTATACGATGTAGGTACAAGGTTATAAAAAAAACTCCTTCCAACGTAGTCATTACTTGAGTTTTGTTAATTTTACCTTAGACCCCACACTTGATACATTTTCTTTAAAACTAAATACCCGGTCGGTCCTTGAATTTATCATAAAGAGTTGACACTCAATTAAAATAATTTTATTACATTGAGTTGAAATACTTCCGCTATTCGTAATTAATCTGTCACGTCGATTAATAAAGATATTGTAAATACTTCTAATAGAAACTTCTCTTACTTCAATGTTTTCTATTATGCGCCGAAAAGCTAGATATTTGGGTACAATTATTTTATACAGAATGTATTTCAATCTATAATCTTATGATGACCTCTCCCTCTCGATAAACATGCAATACACATACGGGACTAATGACCTCAGGGTTGACGCGCATGTAAACACTAATTAATCTATCTTCTACTTGGAATTTTTTTGTTTCACTATTAAACAGTTTAGTGCATCTATTGATTCTGATTTTGATGTTTCTGTGTTTTGTAAACTATAAAATTTATCTGAAGGATTCTCGTTCATTTTATTTTACTTTTAATGAGTCGTATTTAAAGAAGTTACATTCCTGTATGTGTTACGATTAAAATTTTCTATTTGCAATGAAGCGATATGTAACATTTGCATCATACAATATGTAGTATTCGCTCACGTTTTTTTTAGAATCAGAGTGCAGTAAATATTGAATATCTTCAAATTCGTTGGTCAAAAGGAAAATCTGAATGATATGCTGTGTTTTTACTTCAGGTTACTCAGCTTTTTAATCACACATTTAATTTGAAATAGCAGGCGAGAATTCATGCTTCTATGTAATTTATGTGTGAGAGCTGAAAATAATCTTTAGGAAATGACGAAACTAGTGTGAGAAATAATTACATATTTGAGACGTAAACAGCAGAGAACCTGTATCACTTTCTTCTAAAATAAACATCAACTGTGGTGCGTTATAATTTTCATACAGCATTGTTTTCTTTCTTTTAATAACATCAGGTTAACCTTCAAGGTACTGGTTTGGTTCAAGGCACACCGGAAATACCGCATCGTGTCCATCAATGAATACATAATTAGTGTTCAGCAGAACATAGAAAATCTCAAAGAAGAAAAAAAAAATACACATTGAACCTGTTGTACTACTCACGCTTCAATTTCCTCTGAAGTGTCCTCCGTGCCAGATGAAAGAAAGAAATGGACTGTAATTCCATTACTTGCCAACTACTTAATTATGAACCCAATACTGAGAAGATAAGTTCGACTGCATTACCACTCTGATATGATATGCGGATCACAAATAGTCCTTCATGTTCACACCTCATTTCTTTGATTTTCGAAAGACCCTGCAGAAACCGAATTAGAATTCCACGGGTGACTTAGTGTAGATATTTGTAAAATATCTACAATAAATCAATCGTGCGAAAATCTATTGATTCACTTATATTTGCAATAATATTTAATGGGTACACACACGTTTCGTCTGGGAAAGTATGGGCTAAACTATGGTTCTGAAGTTCTTTTAAAGGTAGAAACCCACCGAGATACAATGGAAATTTTTCGAAACGGATGATATAAGCGATTCCGTGTGCCACAAAATGTGGAAGGAAATTTCGGAAACGGTCAAAAGTAGAAGAAGAAAGAAGAAGAAAGTCGGAAGAAAATAGTAATAAATGGCCTGCTAACAGCGTTAGAAACTTTTCTAATTTATGGACTTTCCTATAATCTATCACTTTGTCTTAGAACGGTGTCAGTGCCTGAGAAATATTAAAGAATTGTTTCCCCGCATTTTGTATTAGACCTCCTAGTAGCACGATTACACTTCAATGCCTTTTTGGGTGAGACATTACAATGTTGCAATGTTTTCTTCATTCGGGAGTAACAAGTGCCAAACAATGAAAAAATAAACCTTCTGCATTTGCTTCCCATGAAACATTCAGATTACGTCTTCGCTGTGACTATCCTCAAAACCGCGCCAGAAAATTCTTGTCATAGTGAACGCTGTGTATCTGGCTTGCATACATTACGTACTACGCGTAGTACATGTAGCACTTATCAAGGTCGACTCTCCAAGTAAACGCCCCTGCCATCCACGACAACACCGCCGCAGAGACATCACCGCTACCCCGCGCCACCATCGCCGTCCTCACCGACTGCCACTACCACAGTCACCGCCCTCACCTCTCCCGCTCCCCCGCCGCCCACGCTTCGGCCATAACCCCTCCCCGCCTCCACCTCCAATCCCGCTTCCGCCTCCGTTCCCGCCTTCGCCCCCGCCCCCGCCTCCCACACCCGCCCCACAGCAGCAACAAGAGCAGCAGCAGTCGCTGTTACGAAAGCAGACATACGTCACGACGCCGGCATTAAAGCAGGTGTTGTTGTCCCATGACTTTACTTGAAGGTCTCCGTTTCTTGAGTTCTAGGTCCCCTGTTACGTCCCTGCAGATGTTTACATTGCCGTTCATCTCCACTAGGAAACAAGGGTTCTTAAATTAGGTCACGTATTCAAATTCCCACTTGCCACAACTATGTCGTGCCATAACTATGTCTGTCACAATGAAGTTGGGTTGTAGTACGAAAATAATGGCAGGGAGGTGGTGATGGAGGTCAACACAAAAAGAATCAATGTAAATCCTTTAAAAGTAGCACTGTTTTGGTTTGAGTTGAAGAACCAAAAGTAAACACCCTATCGAATAATCGGTACTGGTTTCAAATACCATTAAACATGTATTTCTTCAATATTATTCTTTATACAACTCTAACAAGAAGCTTTTATCAGTTTATAATAGAAAATTGGTATGCTTTGAAAAGGTATAATTAATGGCTCATCAAAATATTACTATTGAATGACGTTCGAAAGCATTGATAGTCATACTCGAATAGAACATTGCTGAATCCGTTGTCCATTTTAAGTTATCTTCAAAATATTTGATTTACGGTAATTTAAACAAATTAATCCCGCCAATTTGTGTGTCTCGCTTAGCGTATGTTGTATGACGACGTGAGATAAAACAAAAGGTTTAAAATTACCTTTCTTTCTATAGTAATATTTTGTATTACAAGATATCGTATATTGATGAATATCGTTTAATCACTCGATTATACATTTTACCTTCTCCATACAGAGTAGAAAGAATGTTACGTAATGCTGGGCCAGAAAACGGCGAATTTTCCGCACAAAAAGTCTATTACAGGCCCCGAAAGGGAATAAACGAAAAAGAGAATAAATCCACTGGCTAAATTTTTAAAACATTCTATCATTTGGTGTAGCCAGAATCCAAATTTTGTTGTTCGTTGATGTCGAAAACTCGACGTCTGTCCGTCTATCCGTCTGTGGACAACGCTAGCGACTAAACCGTTCAGCTGACTTTAAAATTGATATTCCTCAATCAATCTAGCTGATGTCGTGGTTCGTTGAATTTGAATTCGATATTTCAATTTGGGGAGGGTACTTTACATGAAGCCCCTGGAACATTTTCAAAATTTATAAAAATGGCTCCATCGCTTTTGATTAAATATTGTGTGGGATAGCTGAAAGACGTTAAAGAGAATGATGTAGGCCTCAGGTTCGTTGAAAACCTTAATATTTTGTAAATTGAAAATGTTTAATATTTTTCGAGTTTTCCTAAAACTAAAATATTAAAGAAAGAAATTTTTTCCCTTAATAAAATGTTCCTTAAAGATAGATTTTGATATAAGGTCATGTACACATTTTCGGAAATTTGAGTACTTTTTGCGTAATTTTGCGTGAAAATATGGGGAGAAAGTACGTGTTGTTTTAGTACCACTAGCTTTGTTCGAGTTATAGATTAGTTCAAACCAATTTTAGTCCTGGTAAGAATGGGTTGAATTTTTAAGCTGTCTAACACGAAGACTATTTATTTCTTTTTAAAGAAGTAATTAACAAACGCAATACTCTAATTTTATTTACATTTACAATCATTTATTACAATCTCAATGTTAGAAAATTTTAATAAAGAATCATGGCAAGACAAAACATGAGAGGCATTTGTAAGTGTTACGGCAAGTGCTAGTAACTCGACAAGTCAATTAGTACTACATCCGAACAATCAATTTGAAAATGCGTTTCTCTTTAAAACAAACAAAAAACACTGAATACGTACATTGAGAGTTTCTAAAACTGGATGTCAGAATTTCGAAGTCGTTTAAATCGAAATAGAAATTGTAGTTC
The DNA here is from genome assembly GCA_964035755.1 of Teleogryllus oceanicus. Taxonomy (NCBI): domain Eukaryota; kingdom Metazoa; phylum Arthropoda; class Insecta; order Orthoptera; family Gryllidae; genus Teleogryllus; species Teleogryllus oceanicus. The sequence continues at coordinate 212,899,920 of CAXIVR010000002.1, read as the reverse complement.
AGAAGTATTAATGCATTTCTTAATAAAATTATACTCTCATTGTTTCTGTAAATGATTCATTGAATTTTTCTGGGGCTAGAAGAATGAGAAGAATCCGACATAAATTTGATATTGTGTCATAATTATAGTATTTCCTTTCCCACAAACTTATGAATATTTATTATATCTTAATTATTTCTCTTTATTAAAAATATAATGTGATTTCCCATTTCCACATCATTCTGGATTATAACAATTTTAGTCATTAGAAGAGCACTGAGTTCAATGTTGTGTTTGGACAATGTGAGGATTGTATAAATGTAATTGGTTAGATTTCCTTTTTCAATATTTATTTTATTTGTAATTAGAATAAAGGTTAAACAAAACAGCATTGTAAACTGCTCATACTGTGAGAACAAATGAATCCTTAATTTAGAGCCGCTAACTAAATGAGAATTCTAGTGGTCGGCTGCTTTGACCGGTAGTTTTCCATTGATTCTCCGTGAGCAATACTGTAGCAAAGATACTATGGACCGCGCGCGAACTTTTCTTCCTTTTCCTTGTCCTATACTCGCCCCTTTCTTCCATCTCCTAGGTCGGCACCGGATTTCATCATCAAGAACACCGCCACCTCCCGGGGTAAAACTACATTACACTAACGGGACTAATGGCTATAGCAGTTAACATTGCCAGGAACAATTAATCAACCCAATTTAGCACAAAAAAAATGTTGAATTCGTAATATCTAAATAAGATTGTTGAGGATTCGCTCAAACATTACATTGTATTGTACATTTTACATCTCACTTCCAACGTGTGTCAAGTTCCTGGGAGCAACGCGAGCTCCAGACGCCAGACACGAGTACTGGCTAATTACTCGATCTGTGTAACTCTTGTCTTCACCTTTCGTGGCCGGAGGCGGCGCGGGGGCTGCGGCGGCGGTGCAGGAGCACTTGCGTGCTCGCACGTTCCGCGCCCGCCCCAACCACAGTTCGGCGCGGCGGCGGCGGCAGCGCGGCGGGCAATGGCAGCGGCAGCGGAGGCGACGGAGGCGGGGCTCGCAGTTTTACGCAAGAGCTGTCGCGCCGCGATAGCGGTGCTGGTAGCGGCAGCGTTAGGAATGGTGATGATGATGATGATGATGATGGTGGTGGTGCTAGTATTTGAAGTAGAGATTATGCAGGGATGATGGTGGTGGTTGTTTCAACGATGTTTGGATGATGGGAGTGGTAGATATGTAAGAATGATGATGGAGATTGTGGTTAGAGATGGTATAGGGACGTTGTTGTTGTTGTTGTTGTGTTGTGGTGGTGTGGTGGGGTGGGGGGTGGTGATGTTGGTGTGGGGGCCGGTGGTGAGATGGAAATAATACAGGGGTAGTGGGGTAGGAGTAGTGATAGAGAAGATGCATGGATGATGATGGTGGTGATGGAACAGTATTCGCAGTGGTAGAAGTGGAGACAAGGTTGACGAGTACTGTGTCGGTGTCGGAGAAGTTAAGGTGGAGATAAGAGTTGGGCGAATGGTGGGATTAATGTCTTTGGAGACCCAAAGCATTAACACACAATGAGGTTCCATCATTACATTGAAGTACATACGTATTCAAAACTAATATGAAAATAAAATATTACCTTTACCACTTTAAAAACTACTTAAATATTTTTATTTTATGAACAAAAAGTTAGTTAAAATTGAAAAGCTGTGTTGGGCCCCATCCAGCAGCACTCTAAGCTCTTATTTGTCTGCTAGCGTCTCGATCCATCGTTGGGTCGCAGTCGGGTGGGCGTTGCCGGTGTCAATGGCTGTGTCACTTCGGCAGTGGCACTGATGCCGGCGGATGATGTAATTGTAGCAGTGACGTCGGGAATTGTGATGGCAATGGTGATGGTGTTGGCAGAGACAGTGGGGGCGACGGTGACGTTGGCGAGACTGTGGTAGTGTTGGTTACCGTGTGGCGACGGTCGACTCGACCAAGGCCTGCTGCAGTATCGATGCCTTGGGTGACGTGGATGACATTTGGAAGTGACGGGTGTGGTATCGGAGTCGATAATGCCGTAAGGAATAGCTGGGACGGTGTTGGAAGGGGGTAGTAACAATGGAAGTACCTGACGCAGATATTTTTTTGACAAACAGCGAAATCCAATATCGCTGGAATCTCTGTATTATGGGTGGTGATTCCAAAAGATGTGCATGTTAAGGTAGTTTGATTTACTATGCTCGACCAAATATCACTAATTTTGATAAGGCCAATTTAACCTTGCTTCTTTCGCGCCGTGCAAGACGACAGCGAGCCCGGCGGGAAGTCTAGTCTTCGGCCTCCGGATTAACATAAACATCCCTGAGACCTCAAACGCTCAATTTACCCATGATACACCAAAACATAGGCTTATCTTGTTTCATTTCATTCCCGTAATTACAACAACAAATTTCTACTTAATTGAATATTCATATTACACGCCTGTTCCAACTACCCATATGCTTTAGCTAAAAGTTACCAAAAAAAAAAATACTAGCGCATCGGACGGCTTGGGAGTGCAGCGTCGAATGCGGCTGCAGCACGGCGCCTGGAGCGGCGCCTGAGGCGGGAAGGGGTCGAGGTCGGGGACACGAATCGAACAGAAAATGGACGGAGGCAAACAGAGCGAAAGGAGAACTAACGCTAACATTGAATGCTAGGTCTGCCGGCCACTATAACAAAGAAGGCGCTAGACCGGATTTTGCTCACTGAGCCGATTTTGGTATTCGTGACTCGGGTGGAATTCTCCTTTAAATTCGAGATATTGGAGCAGCATTCAGCCTAAACATTAACCATATTTTTTAACTGGAAAATACGATTAGATCCTACCCAGTCGTGAATAAAGTTAAATAATTTTACTTCTGGTCCTATGCATCAGGCAAAATACAGTGTTTAGACCCAAATGTATACAGGTAAAGTAGTATGTCTCTAGCAAAGTCGTAAAATTGTCCTTTCTATATTAATACTTACAAAAGGACTTATCTAATTGTAAAATATTGAAGTTTGTAATAGAAACGTAATATTATGAGAAAAGTATGCTCTTACGACCGAACTAGCAGACCATTTCCATTCGTCTTTGTAAAGAAAGTTCAAAAGGCTCTGGTCAGTCAGTCGTCATGTCAGTAGTCGTGATTATGAATTGCTCATTTGTGGCTTAATAGGACTACGTCTCCTCCCTATAAAGAGCAGATTTTTATTTTTTCGCCTTCATGCGTAAGAAGAAAAGTAGTGAATTGGTGCGACGAAAATCGGCAGTTCTTCGAAGGGAAAACTCCAGTTGCTGAGCCCTGGTAACAGAATAGTGGATAAACGACGTTCCAATAGGTGGTCAATTACTTCTACTAACAAGCCGTGTAGAGAGAATCCGTGTTTTGTGAACCCTTGATACCGCAAACTCGATCAACGGCAAAACGTCGGTCCGTCTGTCTATCTATAAAAGCTAGCACCTCAACCGTTTAGACGATTTTTTTCAAAATTAATATTTCCCTATCCATTTCAACGCACTCGCGGCCCTGCGAGTTATGTAATTTTGCGTGAAATGTAGGCAATTTTTAAACAATATTTTTTTTAAAAAATGGACAAAATTTACAGAAACGAGTAAACGACGAAATATTTGAGATCTAATTTTCGTTCAATTTTCTGAATTTCTGAAAATGGTGCAAATGTGCAAATATTAGAATAATGAAATAAAGCATGTGTTGTTGTAGTAACACTAGTTTTGTTTGTTCTATGTTCATTCATAAGAAATCAAAAAAAGAAAAACAGAGAGTTTGAAAGAAAATAATAATTACATTATTTGTTACAAATTAAATTTTTGCTAGAGCATACTTTTGACACATCCTTAGGTCGTTGGTCCCGTAAGTGTAGTGTATATTCATTTATCGCGGCAGGTGGCGGTGATCTTCCCCCGCTGGCTGGCTGGATCTCGCACCGACCTACGTGAGCTTGCGAGGATTTTTCTCAACCAGGTATTTCCCACCAGCGAGGCACCGTCCCAGTTGAAACATGCTCTAGCTCCCGACTGGTTTCCCGACAAGTGTGGTAGTGTAGTATGAGTACATGTGTAAGTGAAGGGTGAGGAAAGGACAACGAAGAGGAAGGAAAGATCGCGCGCGGTTCATGGCCCGTTTGTTAAGGTACTGCTTCAGCATTGGTCGGAGAAACTGGTGTTGAATGGAGAAGCCATGGAGAAGAACCGATCATAGCAGCCGGTCGCAAGAAGTCGCCTCCAGACAGCGACTGAATTCGACCTAGCTGATAAGCTACTGTAAAAAATTATGCCCCCGTCGGTACTCGAACTCAAGGACCTCCCAGTCGGAGGCACTGCAGTGACATCATTTGATGTCCTGAGCCAACTTTGTCAGTGATCCTCTTCACGCATTGGAGGTTACAAAACCTTTTTGAGGTTTAAAGGGATGTCAATAAGTAAACAAACGGATTGAGATCAAAGGAAAAATCGACGGTTCGGAAGATGGCAATGAAAGGGGACATTGTGTTACCATAACAGCAGCGAAGGTATGTAAATCAAGTATGTATGCACTCGTATATATGAGAATTGCAGAACAAGTTTTTGTTGAATGTGAAAAACGTTTAAGGGTTTAAATACTCTGCAAGTTTTCTAATACCCCTTAGCGAAATATATGACAGCATTGAAAATGGAAATCAAACAAACACACAAACTAACAAATATTTCCATGAAGAAAAAGTATGGGAAATATGTTTTTATGTACACCTAAACATTCTTATAAGAAAGGAAAGGTAGAAAAGAAGGAAAACGGCGAATGGCAACTATATGAATCTTTATAAAGATAAGGAATAGTATATACTCTTCCTTATCCTGACTACGGTACAGCATATCAATTGCGTCACCGTACGTTATTCCCAGAAGACATATTCATTAATAATTTAAGCTGAATATTTTAATGGGATCTTCAAAGAATTATATTTATTAAAAACAGCCTTCATTATTGTTCTCCTCAAATTGTTTTATTTTTCTCCTAAAAAATTGCATATCGTTGTAAATAACAAAATATCACGAAAACAACATTGCTGTAATTTATTTTAATTATTTACATTACAATTATATATATAACTTAACAAGTTAAGAAGAAAGGCGATAACAAGTGAATGGTCAAATTAATTTATCGAATAAGATCAGTCATTGAATGTGAGCCGCAATCCTTTGGAGCACCTAATACCTCACCCTTTCAGTTTCGAACACCGGCTTCTTTTGTATTCTATTCATAGCTCGTCCGTTCCTTTTCGCCGCGTCACAGTTTGGGGCCACAATGGCGGCGCGCCTCTATTTAATCGTCCTCCTCCTCCTCCCACGCACGCACTCCGTTATCGTAAGCGTCCCGCCCCGCCCCCTCTGCAGCATCCTTCACCCAGTTCTTGTTATCGACACCCAATTCCAGCAGATCCCAGCGGAGACGGCGCCGCGCCGGCGCCACGCACCACGGCGCCCACGCGTGTAACCCTCCCCCGCAGACACTTATCACGAGAGGCCGGGAAAATATGTAGTACGAAACGGCAGAATGCGTGCATAAATGTGTTTTTGAATTTTGTGCCTGAAGACCCTTAGTGAGATCGGCAGCAATTCTCGAAAAGTATTGGTTAAAGAGACTAGCCACTGTTGCCGGATCGTTCACATTTATATCGTTATATTTTAAAACAACATTCTCTACGGGTTTTCTAGTTGATTTGGTAGTATTTTTTATTATATTCCACATTGCTTTTGCTTTATTATTTGAGCCTTCCTTATGACTTTTCGTAACAATGTTTTGTATTTTTTAAAGTAGATAAGGAAATCTTGAGATACGTCATGACGTTTAGAAATAAAGTAGAGAGTACGTTTATTTTTACACGATGTTCTAATTCCTTTTGTGATCCAAGTATTACTTTGAAATGTGATGAAAACGTTAAGAATATGAGTTAACTTCCTCCTTTCCTACTTCAGGATACAGTAAAAGCTAATCCTATTACCCTTGATACAATGTTTAAAATTACAGAAATTACATAGCTATATCTAAAATACAACTTTGTTACTATAATGTAATAATTTCTAAAGTAAAATAAGAAAATATTATGTAAAACTACAGCTTATAAATCTTTTTGATATTATGATGTTTGTCACTTTTATTATTATTTATATATTTTATTACTATTATCGTTACAAAGAAAATCGTAGTCACACTATTATTTTATTGACCCTTTTGTATTTTATATTAATATCCTTTTGTATTTGCCTTTACCTAAGATTAATGAGGTAATTTTCCATTTTTTGATTTAGATTATGTATTGTATAGTCATCAAGCAATTGTAAAATTATATGTACTATATTTTCATATATGTGATAAGTGTTATGTTTATTTTAAATCCGAGTCTCGAATGTGATATGCGTACCGGTTCACGTGTTTTCGGCGCCCGTGCTATAAGGTGGCGAACTATATTTACATTAGTGACAATTTTCTTTTACTGAATATGGGAGCATTTCAGGAGATTTTTTTCCACATACGTAATTAAATTTCAACATTCATCTAATTCATATATATATATATATATATATATATATATATGAATATACACACACACACACACACACACACACCTCAACGGAACTCTTAGACTTTTGCATAGTGATGTCTTTACGGGAGCTATAACCTAATACTTAATGGAGAGGTGTGGATGAACAGCTGTCGTGGCGGAAGGTTACTTCTCTGAATTACATGTGGTGTTCACGTTTTTAGGGAAATGTAATTTTGGCTCATTCTTAGGCGGATTCTTCTATATACCTGTTAGTCTGTTGCGACCAGTGAGCTCTAGTGTTGACTGGAGACAACAGTCGGTGCTGAGAAATCCTGACGGTCTGCCATGATGGGAACGTCTATTCCGTACTCTGTATCTCGGAAACAAATAGCAGGAATTAGCGCCTTATTACATTATAAAACATTTATTCCCTTTTATGTTCAGGAAAATTTAATTAAAAGTTGAAAAGTTTATATTTAAATATTTAATACTTAAAATTTTTAATTCACCTTCAATAACAAAATCCAGTCTTTCATTTCTTGGAGACTATTTTTTTATATTCAACACAATGCTTCTTTTCCAACGAGGTGTGTAGAAGACGAGTTGTTTTGGTATACGATTATTTTCCAATTCACGGTCTTCCCACGTATTTCTATATTCTTCTCCTCCTTCTTCTCCTAGTACCGACCTAAAAAACCTCATTTCAGCTGCCTGTGTTCTGCTACAAGATTTGGAAATTAGAACCCAGTTTTTTCTTCCATAAAGGTCACAAGGTACTGCCATAACTTTGTAAAATTTTAATACTTTCGCAATTCAACCATGTTGAATTAGATATAGATGAACTAGCTAAACCATTCGAAAACATCATACAGAGGAAGAGCCGTAGAAAAGGTAGCAAAAATAATAATATTCACTGGAATGAAAATCGAAAACCCCAAAATATTCTTTTGTGAACGTCAGTACATATTCTGGACGACTGATGAACTGATGAAAGCTCTGGAATAGTACAGTAATAATTCACTGTGAACTCAAAGTTATACATGTTTCTGAAATGTATCATCTGGTGTAACTACTCCATTTTTAAGAATCTGTTCAATTGATATTTTGTTAGATGTATTTATAGTAACACAATTTGTATGTCGGTGATTTTTGGTGTTTGGTATTATTTATGTGCTCATATCAACATAACAAAAAATCGTAACATAACATTACATATTTCATCTCATAGGTCAATTATTTCATCTAATGTTTTACTACTTATAATGATTAATCTGTTTTCTTTTCCAAAGCGAAGCGTAAGAACAGAAGACTTGTAAATTATTTTCCGATCACCTTCAATCTGAATTAGAAGGAATTCCCTGGAAGCGCATAATTGGATAACGAGTGTAAGACCCGAAGCGTCTAAAGGTATTGTGCGAATTGATTGCAAGGATTAAATAACAAATAATGTCATCAAGGTGACAATGTCATTAATGATGTGCGGGTATGCGGCTGGCGAGTTATCTCCTGTGTATGTATCGTACAAACATCAAAATGTTTACTTCGAAATTGTGAAAGGAGGTTCAAAAAATGACGCTATAATCGATTCACTAACGGATGGTTTGATACCCATACGTTCGAAGAATGGTTTGAATCGCTAATGCTACTTATCTTCAAGAGAGAGGGAGGAACAACTGTTCTCACCGGTAACAATGTAAGTGATCACAGTTCATGCTCTCACATTGTGAGACTTACACAACATACAATTTATAGGTCTTCTCTATAATTCCATCAATCTCCTCCAGCTATTAGATTTCGTTGCTTTTTGTTGTTGTTTTTTGTCCGCTAGAGGAAACATGGCAAGTAGTGAAATAGTAGAAGAAGATGCCTAGAAACCGGGATTCATCTACTTCCAAAGTGGAATTTCGCTTCCAAAATGAAACCAATTGATTTTTTGATATTAAGGACACACAAAATATGGGTTCTGACTACAAAATATGCCAGACGAAGTAATTTACTGCATATAGCAACAATGATTTATCCACTTTTTCGTAATCAGGGCCAGAGTAAAATATGCTATCTGTCGATAAAAAGTCGATTTCCACTGCACGATTACAATACTTCCTGTTTACCACTTACGCAGTACGGTGAGATCGCAAAAACACAAGGATGAAACCGAGAGCAAAGCGTGAAAATTTGGGAATATTTCTCCTACATTAATAATAATAATAATAATAATAATAATAAGAAAATAAGAAAATAAGAATAAAGAAAGAAGAAAGAAAGAAGAATAGAAGAAGAAGAAAAGAAGAAAGAAGAAAAGAAGAAAAAGAAGAAAAAGAAGAAAAAGAAGAAAAAGAAGAAAAAGAAGAAAAAGAAGAAGAAGAAGAAGAAGAAGAAGAAGAAGAAGAAGAAGAAGAAGATCATGAGGTAGCAACGTGAACAGACGAGAGTGCGCCTGCCACCAGCAATTCACGGGTAGGTGCGGCAGCTCGCCGCAGGTCGCGCAGCTGCAGCAGCAGCGGCGACGGCGGCGGCTCCCAAGTGCAGAGCGCGCTGGATGCAGCGGCAGCCGGGAGCGAAGCCGGGGGCGGGCAGGAGGAGAGTCGGCGACCTTGACCCCGCTCCGCCCCTCCCCCGCACACTAAAAAAATGCGCACCGCGCTCGCGGTGCCCCCCACCCCTCCTCCTCCTCCTCCACCGCCGCTCCCGGTGTCGCTGAAGGCCGCGGCGCGTTGCAAGCGAACGCCACCGACACGGGAAGTGCCAAGACCTGCTCCTTCCTATGATTCGCTTGCGCGGTTAATGGCGCGACGGCAGCAGTAATAGCGAACGGCGTCGGCGCCTCGCCAACGGTTGGTCTTTACTCGCAGCGTGGTGGAGGAAATCCTCACGCTCACTCATTGCTGCTCTCGTTCGGAGGCTATCATTGTCAACTTCAGTGGTGGCACAGTTCAGCGAGGAACTCACACTGACCAGATGACATTGTAAGATTGCGCATTAATTGATTACAAATGCGTGGTCGTGTAAACCGTGTAATTGTGTTGTAGATAATATGTCTCAAATTGTACTATTCATATCTGTACTTCTTTTGGTTTTATTTTCCCGCCGACTTCGCACTTACGTAGTAAAGAGAAATAATTGTAATGCGGCTACGGAAAGTGGCGATTTTTCGTCAGAAAAAACTCTTTTTGTGGCGTTGCAAAAACTCAAAATTTTTCGACGATTTCCTAAAACTGTAATATTTAAGATAGAAATGTTCTTAATGAAATCTATTTTTCAAAAATCTAAATTAATTTCTAAAAAGCTGCTCTATTTTTCTCAATAGGGCAATATACACTAACAAAACAGTCGTAGTCATGGTGAATCTCTGAATATTCGAAGACTGCATAAGATACAAATAATGCGTGAAACCGTATACAGAACCTTTAGTTCCATATATTATTATAATTTGTTAAGATGTTTCAACAGAGCTGAATAATGAAAATCTGTTCCATTCAGACCTTTCACTTCAGTTTCTTGATATTCCCTAAATAATATTTTGAATCACTGTTCTATTTATCTTACACAACACACCAATCCCTGCCTGTTAACCTTATTCTTTAAAAAGAGCTCCGTATTTCCTACTGGTTATTATCACGCACTTTCCAGGCATTTCCCCAGAGTTCCCTATTAAATGTTCCTGAAAGCTAACTGTATCAACCTGTCTGTACAGATGTATTCGTTCATTTGTACTTGAAGCATCTTTCACTCTCCCACCTTACATCCTAGATATTTTTTTTTTTTTTAATTTTCTTTTGAAGTCATAGGTTTACGTCACCTTACTAACTAAATATCAAGTTCACGTCCCATGAAGCTTCCGAATCACTGAAGTCGTTTTACGAATTCGTCGAACATTCTCGGAAATTATCATAAGAGTCTTCAATGTTGTTTATTCAGAGAACATACCTTCTTTACGTGTTCCTTAGATTGCGATCATGACCTTCGCGAGAAGAGCGAAGTGGAAGCAAACACGAGTGACCTCGGTCTGTTGCATGAAAGAAACACTTTGTTTTATCGACTTAATCTAATCACACTCAACAAAGTGCGTCCTCCATGAGGTCTTTCTCAAAAGGAATGTATTTATTTGTATTCGCTTTATTTGCTCCAGAGGATAATAAACATTTTAAAATTCGAATGTAGAAAAATTATCGCTGACTTCCACCATATTACCGAGCAACTAAGCTAAGAAAGTAACCCATAGAGGAGAGAGGTTAGTATTGGCGTTACGTTATAAATAACGTAAACTAAAGTATACAACGTTAACTAACGTTAACGAAGAACGTATAAGTAAAATATTAATAAGAACATATATATTTCACTTGAATTATATTTCTGGGAAATATACAACGCAGAATCCCCTGTATTCGGAGTAATTGTACAATATGGAAGAGAATTAGTTCTGATTAGAGAACCGAAGGAACGACATTCGAAATTAATTATCAACACATTTTGTGACGATTTATAGGAATCAGATTTAGAGTAGATCCCTATATAAAAGTTCATGTTTCATACTGCAAACCCAAAAATGCAAAATCGTTCTGTAAATGCCAAAAAATGCATTTTCGGTGTATTTGAATCAATTGAAAAATTAATAAAGTACTCGTAGGCAGAACATATGACTCAAGCTTGAAATCCGTATTATGGAAAGATCCCAATTATCCTGGATTAGCATTGTTTCAAACGAGGGGGAGAATATTAATGCATTCTCCACTATTTTACCATTAATGCACTATCCTCAAATGTTGAAAAGTAAATATAGTTTTACGAATACATTATCTGAGGGAAAATCGTAACCGTTGACTAAACTTTTTTGACTGGAACGATTCGGATATAAAAAACCTTGTAAAAGTTATTTCCTTGTCAATATCCTCAATACTGCATACTTAGGGAATTACGCAGTTTATTAGTACCTTTAGGCGTATTTTAGGGCCTAAAATAGTTTTTAGTATAGTAATCAAAGCGGTTTAAAAGTGTATAAATACGTTCACTTCACCGTATTTCCCAAGTAACTTTGTTTTACGAATTATTCATCACTGAGTATCATTAATTGGATTTATCTTTACTGTCATCGCTTTTGACTAGTTCATGTGAGAATTTGCCTAAGGAATGTGTTCTAGAGTGAGCCATTCTTAAAACTATTTAAAGAAGCGAATAAAAGGAAGTATTTTGTCTTCTTGTTTCCTTCTGAGACTGTTCCAGAAGTTGCGAAGACGTGTTGTTTATAATAACAAATCTGAAGCTTTTCCAATGAAACGACCTTCTAACGATGGCTGTATTCTCACTTCCTTCTTTCACACGCGATGAAGTATATTTTTCCGTCTTACCTATAGTTCTTCGAAAACATCGACCGTTTTGAAGGTTTACACACTTATTCACAAGAGACAGGAACGACAACACACTCGAGGTAATATTTTTCTTTCAAGCAAATGAAGATTCTTGGAAGATATTAGCTTAAACGTCTTTTCCGTATATTTAGGCAGGTAAAATTAATATCACCACTTATTTCTGACTCATTTGTTACATTTTTTTGCCCTTTGTCCAATGAAAGTTCATTATCCTTGAATGGTGCAGAAGCAAGATAAGCCACACCAAACCTCTCTGTTTTGGTGAAAGTGTGGCATATCTTTTACCATGTTTTATTAAAATCTCTAATATTAACATTTATGACGTTTGCTGAGGCTGACGTGGCATATCTTGTTTCTGCTCCAAGCCCTTTAATTACAAATGAAGCAATTCATTCACTCATACATTCATTCATAATCATCATCATTCATAAATTCATCAATTCATTCATTCATAAATAGATACTGCGCTGTACCCGTTTATTAACAATCTACTTTAATTAATAATACTATAATATAGTGATAATACAGACAACACAAAACGTTACAAACTCATGGAGGAGGAAACAACTGAGGAACCGGGTGATCGATTCTGTCGCAATTTCGTAAACCCTTTGAACGTTTGAACAAGTCCACTTGTAAAACATATTTAATATTGCATATACAATAATATAGTTAGTTATAATTTGATAAAAATAATATTGACAGGCAAAAAAAAACAACAACAACGTATTACTGCAACCCACTCAAAACTGTTGTGATAGTTTGTGACGTTTTGTGGAAAAGATTTGCGACGAGTGTTCTTGCGAATTGTTAGAGAAAATAAAAATTTTAACTATAATATTTTCCTAATGGGTTAATATGGACTGATTTTCTATTTCAACACAAAAAACTCCTCTCAAAATACTAGTGTAAACGAAATACGAACGTCAAAGATTGAATATAGAGAAAAAACTACGTTGCAGTTGCAAATGCATACGCTATTATGTAATCGACAAATAACACAGCGGAAGCTCTCTCGCTGCCATTCGCACTTTGAAATACACACACACAGATATACATAACACAGCCTCCTTCGTAATAAATCACGCCAACCACACAGGATCCTTACCAAGGTTACCGATTTTTACGCTATCTATTGAAACTTAACAAAGGGAATGTTAAATAACAAGGCGTGTGTCAACGAATGACGTTCCCAATAGGGCACGGGGAACTCAAAAGAGAATGTGAGTCAAGGTTCTTTCTGTGTTCAATTGAACATTTTTATAGCTTCAATAGAACAAGGAGTTCGTCAAGTAAATAGGGTGGCGTGTTCCAAACACATTATTGACTTCCGTGTTGGCATATTGGTCGGAATAGAAACTGCACATTGACAGGGAATAAACTTCTGATCACGTGTACAGCCACTGAAGTACCAAGGACGGTCAGGGGGCACAATGCTTACTCTACCTCAGTGCCAAGTGGATGCTCTGCCAGTACTCGTTTCGCGGTAATATACAGCGTGTTCCATGCTGAAATATACATGAGTGTAAACAGTCTTTGGGTTTATTATGCAAATAAAGATAACTACGTTGTTGTTAAATACTAGCCGCTAGCGCTATGGGCAATAGATACACGACATTGGGGAAGATGTTCTCCAAACCATCTCACAACCCTGTATTGGGTCAACATAAAACCAATTGTGTTCATTAATTGAATCATTAATATAGATTTTATTCCCAACGTATTAAGTTTTATTTATTTACTAGCAAAATCATTACTTTATAAATAAAAAAACAAATCCAAAAGGGGCCCCCGTGGGGGACAGAGAGGCTCAAAAATGTAGTTGCCCCCTCTCCTGTTTTACACCGTGCACGCCTTAGTTTATAACATGATACTTTGTTATCGATATGAAATATTAGATCATTAATTCATTACAATTAGTTTGCATCGCCATCACTTCATTACAATGTGATAGTTTATTCATTTCTAGTAAATTTCGAATAATATTCTAGTTTCATAATTTAAAATATTCAAACTTTGTGTTTTTACAGTGATGCATAATTACGTCAAGAGCAACCTTCCAACGCAGTATCAAGTCACTTCCTAACGCACTGCCATCCCTTACTGGATACATCTCATTTTTTCACAAAAAATCATTTAACGTTTTCATTTAGAGAGCACGAAATAGGATTGAATGTTTGTTTGCTTTTCTGTGCCACACAAACAAAATTCGGAAATTATATAGCCAAATTATTGAAATATCGTGTTTACACACGTGCCGTACAGCTAAAACGGGAATTTAATTAGCGTTTCATAACAATGTTCTTGCATTAAGCGTGTAATACAACAAAAATATGTATGTAATTATGGACTATTATCATATAGATTAACACTAGGTGTGAGAGCTTCCGACGGGGGCGGGAGAATGGTGTACGTCGGTAATAATTATTGGAGCGAGTAAAATGTCGGATTCCTTAACATGGATAAAAACAAGGATAACAAAATCACAAGGCAAGCAACTACTAATAAACGTTTGTAGGAAAAAGCGTGTAATTCTACAGTCCGCCTGGGGGTAAATGTTGTATTTACTTCTGTGTGAGTCATCGCGAAAATTCGCTTGCACGCCCTCAATGAGGACTTCCTGGTGCAACTGCACCATGATGCCTGTTACGCAAGAGAGCAATGCAGCCATTTTGTGAAAACACACAAAAAGTCGCCTTTGCGCTGCAGTGGTCCACGTGTACTCTGACCTTGGATTTCAGTGTCAACATCATCTGCACAGTCTTTGCCTTGGTTCCAATGGAGTGGAAACTTCCTTTCACATTACACAAGCAGCTCAACAATCACGCTAATACATTGCAGCACGCTGACATTAATCCCATGCACTTGTTCTCTGGCTCGACAGCCCGCGGCGGGCCTTGGCCGACCAGCGGTGACCCAGCTTCTCGGCCATGGGATAAGGGGTTCGTGTGGTTAGCACGAAGACATCCCTTCACAGTATAAACTGGACTTCATAACCTTAGCTTTCTCATTGGCACACAACAATAGATACTGAGACATTTGTAAGGAAAGCGCACAAGAGTAATTTGCCTCGGCCGGAAATCAAACCCGGAGTTGTGCCGTGGAAAGCGAGCACGCCAACCAACGAGCCACCGAGGGAGGCACACGCCTTAAGCACCTCAATTATTTTCTTTCTTATCAAGATAAATTGATTCAATTCTGTAAAGTCGTAAATATAGTATATTTAACTAAATGTATCCCAAGAAGTATACAAAAAGTGTAAATTGTATTTGAATTATATATCGCGACTTAGTGGAGTATCAACTGTTTTCAGTGTATTTGTATTGCATTTAGTCTTTGTCAAATGTATACATAGTAACTTTTATCACAACTCTAAATACGACCATCTAAGCGCCATTATTAATATGTGCAATGAGGTAAAAAATTATATTAACTATAATTTTCCAAAGTACTATACCTATGTTTGTATCACTTCAGGTTTACACTAAAGTATTAACTTCCTTCTAACTCATTGTTCAAAATTGAGTCGTTAATGACCTCAGTTGTTGATGAGGCTATAAATAAATGAAAAAACTTTTATCTTTCATATCGGTCCCTCGATTCACTCACACTATGTAATAAAATTTGAGTTTTTCTTCACGCGATGATAGGGTAAATAGTATCCCTCAACTTCACGTTTCATAACCCCTATTGCAGTAACTTAAATTACAATAAAGAGTCGACGCTTATCTAATGTTATCGTGGAAAAACACTTGCAATGTATACCCAATAACACTTCTTGGAATTCTTTCAGTAAATAAAAAGGTATATTTCTCTTTCTCGTTTAGTTTTACATGTAATAACGTTCTCATTGATTGATTGATAGTGATTCCGGGCGCGTCCGACTACTATGGTCATTAGTCCGGTACGTGTTGTGCGTGTTTTTGCTGGGGAGTTGGCGGTTATCTTCCCCCTCTGGAGGGCGACATATGGCGCTGAGCTACCGTCGGCTAGTGGGATTTTCCTCAACCAGATATCTCCCACCAGCGAGGCACCACCCCAGTCAAGACACGCTCTAAGCTCCCAACCGGTTTCCCGGCATGTGTGGTAGTGTAGTGCATGTTAGTGTAAGTGTGTGTGAGGGGCCATGATAGGACAAGGTAGAGGTAGAAAAAAATCGTGCGCGGTCCGTGGCCCGTTTGTTAGGGTACTGCAGCATTCGCCTGGTGCTGATCGGAGAAACCACGGAAAATTACCGATCAGAGCAGCCGACCGCTAGAATTCTCCTCCAGACAGCGACTGAATTCGACCTAGCTGACAAAATAGGCTTGAAAATCCAAAACTTTCTCATCATTCTTTTCATTATCTGTATCATTCTTTTCTACAGCGATGAAGCAGCAAATTATTATTATATATTATATACTCGTAATATTATACGAGTAGTTCTTGACAGAGCATCATAAAGACAAAGCAGGTTAGGAAACGACCATTAATGAAAGATTTTCAAAAGGACGAACCGTAAAAACTCAACGGAAAAGGAAATATTTTGCATTCCAGAAGAGCCTAAAAATATTGGTATTCCAATATGCAAAATATTGCAAGGAAGGAAGAACATTAGATTATATGCGGGCGATTGTTCACAATCTCTATAAGTAAAAAAATCAAAGAGCAGACAATAAACTTTATTCTTCGGCATCTTTATGTCCTTTAGGAAAACGACTGTTTAGGCAGTGGTGTAGCGTAGGGGGGGAACAGGGGCGGCCCGACCCGGACCGTTCTTTAAAGGGGCGACAAAATTTCACAATAAATAATAATAATAATAATAATAATAATAATAATAATAATAATAATATTTAAAAAATGTAAACCATTTAATTTCGTATTTTTGTCGCACGTACGATTCGGAATATTGAAATGAGCACGGAATATTTTATTACTTATTGTTAAATTATTAAACTTTGTTGAAAACTTGTATTGTTTATGGACGTATACATACCACTATATTAGTATTTAATATTTTATTTTGATGTTTTATTTATGTTCGTGATTATTATTATTATTATATATAATAATAATAATAATAATGTAATTGTATCCGTTACGTTGTTCAAGCTTTAATTTATAAAATAAAAACAACTCAGAACAAGTTGATTTCATTAAAGTAGTTTTATTTTTTAATTTATAAATAATTATTTTGAAATGTTCTGTGATACTTTTGTTTACGAATCCAATCTGTACTTTTATTCTTCTTCTTTAGAATTACTGTATATTTTAGTATTTTAAATTGCAATATCTAAATAAAGGAGCGGCGAAAGTTTCCCCCACCCCGGGCGGCTGACACCCACGCTACGCCACTGTGATTAGGTCTATATAGATTAGCAAACTTCCATTAGGAGAATTATTTTTTTAGGAAACTTGTTCTTTAGGAAATTATCTTTAATAATATTGGGTTTTAGTAAAAATTGACATTAATAATTTCCCATTAAAAAAATAGTTTTAGGAAAAACGTCCTAGCCTTCTGGAACCGTAGTGTGTGTAGCAGACAAACAATTCCGAATTTGGAGGACAATGGCGAAAGAGCAGCAGGTGTTCACGATGCTGTCTTTCCTCAACTCTGTCGCTGCACCATTCATCTTCATTCGTCGCGCCTTCACTGCTGGAGACCTGCGATAAACGGACGACTGCTTGAAAAGTTTCAGGACACCGTCGTCACGTCTCCTAACAGCACATTGAGTCATAAAATACTACCCTATTTGATCTAGAGCGCAGATTTCATTCCGGTAGAGGATTTTGAAGAGGATGAATCTCAAAAGGAGCCTGTAAAACAATCATGTTTAAATAATTGGTAGAATTATATCCTTATGGAATTCCTACCCTAACCATGGCCTATTTTTTATTAAAAACATTTTCAGGTTTTACAATGTTCAGTTTGCACTCTACATTTGTATTGTTGGTTTAATATAAACTTAATACTAATAAATTCATTCTAAAAGTCCCATATTCGCACATTTAGATAACGATGTAAGTCCTGGATAAATACAGATCTCTCAGAATAAATGTTACAATCTTCAAGGGCAGGTAGGGGAGTCGAACGTGAGATCACTTTTTACCAATGAACACATGCTAGAAAATATCATATAAGGGAGTTACACATGTGATATATACATTGATTGGTAGGTAACACATTGTGTGTTCGTGTTTTGACGCAGTCAAAGGAATGTCGTACACCTGGGGAATACGAATGCACGTAGCTACCACTCATGGGCAACGGCTCATGCGTAACTTTGCATATTTAATTTCTCAGAACAGGAACATTGGGAAAAGTTAACATTTTTAACCCTTCCTCCTATATGCCTTACAAGCTCCTAACGGAAAGGCATATTCTGAGACATCTGTGTAGTTGTGATGGTCATACCTGGCACCTTACAAAGGCAGTCAACTTTATGGCAGTGTGTATTAGTAACGTTGGGACCACTTTTGGGGCCTATGACCTTTCCAGTAAAACTACAGTGTCCAGGGGAGGATAACTGAAAATGAGCAAGTACCTACATTTCTTTCAGTTTCTACCTTTAAATTCTCTCAAATGTTTTATTCTATTCTCAAACGAAAATAATTTAGAAAGACCTCATTTAAATTTATGTTACGGTTTATTAATATAAATACCGACGTCATATGTTTATACAAAACCAAGGTATACACTTCGTGGCATTGCTACAGCACCTTAATGAGATATAATTAGATTTAAGAAAAAACTTTCAATTTGAAGCAAATAATCTATTATAACTAAAAACATAAAAATGAAATTTAAAACAAGAGAACTAAACAATACTTCTAACTTATAATTATACTTATTTACATAAATCCTGACACAATTAATTTTGTCCTGTTTTTCAGTACATACCTAGAATCCTTAAATTTAGAGATGAAAAACAGAAACACAACTACTGGAGCTACAACAGAATATACCTCCTCACATGATTTCTAACTTTTGCAATTTTCGAAAACCCAGAGTTCAACGAAAATTTTTTCCTTTCATAAAAAAAATAAAGAAAAAAAAGCGCTTTCTGAGAACTATTTTTATAAATTGCATTTACTTTAAGGAAATTGCACAAAAAATACTTTGATTTTTCCAAAAATATGTACATTTTTACAGGAAGATCTGAATTTTTAAAACATGTTTTAAGACAAAAATCTCTATCTTCGAAATTATACGATTGCACTTATATTATTTTTACAATTTTTGAAAATAGAGTTGGTCGAAAATGATAACTGTGCAACATTTTTTTTACAGTTCTTTGTTTGATACGAAGAAAAAGATTCAATACAAAATGATAGCCATTTTTGGGGAAATAATTGTTTAAAACCTGTCTACATCTCACGCAAATTTTGCAAAAACTACTCGTTTTCGAAAAATTGCCCATGACCTTATTTGAAGTTCTGTCTATGGACAACATTTCATTAAGAAAAAAATCTATTATCTGCAGTATTGCAGTGGGAGGAAGTTGTCGAAAAAACTGAACTTCATTTTTCGAAAATTCAGAAATTTCAAAGACCTGAGCCTGTTTTTGAGCGTTCGTGACGCTGTCCGAGGACAACGTTTAATCAAAAAATTTGGAGCCATTTTTGAGAAAATTTTGAAAATGTTGAGGATTCATATAAATAAAGGACATTCAGAAATCAAAATTTCCATTTCAAACTCAGAAGGCCTAGAGTTCGTTGAGGTTGATCGGGGAATATCAATTTCGGAGAAAATCGTCCGAACGGATTAGGAGGCAGGCGTTGACCACAGACAGACGGACACAGACGGACGCATGGACAGACAGACTTTTGCCATCGATCGATTTTTAGGTAAGAAGAATTCACCAAACGTAGATCTGGCAACACAGAGGAAATATTTTACTACATATATGAACAAGATTTATCCACTTCTTCGTTACCAGGGCCCGACAAATACGAGTTTGTCTGTCGAAAAATCACCGATTTCCGCAGCAGCATACATCAGTATGTCAGTCATACGTTAGTACGTCAGTACGTAGTAAGGCAACGAAGTAAAACTACAAAAATCAATATCATTAAAATATAAATAAGTGCTCGTTGTTCTAATCTTATTTTACTCAGTTTTTAAACCTTCATTTGTGTTCACGACCTAATTTAATCTGCACATGATCATTGATTAATGATCAAGTTTGTATAGTACACGTATTTGTATATCGTGCATAACACCTTCACCTCAAATAGTCGACCTATGTGTTTCCAATAATTAGCAGTCATCTATATAATTCATGTTTGGGTTGCGGATGTAAGCAGCCTCCCGTTTCTATACCAGACAATGTTTCCTTTCAAATTTACGTCGATACCAACTCGACATAAGTTTCCTTTCCAGAATGTTGTTACAATACTCGTCACAGTTACACTTCAGTCATCAATTCACCGTCTACCCAAGTTTTAATTGCATTCTGAGCTAAACAACATCATAAAATCTCTTGTGTACTCACAAACTATTAGTTTCCCGGTATGGCAAACAAATTCAGAACACCTACTCCACAAATTATACAGTCTGGAAGGTGAGATAACTAACTCCTGCTTCCATATCATTAGTCCAGTCAATAGGTATCTGACCCAGGAACAAATTCAGGAAGACTTTTCTCAACGGTTCCATATGTTTTTGGGATATTATTTAACAGTACCAATTATTTGTATGGTAGTTGCATAGTAAGTGTTTTCAAGCAAGTTAAAGTAAAACGACAGCGCAGCCGCGGGATAGGTTGGCTACAAAGAGTTATTCTCCCGCTTTGACCAGAGGCCCAAAAAGTAACCGTTTTTCAGCGCGATCTAGCGCCTAAGCCATATTTAATTATAAAATTAATGTATGAATTTCATAATAAATTTTATATATTTTAATTTTTTAAATAACAATTGTTTCGATAAAACGCATTGTTATGAAGCTATAAGCGAAAAACTAAAATCAGGGCAACATTTTTAGGGTTTCTTGCAACGTTCTCTGTGAAACCGACCTCTTTTGAGATGGCAAACATTAAATTCGAATTTAGAACCCCGAAGATATATGGAACAGTTGAAAAAAAACTTCCGGAATTTTTTTCCCTGATCGGGACCTTTTGAGCACCTATTGACTTAACTATTCACTGTCAAAGCGGATAAGAATTTTAATTTTGTCTTATACCTAGAACACTTGCCTCTATGGTGCTACGAGTACTTTCATCACGCCTCGGGTTTACTTCTTTTGTTACATTGTTCAATTTCGAAAAGTAGACTAACCTGGTTTCATACATCATTTACTTTCGTTTAAACGCAGCAAAATGTCTCTAACACGGTTCCATACATCATGTTGATTTTTTATTGGATAGGTTATTTACAATATTCAACAAAGATGTCATTAAAACGCCTGAAATACAATTTATGACACAACCATTAAAATAGAAATGGCATCGCTGTGATGCATGTCAATATCTACCCAAGAGTTCAGGAATTAGACACAACAAACAAAATTGTCAAAAATTCCGTAAATTAGTAAAATAAAAGGATCATAATAAATGCCGATCAGCATTAATAATCCACTCTAATCATCGTAACTAGGGAAAAGATTTTAAGTTGCGGCACCTTTTCAAAAATATAGCGGGTTTTATACAGATAATTAAATATTATATATTTGGGAGGATGAAATAAACCAAAATAAACACAATTTGCTGCACCTTTTTGTACCTTTTCGTGAGATTACTACATTTTTCCACCTTCACTCTCTTTTTTATGATTCAGCGACTTTCTCCTTCCTGCTTTTTTACACGATTAGGCAGAAAAAGGTACTTTTTCTGTTCTTGAATAGTTTTTAAAAATATCATTTAATCAGAAGTCAACAAATTAAATAAATATTAAAATATGTTTTACGTAAACCAGCAGTGATTTATATACCAGTCACAATGGTCAATCTGCAGCTGTAGAGTCAAATTTCAATTTCGTCAGTGTTGCTGCAACGGTTTAACCCTTTCCCGCTGGATTTAAAGTGGTGCCCAGATAGGCAAATGAGGATATTTAAGTGGGTGTGCAGAAAACCACTTCTCTGTGACATGAGGAAAATGTTTACCCTCGCCATCGTGACGCAGTCAATACTAAAAAGCACTGGCAGCGATTGAGGATTTGAGGGAAAATTAGAAGGGAGTCAGGGGACGCTGCCTGTGCCGCAAGAGCGTCGAGGTTCCCACACTGGCGATAGTGCGCGCGCATTTTGACGCGCCTTCGAAGTACGTTCTACTAAGCGATCCGCGGGAAAAATAAGTTCAGTCAGTACTGGCAATTGTTTAAGTTTTCTATCTACTACAATGTTGGATAAAGTACTATGAATCACTTCTTACGGACTCTATAAGGTAGAGAAATTTGGTGCAAAATAATACGTATATTCTAGAAACTGAGTTAATGAAACTGATTTACATTTTCATACAATTGTTTCTACAGCACCTTTTTGTACATATTTTCAGAACCTTTTTTTCACCTTTTATGACCATAATTTGCACCTCAAAATCCTTTCCCTAATCATAACGATCATAATCTTTATCAAATAACGCAAAGGTACAATGTCGTTTTTAATGGGGAGTGGATCTGTAGGTTCAACAGTTGATGTTTTCTTCCAGAGACTTTTAAATTTATTTTTAAATTTTGATTTATAGACATTTATAACGTATTCAGTTAATATAATGAACGATTCTGTTGATAAATGAGCATTATTAATTACTATAGAAAATTAATAAACATTCGTTTCATCGGCTCCAGGGAGGGGGGGGGGACTGAATTCCGACGAACCCTCCCTCTCGAGTGCGCTAATGTAACAAGTAATCGAAAACGGTGAATTCAAATTACTATAAGATGAATTTCAGAATTCTTTGAGTTCCACTGTGAAGACGGGGTCTTTCGTGATCACGATAAGATGCCACGTAGAATGCCATGCCTCATCAACTTTTTGCACACGGGCGACTTCAAGCGGCATGGCCAGCTCGCCCGCATTCCAACTCAGTTCCAACTGAGTTCCCGTGTTCAAATCCGGTTCGTTCGAGATGCTTCATTTTGAAATTTTACAAAGAACTTGTGTTACCACTACCTCTCATTCCATCATTTGCTCTATCTTCATTTTCTTCAACAAGTATCAAATGCGTCCATGAAATAACTCATGGAAAGACTCGTTGGCATGAATAACTTTCCCATATTAACCACTTTTTGAATTGCTTTTACCATTGTTAGGGACTTGTGGAAAACTCTTAAAGAAGAAAGCTGTACAGTACCAAAAATTATATTCTAATTTCCAATCCACGTAGAAATTGAAAAGAAACTTCGCTATCATCGCTGATGCGCGAGGTGGCTATGACTTCGTTACATACCAAGAAACTCAGAAAGAAACGAAATAGTTTCGATTTTGTCGGAAGAATGCAAATATTTGCTTATGTTATTCTGTCTGTTCTCACCCTGTGCGAACGGACTGAATTTTCTCATACTCGCTTTCCTCACTGCATACGATAAAGCTGATGTCATGCGACAGGAAGCTCCAACCCTCCAAGGAAGTCTCCAAGGAAGGTTTCAAGAAAGAAGCTGCCAACCGTTAGACATATGGTAGTCAAGTGTTGCTTTATAGATCAGCAACTTTTTTAATTTTCTTGGTATCTGAAGATATGTTCTACTGTGTATCCGTAGATACTAACGAGTACTAGGCTATTGCAGTGTTCGTGAAATCTGTTTTCATCAAAATATTTTATTTCTTTCAATGTCATGTGTAAGCATTTTATTTGTTGTTCTGGAGCATGGTGTTTTGATAAACCATTTTACATTTTTTTGTTCAGAAGCACTTTTGTTGCAACAAGTTGCATATTCTGTTCGTACACATATTACGAAAGGTAGAATAATAACAGCAATTTGGGAGACAGCTGCTTGTATAACAACTTGTACAAGCGAAACACAAACAATATTTTTTTAGAATAAATTGGTGTGAAGAATCATAAAGTGACCGGGCTCTGTTAAAAATGTGTGTATTTGAAGCATTTGGCTCTAAATAGTCGTAAGCTACGTTGAGCTCAGTCTGAGAAATAAGAAGATAAAGATATTTTTCTGTGATTCCTTGTCACAGAGAAAAGCAGTAGTCTACAATTTACACTCTACGTTATTTGTTACTCCGCAATACTCGCACAAAATGTAATAATGGATATGGCTAGTACGTTAGGGCAGTAAGATTAAAATGTGGCGTAGAACATTCTAGAGGCGATCCCATCCTTGTAGGTAATACATTATTTTTCAAATTATGGTAAGACGATCAAATGAGCGTTCTCACGTTGTTAGAATCTGAACGACACCAGGTCTTCCTGACAGGGTATACACGAGTAGACATTATTGATGATTACGCGTACGGTAATGGTAATGTTGAGGATGGTATGCGGTGAAGTCGTGGGTAATTCATTTGAAGAAGGAAACATACGGAGGAAAAGATACTTGGGCGATGTGTTCTGAACCCCGGGATCTAAATACCTGGATATGTATCCCGAGAAATGAATCCAAGGATCTGAACCCAAAATTTGAACCTGGGATCTGAACACCGGGATCCAAATCCTTTGATCCGATCCTCCGGATCTGATCGCTTCGGATCTATCCCCTTGGATCTAATTACCATGGATATAAACTCCTTGGATATGATCTGCTTGGATTTTAAACTCGATATCTGAATCCCGGAGTCTGGAACTGGAAACGCTGGCTAGGTTGATAGAACGTTATTCGTCAAACCGGCTTAGATGACTCAGGGCATTAATTGATGTCACTGGAGTTCCTCTGACCGAGAGATCCTAGGATCCGAGTCTCGACGGTGCGGTGGCAGGATTTTCGACCTTAGTTACGTAGCTACGCCAAATTGGGGTTCTAGAGGCCGACTGCTCTGACCGGTAGTTTTTCCGTGGTTTCTCCGACAAATAGGAAATGCCGGAGTAGTACCCTAAGAAACGGGCCGCGGACCGCGCGCGATCTTGTCTTCCTCTTCCTTGTCCTATACTCACCCCTTACTAACTCACACACTAGCATGCACTACACTACTGCACATGCTGGTAGGTCGGTCGAGAGCTCAGAACTTTGTCCCTGCTGAAGTGGTGCCCGGCTGGTGAGAGGTACCTGGTAGGCGAACGGGTCGGTCGGCGCCGGACCTCGCCATCCAGCGAGGGAAAATCACCGTGATCTCCCGCAAAAAATAAAATAAAATAAAAAAAATTAAAAAAGTGGCACTACACTGTTGGAATGAATAACCTTAGCAAACGACGCGCCCGGAATCGCAAATCATTCAGTCCATCAATCCTTCATCAATCAATGCGCCGTATGGGCGGAAGGATGATCACCCCGAACCAGGGTCCCCGCGTGCGCGACGGGGCCACGCAGCTTCTTATAGTGCCTGCCTCCTGCGAGCGCTCGCTCTGCTTCGCCGGCAGGGGCGGCGCGGGCGGCGGCGGCGCGGCTTCCGGCTGCAGGCGGCGGGGGCAGGCGCGCGCCGCTCGTGGCCGCCGCCCGGCGCCGGCTGCATCGCAATGTGGGCGGCAAGGCCGGCGGGGCCGGGTGGCGCTGCAGCAGCGCCAGGCAGCAGGCGCGCGGTGGCGGCGGGTCTATGGTGGGAGTGGTGGCAATGGGGAACCGTGTGGGGGGGGGGAGGGGATGGCGGTGGCGGTGATGGCGGTGGTGGAGACGGAGCCCATGACGGTAATTGTGGGGTGGGTGGGCTGGCTGTGGGTGCCGGTGGCGA
Organism: Teleogryllus oceanicus; assembly: GCA_964035755.1. Classification (NCBI taxonomy): domain Eukaryota; kingdom Metazoa; phylum Arthropoda; class Insecta; order Orthoptera; family Gryllidae; genus Teleogryllus; species Teleogryllus oceanicus. Next base: position 212,874,284 of record CAXIVR010000002.1, on the reverse strand, counting down.
TGTGTGCCCGTAGCGGTGGTTGTGGCAGTGGTAGAGTCGGAGTGTAAGTATAGGGGTGGCGGTGAAGGGGATAGGGGTGCGGAGGGGGTACAGGACGCGCGCGCGCAAGCGAGTGCCAGCGCCAGCCGCCCTCTCGAGGCCTCGGCCGAGCGCTCCCCGAGGTGCCTCCCACGCACGCGGTTTGGGCGGCGCCCGCCGCCGGATTCGCACCTTGAGAGGCCCGGAGGCGTGGGCGAACGCGACGCGTTTCTACTTCGACTGTGAGGCTGCTGCCCAATCCGAGCCGAGCATCTGCGTTATTGTCAAAATCTTCTTAGATCGTGGATGGTCATGCTTGATGTCGGAATGTTCAGCACGCGATCGGAGCTGGGAACGAGCGGGGACCGAACAAACTTATATCTGGGTATCAAGTTTGTGTCGAATATTGGATACTGTCGGAATTGCTTTGTTGGGCAAAGCTTTTTTCTTGTAATGGTGCAACGGGGAGGATTCGGCCATTATACGAGGAAACTATTTCGAGACAATGCTGAAAGTTGCATGGAGAGCCAGACTAAACGAATTGGCCGGACCAATTTATTCAGAAAGGATTTATGATATAGAATTTAGAAAGAACGTCTGATGAAGGAAGGATTGCACATTGTGCAATTAAGATTGTGCTCTCGTACACCCTAGATCGGTGTTCCTTTTGTCGGATATTCGTCTGCCTCCGTTGACATCATCTTACGATATATGGATTTGCCTGGCTTCAGGTGGGGTCACGCCACTATCCATCAATTTACACGAAGGAAATTACACCAAGTGTTTTCAACAAACAACTATAGAAACCGTGTCTGAAATTTAACTCTATTACTGGACATTTCTGTAAGATACGATTAATAAATATCTTTTATTTTTTTCTGAATAACAATTCTATCTGATTATTTCAATTTTTCTTTTTAATTTGATAACATTCAATAATATTTTCTTCCTAGTGTTGTTAATCGGCTAATATGTCGATTTACTCTATGGCATACAGTGATCGCAATAAACAGCATATACTGCTTTTAGTTTTCCTTTCGCTGTATCATAAACGGTTCGGAGTAGCAAGTTCAGAGGACTGATTCTTGGTTTCTTGTGCAGTTACAATCCTGCGAGATACTGTACCCACACTTCAAAACATCCATGTACAGCACGAAGAACGGTTGTTTTTACCAGGTAAAATACAGACGAGAGCGAAAGGAAAGGGTGCGTGAAGAGACTGCAACTGTAGTGCACTCGGAGATTTCGCAGCAGTGTTGCAATGCTCTCACTTTTTCCGAGAGCATGGTACACAAGGGATTCAGACTGATCACCCTTTATGAGATTATCTATTTCAAATGAATAGAATGGTGGTGCACTTTTCCCTGCTTCGAAACAATCACTAGTTGTAAACAACTACTGATCCCTGGGATAGGAGCTCTCAATCACAGCGAGGAGCGGTTGCCGTCGCTGCCGCCTGCTTACAGTAAGATTGAAACTGCCTCTAATAGTGCAGTTCCCATAACAGCTGAGCATTATGGTTGCGGGTTCGAAACACACATAAGAGAAACCAATTCGTGTTTTGCTTTATGAGACCAATCATTTTTTCTGGCAATCTTTTTCGTGATCTTCATCATTTTTCTTTTACGTCTCATTTTTTATTTTATCGTCATCTTTTTCGTAATCGCACGCGTCATCATTTTTACTAATTTTACGTGTATTCATTTTTAAGAATGGACGGAAAGAAGGGTAATATGTTAGTCCGTGGAATTTATATCCATCTAACGGTCAGAATTCAGGACCGTTTATTATTGGTTCAAGGCATTCACTCAATAGTTTTCAGAAGAGTCCTAGGCTAGGGACTATCGGTTCTACTTTCATCATAATGATTATAACACCAAAAAATTGGTTGCGGATTACATATGTTTCTAGCACAATGTTTTGTTTATTGCAGTACTTGTAATAAAGGATCAAATAAAAGTGCTCTTCTTCTATTTTAGAATTATATTCTTAAGCCGAAAGTAGGAAATTCGTAACTCTATAAGGCGCAAGATATTTTACTGTTAACAGACACATCGAAGATACAGGACCTAACTGTCTGCCTCCCGTTTCCTTACACTAGGTGTACTTGCCCCATATGATCTCAAATCGGTTCAATTTATTACGATTTATGGTGCAAATGTTATTGGCACCTCTTCAATGGAAACAAGAAATTGAGTTGCCTTCATAAGAAAGAAAACGACACTCTCCCCAACCCAGGACCGTATCTACCGGGTGTCCAGAAGCTAAAATTACAAAAAAAAAAAAAATACCTTCCATGTTGCGTTTCATAAAAAATGGCAGATCCAGTTTTCACGAAAAAACAAAGGCCTTCGAGAAAATTGGGTTTAACTTCCGGGCTCGAAATTCAAACTAGCTACCTTGTCACGACATCGGCGCGGCGTGGGATCTGCGTGGGGGCGTTGCGCAGTTTTTGTGGTGTTTCGTGAAACGGTCGAGTGAGGAAAATATGGCTTACTGGGTAAGCCTTACTGCTAACTGAAGTACTTTAATTCATACTTTTTGACTTATGTATTCAAAAATAGTGAATTAAAATAGAATTGAATGAAAATAGTGAATACGATTTTTTAAAATTGTTAACAAAATATTTATAAACGGCTAATGAGTATACTACATTTGTATTCATTGTTCAAACTGAAACCTTCTCCACCAAATATTTTCGGGAATGTGTACCACGACATGCGCGTTTTACGTAACTTCTGATGAATACTTTTTTTTAACCAGATTTATTTATTTTATATCGCTGTGCAAAATTCTTTATGCATTGTCCTTGCAGCATTTGTATAAAGAAAAAAATTCCAAATTTTATGATGTACATGCATTCTGTTGTTGATTGCACTAGGCAGAAATGTTAGTATTTGTTCAAAAATACTCTTTCTCATAGCAATCTTAACATAAGCGTTAGACATATCACTGACATGACATCATTAGTAGCTTTTTCTAGAAAGTGAATTACAACTCAAAATTAATATGGTAAAAAACGATTAATTTATTCTTTTGTAATTTATGATTACAGACACTTCAATAACGTACATATTTTTTCTCTGTTTGCTTAAACATTTTTCCAAATAACATTATCTACGTGTAATTCAAGAATTACTTCCATTACGTTCTGTTCTTAGAAAACATACTTTAAAGGAAAAAATCTTAATGCCATCTGTTGCGCTTGCGGAAATAACACTACGAGATGTCCTCGACAGTTTACACCAATGCACAGTTGAATCATGCAATATCCTACACGTGCCGCCTGGGCGAAGCCACAGCAGTGCCGACGATGGCAAGATAGTAGAGATGCGACATTGATAACAAACCATCTATGTTACCAAACATCCATGTTAATAATACATCGACCAAAAACCATCAATATTTTTAAACATCGATGTTTATAGAAGTGGGTTAGAAATTTTTTTAAACATTTGCGTTCAAGCGGGGGAGAATTTAATGAGAGTGACCGTGCTTATTAATTTATAATTAATATTTAGCTGACAAAAATAATAAGAACTAAGTGTCAAAGCTTGAGCGCTCGGGGCCATCTCAAGAAGCCTAAGCTTCCTCCATTCATCGTAGAAGGATGCGAGAAGCAAAGGGATGCCTTAACGCCTACTGCACATGTGTTGACCGCTTCTCCAGATGCGAAATATCAGGTCATCGGAGACATTTCTCCGCGAAGAAATGGTCTGCTCGATAAAGGTAGAATAAACAGCAATCGCCTCGTGAACACACAGGAGTATCATCAGGTATTGTGTTTTGAAAACATCGACATATACTCTTAGAAGGTAGTGGCCCGTGGGTTGCCGGCTTTTTTTTTTTTTTTTATAACTTATTTATTGAGTGATTGGAAATTACACAGATCAGTACTAAATTACTATCTCATGTGCATTTGCTGGCTTACATTGTAACTTATACTAAACTTAAAACTAAGCTACCTTACTAACTTAAAAACTTAAAACTAAGCTACCTTACTATACGTGTAGGAAACTCACCTATAGAGCCCTACTATGAACAATTAGTGAGAAAATGTTCAAGAACGCTTCGGAAGGAAATCTATTCTTAATTCTAGTAGGAAGTCAATTATAGTGCCAGGTTGTAGTGGACGGCTCGGTTAATTGTATTTAGGATGGAGTAAAAATTATTGGAAAGATGGGCAATATGTTTGATAATCGGATTCAGTTCTTTAGGAAGTTGGGTGTTAGAGATGAACCATGGGGCATGTGTTGCTAATCTGAGGAATCTATTTTGTACAATTTGAAGTTTATTAATGTTAGAAATAGATGCATTGGTCCAGATGGGACATGCGTAGAGCATTAATAGGCTGACTATTGCTATATAAATTATAATGGCATTTGTTAGGGATAGCCGGCTTTTGGAGTTGATAAGGCATTTTAGTTGAGCTATTTTTATTTTTGCTTGTTGTTGTTGTTTTAGTGTTATGTGTGTTTTCCAGTTGAGTCTTGTGTCGAAATTCATCCCGAGGTATTTTACTGATTCATTTTGTGGTGTCCATAGAATTGTGTGTTTATTAATATGTAGAGATGGTGGGTGAGAAAATGGTCTTAGTGAAGAATATTTTGGGTTGCCGGCTTGAGGAAGTGGTGCTGCGCTGTGGGTGGACGCAAGCGGGAAATGGGGTGTTGACGGGCGAGATCGGCAGGTCGTCTCGATATACGGCGTTGTTTCCGGGACCTATCCAGTGTCGTGACTGATCCATGGTCCGGGAGAGTGGAGTCCAGTGTCGTAGCTTGGTCGCGCGTAGGTAAACACCGTGACATGAAGCGTAGTTTCGCTAGGCTAGCGGCAGCTTACAAAAGTTCGAAGGTGGTCGTGTGACCAGCAGCCAAGCTGCGCCCTGCTACCTTTCTTGTTCCTGTGGCAGCAACTCGCACTCCCTCACGCTGCCGTGTGTAGCCAGTCTCTGTTCCGCCTTGACGGCGTCAGGCTTAAACTTGCCTGTGTACCACAACAGTCGACTCCGGTTGTAGTAAACCCCGATATAGTGAACCCTCGGTTATAATGAACTTACGTCACTGGCCTGGTTTTACTCACATTCTTAGTAAACAAAAGACGATTCGGTTATAGTGACCCTGAACCTCGGCGACAGTGGAAAACTTCCCTGGAAATTAATTCCCTCCTGGAAAAGAATATATCGCCTCGTGCCACAAATTCCAACACTGGGCAGCTTGTAATGTATCGTCGATCAAAGGTCATAATCGACAGTTCCCCCTTAGGTGTAGATAACGGACTCAGAATGGGGATCTTTCTGATGACCTTACGCCATTCAGTTTCACTGCGGAAACAAAGGCTAAAAGTCCCGTGTGGGCTACAAGTGGCGGCGGCGACGCGATATTACTTGTTTCAGTTTCAAGCTTGGTGTAACTTGATATTACGTAGGTGACAGGAAGCCATAACCTGGCGATGTCCGGGATGCCGTGGGGAAAAGCGATGAGTTTCATTAGCGGCTTGCAGCATCCCGCTGCGAAAGCATCTCGTACGTTATTAGGCCAGTACAAGGGCCATCGGTAGTAGTAGGTTGGTGTTCCAACAGTACAAGAGGCATTGAAGGGTGGTAAGACTGCGTTATGATACTTAAGAGGCAGTAGACATTGCAAAATAAAGTATGGAGAGAGCACGAATTCTGAAGAAGGATCTAGAGAAATTATTATTGAAAAATGTACGAAGCAACCACTTGAAAATAATTGATTTTTAAAAGACAAATAAAGAAAATGAAAGTTTTAGTTCGCACTGATAATGTATTTCGCTATTGCTCTATTTTAATAAAATCAATCGTTATGGAGAAATTCTATTTAATTTTGACATCATCGAATATAGTGAACCTCTGATATAGTGAATCAAAAATGCTAGTCCCCCGAAGTTTGCTATAACCGGCGTCGACCATTTTAAATACTGAGTTTTTCTTTCGCATTGTAGTTCCTTAGAATTGTTACAAAGTGAATAAAACCGTTTACGGTACTAGTGATGTAACATCGTATTGCAATTGTCGGTTGCTTACGAAACTCGACCAATCGCCTCTTTTGAGAATACTCTGTGTGTGTGTGTGTATATATATATATATATATATATATATATATATATATATATATTGCGACGGTACACGTCGTCGTCTTTCGCGACGCGCCGTGCATTCACCAACTGATGAAGGGTCAGTGCGGTTATACCCCACGAGATCTTATTCTGGCGTGGGTGTCACCAGCCACTTGCGACGTCTTCTCCGCCGCTCTGTCGCCGGGCCCTACCAGTTGATTGCTCAAATTGAAAGTATTTCTTTCCCAGGAAAGAAATACTTTCCCCTGCTTGGAATATGACTAAGGAAACTCACACACATTAACAACAAGCGCTACTATAGGTTTAGAACACTTCATTAATAAAAACTTCGATGATACAAAATTTGTACAAAAACTTTAACACACAAACCTCAGCTCTGTGTGATTTCACAGGTATAGCACAAGCAATCATTAGGTTCCTAATGTAAAATCTCAAAAAGTACTGTGGATTTTATCGTTACTAATTCTGCGATCAGAATCTAATGTCTGACGCTATGATTTCAAATTTCATTAACCTATAATACAATGCACTCCTACGCAATCAGCTGGCGCGGAAATAATCGTAATATTGGCCATCCTCATTTTCTAATTACACTTTCTGCAACCTTACATTATTTAACCTAGCTTACACTTTCCTTATCTGAATTTTTATCAAGTAACAAGGCAGATTAGTGATGCCTTCACCCACAAAATGAAATTTAACACAATCTCAAACTCAAACAATCTCAAACCCCCGGGCATTCCCGCAGGGTTGAAATCGGCAAGGATGACCTCGTCGGGTCCGCTCGGGGACTGAGGGCAGCAGTTTGCCTCGCTTGCACGGAAGCAGTGTCGCTGGCGGCGACCTTAGGCGGCTGGCAGCGTCTTCCCGGCGAAGCTCTCCTCGCGACGATCCAAACCTCCTTCCCCCTTCTTGGATGCGTGCGGCGTCGAGTTTTACTCACATTCTAAAATGACCGTGATAAATGTATACACTTCATTGACTTCTTCTTTGCTACAGGTTCTAGTAGACGGCTCTTCCTGGCGGCGTTCGGCTCGGATCGGCGATTTAACATTTTTTTTTATGGTGCAGATCACGTTTACGTAATTGTAGATGAAACGAGCTTGCGAGTTTTTACTCCTCTCTAACTCGAGCCGACTGAATTTACTAGTCAGTGTTAGGTCGGCCTTTGTGCGACAATTACCTTGTAACGTTTCGTAGCTCGCACACAACACAACTAACTGCTTCGGGAAAAACTAATTATTCCACGAAATACAAAGTTCGTTTCCGCCCTTAAATCTCATAGCAAAATACTTTCGCCTTGCCTCCACGAAGAATTTTGAGAAGAAAATGTATCGACTTGCCCCTGCGACGGTTTTCAGAAGAAGAGTGTTCCCTTGCACGACCTGCCGAGGTGACGGTTTTCGGACACCTCGCGTGACCGATGCCGGCCAATGGCAATTTTAGGTCCTATCGGCCTTCTCCTCATTGGCTGACATCTTTTCGGTCGCGGGTTTGCACACAACCGTCGCTGCTCGTCATCCTCTGACGTCATCAGCGCGGCTTTTAAATGTTGTTATATATATGTATATATATAGGTTCGAGCAAAGAATCTACGCTTTTAACTTTTCCGTATACCTAGTGTACGTATGTGGAGTTTTATACACGTAGTTTCGAGAAAGTTATGTAACTCTGTGGAAAATTAATTTCTGGATTTTAACGGAATACACGTTTAGGGATCTTCTAATACCGAAGTACTCTTTTTTTCTCAAAACGTCCATCCATTCACCGACCATGTATCTGTCCACCTATCTATTCATATGTCTGGCTGTCTATTGGTCTATATGTCCGTCCATCTGTCAAACAGTTAGCCCGTCTGTGTGTTTACCGTCTGTCTGTCTCTCTGTCTGTCCGTCAACCCGCACGCTTATGTCTGCTCTTCTGTTTCAGAATATTCCAACGACTGACAATTTGTTTAGTGTAACAAAAGATGAAACATTTTCTTGAATCTCCCTAAACATCATTACTTAATCTAAAACACTACCAACATGTAATTTATCATCTATGAATTCAATTACATGTCCCAGGTGTGTTATCTTGTAATGACACTTACGTGGCAGCGCTTACCGGCCTCACCGGAGACCGCAGCAACCCCGCCCAGCCGCAGGCGCCCTTCGCCCTATATCCGCGGCCTCCGCCGGCACTTCCCCTCCCTTCCCATCGATTGGGCGCGTGCGGTTGCGGTCTCCCGCGATCCGGCGGGCCGGGGGGGGGAGGAGGATTCCCAATTGGAGTGGGAGATCTCACAACTGCAAATACCCGCTGCTTGGACCTCCCGTTGATACAGTGTATTCTTAATTATTAAACATATTAATACTCAAGTCACACAAGGACGACAAGCTAGTAGAAAATTAAACTCGCTGCTCTGGGGAAAGAAATATCCAGGACAAACAAGAAAAGACTTTTTGGATCTATCATACAAAGTATTACCCTGTATGGCTCAGAAATTTGGAAAGTAAGGAAAGAGAAAGAGAAAAATTAATGAGTCTACAAATGGATTTTTTGAGAAGTTGTGAAGTATCTAAAAGGAACATATTAGAAATGAAGAAATCATTAAGCGAATGCAGGTTCAAAAGTCAATTATAGATGAATTGGAAACACGAAGGTTGAAATGGTGCGGACATGTGAAAAGGCTTGATTGTGGGAGATGGCTCAAAAAGGTTTGTGAGTGGGTTCCTTTTGACAGAAGAAAAAGAGATAGACTCAGAGAGGAAACGCAGAAGCAGATTTTAACGACATGCAAAGAAGGGGTCTAGAAGAGAATGACTGGAATGATAGTGGGGTGTGGAGATTGGGATGCGAGAGACGTCCGCAAGAGCTGTAAAATACTCGCAAGAAGAGAAGGGAATACTCATTGTGAGACACTGGTTGAAACACCAGTGTCTAAACAGTGTATAATCAGTGTAAAAACGAACTATTGTTTCGTTTATAAATCATTAAATACATAGGGATAAAAAACGGGAATAAAATTAAGAAAAGTTTAACCCTTGGTTAAGGTTCTTTATGGAATGTGGGAGAGCATACGTCACTTCGAAAAAAAATCGCAATTTAATGTTAAGTTATGAGTTAACAATTTTGCACATGTAATTTGACTTTTGAATTCATTTCGTTGCATAATTTTACAATGAATTATACCATTAAGTAAAATAAATAATAACAAGATTTTCCTTATTTATTTGAAAAGAACACAAGTAGAAATAACATCTGCATTTTATGAAATTGTATGCTTCAAGATTTTACCTCCACACAAGTTATGTCAGAAGGTCACTTGTAGATGTTCTACCTACAAAACGTTCTGACTACGGCTCTGAGCCTTATGTACTTATATAATTAATATTTGCTGAAGCGTTTTAAATATTTAAGCAAACTCTCACCCTGTATTCAAAACAGATCATCATCATCAGTTGACTATATCTGACCATTGAAATCCATTAGTTGGTTAAAAAGTAATGAAAAACTCAAATACTACAGCGAAAAACAAAATTCACCAGTCAGTCAAGAAAAAAACAACAGACATATCAAAATGTTTGGGTTAAATAGAGAAAAGTGACTTACGTTTTCTAAAATGATAGCTTTTTGTCCACTAGTTGGTTCGGACTATCCAGCATCAGGTTAGACAACGAAATCGGCTTATCATAATAGACTCTTTCACCAGACAATGCCATCTGTTTCATTGTCGCTTTACTACGTACGTAATAGAAACATTACGTCTTACTACGTGCGGAGGAAATAGGCGATTTTTAGACGGGAAAAACATATTGTCAGGTTCTGGTAACGAAAAAGGAAATAAATCTTGTTCCTATATGTAGAATCTCTAACATGTTATGTAGTCAGAATCCACGTTTTCTGAATCCCCGATAACTAAAAATCGATTGACGGCAAAACGAGTGTTTGTCTGCATGTCTACCAGTCCGCTTGTCTTATCTTCTTGTCCTTGTCCTTACCTTGTCCGTCCATCCGTTTGTGGTCAACGCTAGCGCCTAAACCGTTCAGACGATTTTTTCCAAACTTGATATAGCGCAATAGACCTGAACTCTGCTGAACTGTGCTCAGGGCCCTGCGAGATTTAAAGTAATGTTTGGAAATTGGAGGTACTTTACATAAAGCTTCAACATCATTTCAAAACTTCCTCCTATGACCCCATATTTTTTATTAAAATTGTTTGCGGATAGCGTAGAGAACGCTTAAAAATGACGCAAGTGTGAAATTTTATTTCAAATGTCTGAATTTTTGAAAATTCCAAAATTCACAATTTTTTGGCCTTTTCCTACAATACAAATAGACATATTTTTTTCCTAAATGAAATCCATTGTTCAAATAACTATTTTCCCCAAAAACTGCTCTAAATGTTTTCTTTACATTTTTTCATATGCAGCAAAGGACAAAAAAATATTGTGCTAATTTCATTTTTAGCAACTCTCCGTATTTCGAAAATTCAAAAAAATTAGCATTGCAAAAATACATATTAATGATAGAGATTTTTCGCTTAAAGAAAATTGTTCTGAAAAATTGAATCAAAATAAAATCTTGAAATAAGATGATGTACAAATTTTTAAGAGAATATGTAATTTTTGCTCAATTTTTGCTTGACGTTACGACTGCAATTTTTTTTTTGAAATTTCAAGTATGGCTTCAAAGTAAAAAATAAAAACAAACAATACTCACGGATAGAGCAAAAGATGCTTAAAATAAAAGCACATTTTCGTTCTACTCTCTGAAATTTCGAAATTGCAAAAGTTAGAAATAACAGGAGAAAATATGTAGTTGTAGCACTACTAGTTTTATTTACGCTTCGATCTGCAAAATACGAGTATCAATCCGTCCATAGTAATGGTACATGAATGAACCAAAATTCATGGTATATGAATCTTGTTGGTTTTGATTTCTTGTTGGAAGTTCTAACTTCAATAAAGCTATGAATATTGTCGAGAATATGGTGAAATTTCATTTGACCTACTTAGTTCACTCTAATCGACAAAGCATGTGTGAATTGTTATCTTAACTAAGACGATACAATCAGTTGTTTTGGTAACGATTTTTTGACATTTAAGTTCTATTTTAGTGTCCGCATAACTTCAATATCTAATAGTTGGGTTGAGTACGTTCTCACAAACGTTTAGCGTTCGGTTGTTTAAATTTTACATTCATACTATCTAACATAAGTCAGATCATATTCGATGTTTTAAACATCTATCATCACAATACATTAAAAGGTTACATAATACGCATAAAAACATTCCAATGCTGCAACAAAGATCATCAGTCTCCTTTTATGCACAATCTAATCACTAAAAGCTGAAAGTAAAAATAGAGCAATAATATAATACATCGCAAAATGTGTAGTCAGTATTTTCGATGCAGTACAGCAGACAAGATACTGATATTCACAAAGCTTTTATGTCACTGACTTGGTGATTGAACTGTAGCTGTCACTCAACAAATTAAAAGTTATCTGAGGATATACGTGTTTTTTAATATTTAATTATGTTCTAGTATTACGTATTTTGTCAGATGTCGTACAGCGAGAAAGTCGATGTATACAACACTGTGAACACTGAGAAAAGAACAGCCTGATTTGTTATCCCTCCTGTCAATTACGATTATTAGAACAGAAAAAAATGAACTCTGTGTCCGATTGCACTAATCTTTCGCGGAGTAGTGATGCCGCTAAGTCAGGTCATGACCGTGACTCCAGCTTCAAATGGTAGATGATCATGAAGTCCAAGAAGCATATAATACCGAGCGGTACTAGCAAACAACAATTTTTATGAATTGTACTACATCGTTTAGTTGAATCAGAAACGGTTTTTTAATAGTTTGTAAAATGTGTGAAGAGTATGCGTTTGTACTCACGTGGAATAAATAGTGTGGGAAAAATAATTAAATTTCACTGTATTAAAAATAATAATCTTGTGGAAGTGAATGTAGTTGCGACATCGCATTTGAAACTCCATGGTCCGAAGGTTCGGCATTCGAGTATCAAGGATGACGGACTTTCAACACCAGTTAAGTTCCTGGATCGGGCAATGCCACTCACTGGAACGTAGTATGCAGCACAGTCTGCTCTAAAGAGTCTTTGCACTGTTTCCTTCAATTAACGACAGTAGAATGCAGGAGCTGTGTCGAAAACAATACGCCATAGGCCACGCTTGATCCTTTCTTCTCCATCTTGTCTTATTTGTTTCCTTAGAATTGGGCGAGAGGTCCCGTCCCCACTTACCCCCTCCGTAAATTTTGGAAGTTTATGGCAGTACTGAAAGAACATGAATGTCAGGCCAAACTCTAACGAGGCTGCGGGATCTTCGTAATAGTAACATCTGGATGAAATAAACATACGACAGAAAATGCTATTACGGGTTATTAATAACGCAAATATCTTAACCAAGTCATTACTTGGAACAATTTAACTAATTTTATTGATAAGCTTTCTGCCTGTAACTACACCTCTACAGAGATAGTTTATAGCATAATCAAGAGATGGAGATAACAGTAAAAATTTCTCTAAAGAAAATACTTACAACGCCTCAAGAGCCACAACTAAAACTTTTAATTTCATTGGTTTATTTACAGTACTTGAGCGATCCACACCTGACTTCTCTGTATTATTTACCTCGGCAGTTTGCCCGGCTATTCTGTAACCGGGGGGGGGGGACCATGCATGATATCAGGCCGTACTATGTATAACGTAGGGAGGCACATTGGAATGATTTCCAATGTCTGAATTTAACAAAAAAAAAAATACCAATTTTTTTTACATTAAGGAGTTGTTGACCCCGAAAGGGCGCGTTCGTTAGGTGCTCCATGTTCTCGTCCGAAATAGATGCAAGGAACTTTCACTTTTGATTACAACCTTTCGCGGGTCACAATAAATGGCACTGCGAGTCGTCAGTTGAACAACCCTGTTATAATGTATTTTAGTCTTGGAAAATTTTTCCCAACACAAGTGGAACCCTTCCTTATAGAAAACGGTCAATTCGTACATTTCTTATGGGGCATACCCTAGCAAATCCAGGTCCTTGGAAGTCGCGCGCTGCGACGTGGAGACCGATCGACGTGCAAGAAGCGCCCATCGGTCGCCTCTCAAGCCCAGAGATTCAGCGAAGGCCGAAGTTCACGCAGGCGGGCGCAGCAGATTTGACTTGCGGATGGCGCCGGCGAACGGCGAAGATTATGCTCCGGCGCGGGGCGGCGCGGGTGGCGCGCAGTGGGAAGATGCACTGCCAAACGACGCGCAAAACGTCAAGAAAGTGCACTGGCGAAGGCGGCTCAGGGCATCAATTGATTGCCTCTGAAGAAGAAATAAAGGAGGTCATCTTCGTCAGACACATTAGTATCATATTAGCAACTATATTAGTCTAATATGTTGAGAGAATACTTCTTTTATTTCTTCTTAAAAAGAACGTCAACGACACCAAATCAGAATTCCCACTATTGATTGCCTCTAATCAGGAGGTTCTACGGTTCGAGACTCGATGGTGGCAGTATTTTCGGCAATAGCTAGATGTCAAGATGGACGTTGTATCTCATATGCGGTGGGGGGGGGGGGAATCACCACCACCACCTTCCGTGGAAAAAATATGCACTACATTTACGGGACTAATAACCATAGTAGTTGACGCGTTCGGAAACACCAAATAATCAGTAAATCAATCAGTTAATCAGGAGTATGTCTTGGGTGTAACCAAACAACTCATTCTACCATATGCGTATCTAACATTCGGGATTTTCAAACATTCTGCACTGAAGAAGGTTCCTCAAAGTAACCACTAAGAGAAACATAACTTAACAGCAACTAACAAAATTACCACAAATAAATAAATTGGAGTTTTTTGCAGTTTACAGAGGATAACTGAGGGGAGGGAGGCAAATGGTCCCCTGTTTGCAACTGAGAGTCCATTTTGCTCCATTCAATGTTGTAGTTAGATTAGAATGTTTTGTGTATTTCAGGTTAATTTTGAGTAATTAATTATGCATATTGAAAAGTATTGATCTGTTTGTAACATTCCAATAATAAAAATATATTTAAAAAATATTTCGTTCCTTTAATTTTTTGGAGGTGATAGAGAGCACTCGGCAGGATTCCTCGACATTCTTCCAGGTCCATGCTTCCATCGTCATTCATTACATTATTATCAGTATCAAATTTATCATTAATGTTACGCGAAAGCTCGGGAATTATCACAACAGTTTTTATGTACGAGCTTTATTTTACAATCATACAAACATGTTTCAAACACAGAACAAAGGCTAGATCGTTTTGACTACTAACCAAGACCCACAGTCACGGGCGTACGAGGAAAAAATGATGAGGGGTAGAGAGGGAAAAATAAACAGGTCTTCTTTGTATGCAGCATCTGATTGGGCATTATCGAACATTGCTTGGATACAAATCGATCTCATCGAGTTCTGTAATGGAAGCTCACGTTAAATATCACTGAACTACATGAATAAAACCTAAAGATATACCACTACAGTTACGTTTATCCCCTTGTGTAATCATAAATCGTCTTTCGTTGCCTTCAAAATAAATTTAAGTATTGTATCTTCACAAGGAAAACAAGTCTTGAAAATTGATGATATAATTAAAAATCATCACTCGTAGTTTCTATAAGTATCCATGACAAATTATAGCGTCATGTACTGAATTGTATTTTATCTCCCTTTCCAAATGTAATTGCAGTATCAGTTTATGTTACAACGACAAATGGCGTAATACTGGACGAGTATCCTACATTACAAGAGAACCTGACAAAAATAATATAATGTCGAAATAAAAAGCTGACCTTTCACGCATTCATGCACTCTCTCAATCTTTTTCGCACATCTTGTTCTACACACAGATTATTTCAAGGTTATAAGAACAGCTTATACGAGTAATTGGGATCAAAGGAATAAAGTGCCAAAATGGGTCCAAAGGCTACTTCGAAATATAAGGTATAAGTATCACCGAAAAGTGTGTAAGGGCTACCTCAAAACCGGACGTGGGAACACGCGGATATTCTGTGTGGTGTATTCTAAAAGCTGTGGCCCGCGAAGTACCATGATCATAACGAATGTTCACTTCCGTTTTACGGATGTGTGTGTGTAAAACTAAACAATGGCCTAGATGGAGGTCATCAATAGCTTGAGAAGTTGAAACACCTCAATAATTGTTTTTCCCCTAGGGCGTTATCCAATAGATAGTCAGTAACCCTTCGCGTCCCAATGTGACGTATAGTCGACTATATACTAGACACCAACACTTGGGGGTCTGATCTGGGCTCAGCAGGCCCTCCGCGACAACATATACATGAGAGACAAGGGACAAACAACCATGTGCAGGCAGGAATCGAACCCACGACCCTTCGGACCGAAGCGCTGAGTCGGTATACGCTCTTAGCCACGTCGGCCATCCAGGTTATCATAAAGAAATAATAAAGATAGATCATTTCTTACTTCCCCTTGAACCATTTCTCCATTATAAATGTGTTGGTTTTTAATATTGCATTTCACAAAATATTAAATGTAGTATGTGATGCATTATATTCTTTATATCTCAATATAATGTTGGCACCTCGTCTTCCTTGCGGTTTATCTAGTGCTTTTTATGTTCAAAAACTTCTAGGTTGCTATAAGTGATGGGGCATCCCACGATATCCCATTGACGAACAAGACTAAAAATATTGTTAGATATTTGTCAGGGATATTCTAATAAATTCCAAGGATACGTAAACTATTGTGGATCACAGTTGACTAGCATATCTAAAAGAATCGGCTATGGAACAGAAAAAGAATCATTTATTTTGAGAGGCTGATACGAAGGGAAATTTTTAAATCGTCAAAAATGTTGGTAACAACTCAGAAAGATTTGCAAGAAACGAGTTGAGAGATTTTATCCAAATGGTTTCAATGTCACTGTAGCCATTTTGAATCTGCCATTTACGGAATGTTTCAAAATCCGTTTTCGTTTTCCTAAAAAAATTAGGTTTTGAGGCATAGGTCCTTCTCATCCTCAGCGCTTTATCTTTCAAGAATTGCCTCAGAAAGGATTCTCAGCAGTGGCGTTTTCATTGGGTGTGCAAGTCGTGTGTCAACGCCTAAGGGGAAAAAATAATTTTTTCCCTTTGAATTTATTTAGATTTTTTGATTTATTCGGTCTTTCGTGCGATCGGCGTCATAAATCGGCACCAGCGCGTCCATGCAACGCAGGTAGTGTAGCTTAGGCCATTGGCGAATGCTTCCAACGTCTTCGAGACGGTTCGGGAGGCGACAGTGCATGCGCGCGACGTCCTCCCACTCACGGACAAAGCGTGCCAAGGCGTTGGATCTCTTTTTAACAGCCTGCTGGAGAGCGAGCGTCTGTGATCGTGATATTCTCCGTTGCGCGTTACTGTCTTTGGCGATACTCATGAAATTAGTGTTATATTGTGATTAGGATAGTGAAAAAGTGGAACAATAGTTCTAAATAATTGCTTTCCTTCCCTGTCATATGAAGAAAATAAATAAGTAATTGAGTAACGAACGATCGTGTCAAAACCTGATAATTTCAGAATTTCATTTTTGAAACGAGAACCGAAGAATGAGAAAAGCGTCGAGCATGTCTTTTTAAATACTTTAAAGTGTATTATTCCAACCTTTGCAATAGAAAATACATCATCTTCATTGTTGTTATTCGGGACTATCTTTCCCCCATTCTCCCAACATTATAATTTAAAATATATAAGGATTTTGTTTACATAATTCAATTTTACTCTAAATATGTAAGCGAAAATGGTAGTGTGTGGGTTAACGCATTCCTTCACTACCAACGCCCTAGGTCCAGAGTGAGGAAACGCCACTGATTGCCAGAGCACGTGATTACAGATCTCAAGTAGAACGCAGTCCATCAGCAGATAAAAGAGGAGCGGGTCAATACAATGAAATTGTCATTGTACAATGAAAAAGATGAAAAAAAAATATTTAATACAAAACAACAATAACAACAACAACTTCTAACTCTCGTAATTAGCCACAGTCCATTCTTTTTAAGAGTTGTCTTAATGAATTTAATCTCACTTCTAGGTTATGTTATCTCTTCTTTAATAATTTGTTGATTTGGGATAATCTAGTGAAAGTATGTGCACATTTTTTACACAATTTAATTTATTATTTTTATTCAGAATTTCAAAATGTATGACACTCCCATTATTTCGAATATTTCCCCACCCACACAACTCCCGAATTCGAGCCGTATGTGATCAAAAGGGTTTAGCTCAGGCATGTCAAGGTCGCGGGCAAGGTAACAAGCTTACTAGAGCTTGAGGGCACTGCGTTTACAGAAATTGGCGCGAGATTTAAAAGTAACGATAGTACAAATTCCTCCTGAGTGGCGGTACGTCACTGGATACCTGGCCCATAACAGTGTTGGGAGAAGTTACTTGACAGTTATTGTCACAAATTTATCTATATTAATACCCATTTTCTCTTTAAGGTAAAGAAATGATCCATTAAAATGAAATAGTACATCATTCTGATTACAAATATTCAGTTGAGAGTAAAATTTAAAAAATTGAATCAAAATAATCTTGATTTTGTAATTCTGTTTACATGAGTGATATAAGAGCATGACCATCCTACGTTAAGGTTAAAAGGATTCACAGACAAATATTGTCTATTAACAGCGCTGTCCATCTATTTTTACTAAGTAATTAAAAATTGATGAATGCAATAAAGAACTGAATGATTCAATAACACAACACAAATCGAAAACAAGAAAAGAATTTGCCATTCAAACATTTCTGTCACTTAGCAAAGATTTACAGCCCTTTCTAGATTTTAAGGGGAAATGAGTTCAGAGTTAGGGGAAGTTGCCCTTGCCCGTGTCTGTACGAGCGCCAGGCTTTCCAGGCGGGCAAGTAGCTCGTTCGGGCGCGGTTTGACGTGCCTGATTTAGCTTTTAAGTGCGGAATGAATTTGGGGATTTCTCTACTATCGTCTGGGCGTGGCGTAACGTTTTGGCGCAGTCATAACGAGATATGCAAATGTCAAGGGCGAGGTTCAATCGGGAGAGGGGAAGGAGGGGTGCAGTGATTTCTCGAGCAGGATGCCCTGCCTCTTCATCAACAGAAATGTTTGGGATCCGTTAATGTAATTTTATATTTCGTTGTTATTCACACGAAAGTGTAACTGTTTTTTCAAATAATGGTCTAACGTTACAGGCTCCGTGGACCATTGAATGTACTAGAAGCGTTGTGAGAATTTTCATCCTGGGAAACCTGAAGGGAAAATTTGGCAAAACAATATTAAAGTGAAACTGATAGCTGCTTATTGTCGTAACACTCCGATCTCGATATTTTGCAACATTTCCACATCAACGACAGAAAACGAAGTTGCTGTAAATTGTGTACGGTGGATTTTCGACTGTAAATGTAAACATTTTTCCCTTAACATTTCTGCCAAAAGACAACCATCACTCACAATTAATAAGAATTACATTTTTATTTCCAGTAGAGGAATTTTTCCTTATCTTTCACCATCTATGCGTACGCTCTAATAATGATCGTATTAGACAAGACGATCTGTTTAGCAGCGACGGCGAACTATCATGGATTACAAGCGGTTTTTTATGACTGCAAGTCAAGATCCTATTCTGTAACTTGCTAATCGTATTGCAAGTCCTAAGGGCAAGGCCAAAGCCGATACGCAGCGAGATACTCACTGTTCCCTAGCTTGACCCGCATATCAGCTATGAAGTTGAGTACGAATCGTAGCGTAAGGTTAGGTCACGGACAGCGCTAAAGGACCCAATTCGCTGAGCTTTGTGATATTCAAACTTTTTGATGATGCGTTTTAACTAACTTAGCATAGTTTATTCTACTTTATTCCCGTTTCGATTCTAAATAGTTTAAAATATAATTTTTTATTATCTCGCTGTGTCATCGCCGCATTTCCCTTTGGCCAGGTGCCTAGCCTTCTGGCTCAAAAATGAAACGAAATATTTACAAATTTCGACAAATACGATTTTTTCAATTATTTTGGGTCCGATATTTTCACAAATGTATATATTTTTGTAAATGTTGATATCTCTGTGTAATGAGACTTTTAAATAGCGGTATCTCAGAGATGCTCACAATCATCAAAGATATACTACATTAAAATTCGATCGACTAAACAAAGAAAAAAATCTCCTAACAAATGGGGTTTGATGAGGTTATTTCGACAAAAAAAAATAGTTTCCACATAAAGACAAACATTTGTCAGCAAAAAGTTGTTCATCAGACTTTTGTCTGTAATAATTTTCAATAATTTATGTATAAATTGTTTAAACATTAGTGAAAAAAATTACTCTCACATTTGGGGCGAATTTCAAATTTTTAACTAAAAACCCTGGTTTCAATTATTTTTCACAATCGTCCATATTGTTTAAAAATTGAAAAAAATATATGTCATAGAATGCTACAAGATACATTCTATGAAAAGTAACTGTGACAGTACTCGAACATTATCACGTCGAAAATTCATTTCTAAAATTTGTTTATTTTTTTCCTATTTGAATTTGGCATCAGAATTAGTTTACAAAAATACCTTATAATTCAACTGATTTTACCCGTCTCTCCAATTTTTTAAATCTCATATTCATGCAATAGAATCTGAGAAAAAAATAAAATATGAAAAACACGTTTCTCGTATCTCTGCAACAGATTGCCCTAGGAGGCTGATTTTTTGGGAATCAACGGCATTTATTCTCTTTCACATGAGCATCGCAATTATCGATTTGGTTTGTGAGCAGCTTTCGCCACCTTATTCAGCTATACACTTTCTCCCCACTTTAAAATACATTTTGGTACTGCTTCTGGACCGTTTAGGTACTTACCAGGACATTATTTGCATTCGGGAAGAAGAGCTAGAGGATGAACAAGTCATTGCATACGAAATGTGAAACATCTCGAATAGTGTCATATATTATTTTAGTGAAGAAATATGTTTACGAAATAATATACTTTTCGTAGTAAACATTTCATAAAGATAATTTACATGGTAACAGATATTCAGCAAAATATTATATCTTTGGCCGTGAAATAAACGCTAACGATAAAACTGCAAAATGACTTTGTTCTAGATGTCTCACTTTCCTTGTGCACCTACGACGTGATCGCGTTAAAAACAAACGTGTTCAACATAATGTGTTCCATCAATTCAATTACGACGGCGGAGAATGAAAAGTTAGTACCTTTATATGTGCAAAGACTAAAACAAGAGGAGAGCCCCTCTGTCCCCTCCCACTGAACCACGTTTTATACTAAACTTTTTTTTATTTACAAATGACTTATTTACTAATTAATAAATAAAGTATGCAAGTACAAGGTGAATGAAATAATTTTAAAAAAGTCAATTGGTTTAATGTGGAACCATTTACAGGTTGCCAGATAGTTTGGAGAGCCTCTTCCGCATGTGTCATAAATCAGTTTTCCCAAATTATTAGCTTAAAATGGGGAGGGGGCTGGAACAGGTACATTTATGGAAATAAAATGTTTTATTACGTAGGTATACGGGACCCTTGAAACTGTTCGAGGGGCCGCGTTTCCCCCTATACGAACGTTTATGAGAGTACCTGACAGGGTCGTTCAGAGGGTGGGGCAGCTGGCGCAACTTGCTCCACGCCCCCCAATTAAGTGGGGCCCTGAAAACGTGTAGAAAGTAAATTTTGGGTACTTTTACACTTTTTTGAAAAAACATATATTTAATTGTAGTTAAAATATAAAACACTTCGAAATATAATAAGATAATAATAATAACAACAACAATAATACTAATAATAACAACAAAAACAACAATGCGATCCGGCCCTGATATTCGAGGTCACTAAGGCTGAAGAGCCCTAGCTACCTCGTGCCTGAAGGGTCGCGGGTTCGAGTCCCGCCCGGTGCATGGATATTTGTGTGCGTCGTATTTCGTTATTCATGCTTGTTTTTTTTCTCCTTCTTCTTCTTCTTCTTCTTCTTCTTCTTCTTCTTCTTCATCATCATCATCATCATCATCATTTAATACTTCATCCCCCCAGGGTTAACAACCTTAGGGTGTAAACATGGATTCAGCATAGAAAAAAAGTCACGTGCACCCCCCAAAAAAGTCACGTGATCTTACCCCCAGGTAAATATGACTGGACCTGGGCGGGCACAATTGCGCAATCGCATGGTCCTAAAATGATCAATAATAATAATAATAATAATAATAATAATAATAATAAACTCGTATGAAGGAAACTTTTGTTTGAAACAAAGAAACCACCGTGGATGTACTTCCCCAGGCCCCTTAAAGGTGCCCCTGGTACCTATGCAAACCCTTCCACGAATCCGCGTATTTTTTCCCACAAACAAGACGTTATGACCCACACTGCGATCTCTTTAAATGAGCCACTGTGCTGCACGTTCTTGGCCGCTGCACTGGTGCATCGCGGTCGGGGCGGCGCGGCGGGCGGCGGCCAGCAGGAACTCCGTCACCGCGTTCTATATGTGGCGTGGCCCATAAATTCCGCACACGCGACGCTCCGAGGGACGAGGGAGGGGGGTCAGGAACAGCACGGCGCGCGGCGCAACGCGATCTTCAAGTGTGTACGCTTCCCCGGAGCAGCTGTTTGATTAAGGTGCCAAGGTCTTATGCAGATGCGTGTAAATAAGAGGCATACGCGAACCCACACTCGCACCCAACTTTCACGCTAACTCACCTAATGAAATTTGTGCGGCCGATGCCAAGACGTTACATTGCGTCAATGCCTTGAGAGTAAGTTACGACATCGTAATGTCAAATAGTTCCTGAACTGGCCGTGACATTTAAATACGCATATGCGTCGGAGGAATTTGGTGAATCTGATTGGTTCTTGCGGCATTATCGAAACGAAAGCTCTGAGGTTATGTCTGAGTTGAAGGTCGTGACACGTCCAAACGGTTATGGCAATGTTAGATAATGTTTGTTTAACACTTTCCTGTCCAAATATTGATAACTAACGATATATGTACCACAACAACGAAAAGTGAGTGACAAACTACTGACAACGAAGAATTTCCACTTTCACCATCTGTACTCAAAGAGTCAATGCATCGCCATGAACAATATTGACAAGAACGAAAAGAATGGGGTTCTTTCTGAGAAATAGAATTTCTTTTCTGTGTGTGCTATTTTCCCTGCAACAGAAACCGCAAACGCAAATGCGCATCACACATCAAAAAATGTACAATACAAAATTGAAATGAATCTATGGCGAAACTGATGGGAAAATAACAAGAGATCAACTAAATGCACGTGTGTTTCGATGAAAATAGCTGAGAATGCCACAGAGAGAGGAAAGAAGAGATAAAAAAGGGGGAGAAAAAAAAGGGAAAGGGAAGGAAGAGAAAGTGGAAGGAGAGGGAGAGAAAGGGGAGAGGGGGGAGAGAGATGAAGAGAGACGGAGAGAGATGAAGAGAGATGATGGGAGGTGAAGGGAGATGGTGAGAGATGAAGGGAGATGAGAGGGAGAGAGAGGGGGAGAGACGGAGGAGAGAGAGAGAAAGGAAGAAGAAAGAGAAGAGGGAAAGAGGAAGGGGTGGAAGGAAACAAAGGGGGGGGCAATGGCAATGCGTATTACATCAATAGGAAACAAAACTAACACTTGAAGATACAAGAGTATAATTGAATTTTAATAAACAAATAACCACAAGAAAAAAAAAAAAGAATAGGGAATGAGAAGAAGAAGGAAAAAATATAAAGAGACCAGAGTAAAGAGAACACTGAAGGAAAAAGCAAAACAAGAACGAAGCCGGGCAAGGGAGACGAAAGCGTGAGCGAGAGGCGTACGCAGCGAGTGCGGCTAGCGCCAGAGGGCCAGGGGTCGCGGCGCGGCGCGTGGCAGGCAGATGCGCCCTGCCGCCGCTTGGCAAGGCCGCGCCCGCGTCTGCGCAGCCTTATCTGCGCGTACCACTGACCCAGTGCCTCCCGCCGGCAGCCCCACGACCTCCGCTCGCTGCGCCCCGCCCCGCCCCGCCCCGCCCCGCCCCCACGCTCGGCTCTTCAGCTCGCACTTCGCACACACTCGCACGCGCTTACGCAATATGTGCAGCTTGCATGCAGCGTTTGGAAGTCTGCCTTTTTTCCCCGGCTCATATGCACCCGTAGTAATTATTACCAAATCAACTTGAAAAGCTCGAAGACGGAATAGATGTTTTACAATTTGTTTTACAAGCGTGATTTTTAGTAACACGGTCTTAAAACGGATGAACTCAACCTATTGCTAGAAAATATAGAATTGAAAAGTTGTTTTTTTACAATTCGAACAATCAATGAATGTAGCACGTATTACTTGTAAATCAATTAAATTTGATAATCGTATGAAAACAACTATTAATACTAATAATTTTTATTTATAATTAGATGATTGCATTATTATTTATTGCTCTAATTGTTACAATCCGATTCCTAAAGGTAGTTGAGATTGGGACATCTGTACAAACTAAATTACGGAATTAATGCGTAATGGATCTTAACTTCCAACAAAAATATGCATTTTGTTGCGATTTTCTGGTAATCCTCAAATATGAAAATATTTTTTGGCAACTTGATTATCCAATAATATCAAATGATATTGTTCAAACCGATTAATTTTATAGCAAAATAATTAATTTTTCATATTCATTTGCAAACGTTCCTGGGCGCAGCCAAAAGCGCACGCAATCGCACTCCGCTTGGCGTCGTCCCGCGTGCGCCGCGGGGGTCCCCACCGCGCATGCGCGGGCGCCATGTCGTTTGCGCGCGCGACCTTGCGGCAGCTCTACGCAAACAAGCGCCCCCTCCGCTCCCTGCCCCGCAGAGGGACGCGCAACCAAAGTCCGGAAGGAGGACGGGCGGGTGCGCGCGTCCTGCGTCGCTTACACGCCCGCCCCCCCGCCCCCCCCCCCCCCCTGCACGCCCCCGTCCCACCATCTCCACTCTATCCCATCACACACCGTCCCGTCCCGCCCCCCTGCACCGTCCCGCTCCACCAGCTCACCCGTCCCACCGGCTTCCCCCGTCCCGCCCGCTCGCCCTACCCGCCCCGCCGCGGACCCCCCCTCCGCCCCCCCTGCCCCTTCACCACCCCTCTTTACCCCCCCTCCCACTCGTTTCCGAAGCCCTCGGAACCGCCCAATCCCGCTCCGCTCTGACGCGCCACCTCACGCCATGCCCGCTCCGCTTCGTCCCATTGTGCGCACAACGACCGCTCACCCCCCAATGCAGCGAAGCCCCGTCTGTGCCCATCAGCCATTGTTGTGATTGTTATTATTAAAGCTACAACACCCTATCCAGGACAAAAGCCTCACAATCTCAGGTGGAGTTCACAAAGAACTTACGTGGTGAGCTAAAACCCGGCGAAGTTAAATTGTTTTTCCTATTTATCATTTACAATTTCTGAATATAAAATTATATTATTAAATACATTTTATTAATATTGTACTTACAGATTATTGTATTTTCAGATTAATACCACCAACATTTGCGTATTTGAGATTATTACATATAGAGTCAGCAGCACACTCTGCTGCCACAATTGGGAACTAATTCGATAGACAGTCATGACCGACTAATCCGGTAATGGTAGCAACTGACCGATGATGATAGCATGACTGCAACACATCTCAAGACATACTCGAAAACCCAATTGTGCCCCCCCCCACATACTCGCCGCCCCACGGTCCCCATCCTGCCACGCCCAGTCTGCCCCCGACCCATTCTGTCTACCTCGCCATACACCATGGCCGTCCCGTCGCTCCTATCCCACTCCGTCCTATTCTGTCCGCTTCACCTACCTCAAACACCCAACCTGGTCCCGCCCCACTCCGACGACCAACCTCAAGTCACGCCACGCTACGCTACGCTACGGCGCACCGTAACCACAACACACCACGTCACACTGAAACGCACGTCAGATGTGTGAGTTATGAAGCCTTAGCAACACTCCGCGCGGAGCGAACCTCCCGCGGTGCGAACCTGCGTTGATTATGCGAAACTGCGTCGGCAGCCCGGGGGGGGGGGAGGGGTGATGGCAAAAGGGCTGTATTGTATGAATGTTGTCCCAGGGCTGAATTTAGAGTATATGAACCTACTAGGCTGCAGGGTTTCAAGTTGCGTGGGGGTGCAAAGGATGAGGGGGTCAAAAGAATTCATGAAGAATTTATCTTCAGTGGAACATCCAAAAATAATAATGTACTCTCCCCTCTATCAAGGGCGGTAGCGAAGGCATTAAATCCAGCGCTGTCCTACTCGGGGACAAGTGGTTCATTCTTACGAAGGTGGGGCGCCATGTGACTAGTACATGCCATCGCTTTACAAATAATAATAATAATAATAATAATAATAATAATAATAATAATAATAATAATAATAATAATAATAACTGAATACGAAGCTAGCTGGGAAAAAATTACGGCCATCAACAGTGGGCTGTACCTACGCTGATATATAGTTTTGGTGTAGTAAAATGTGTGATGCGGACCTAAATTCATTGGATATACTTACTAGAGGGCTTCGTACAAAATTCAGATGTCTGCACCCTAACTTTTCTGTGATCCGTTTGTATTTACCGAGGAGAGAGAATGGTCGAGGGCTACTCATATTTTTAAACTCTGCAGACTCAAGAACAAAAAATAAGAGACGCTATACTTGGTCTGAGGATTCCATCATGCAGAAGGTGGTGAGCGCTGACAATGGATGCAAACCATTTAATTTCAGCAACCAAGACCGCAATATTATAATACCTACTCTAAAAGAGGAAATACAAAATTGGCAACAAATGATGCTTCATGGTAAATTTCCGAACTCTCTGTTGGAGAGGTTTTTTGATGATCTATTTAACGTCCAATTTTCGCATCCTTAGGTTAATGTTGGGACGGTCAGTGTTTTATAAAATTTTAACAGAGTGTCTCTTCGGTTTTATTTTTTTAATGTTTTTCTTATTGTTCCACACATTTTCTGGAGTCTACTCAGTTTCACATCAAGATCGCTTCTATTACATACGACACCCTGCAGTCTAAGTAATAAAAGGTGTAAACTTGTTCTAAACTTTTATTATTTAGAACTATCTTGCACCTGGCAGTTCTGGACCCACAAAACCATGGTTTTAGATTGGTAACATATCTTAAGATGATATTGCTCCATTACTTTTTGTAATTTTAAGCCGCTATTTGTAGTCATTTTCAGATTTGCAACGAGTAGTTGATCATATGCAAATAGCATAGCCTTGAAGGCATATTACCTATATTTATTCCAGGTGGTGATGATTCCATTCTTCTACAGACGAATCGATGTATATATTAAACAATGCCGGTGATAATGGACAAACCTTTTCTGACACCTTGATGTATTGCAATAATAATAATAATAATAATAATAATAATAATAATAATAATAATAATACAAGAAGAAGAATTTGGAAAACTTAAAATGGATGAACATTACAGAATTTGTCAAACTGACTTAGATGCTTCTTGCATGGATGGGGTCTCAATTGAAAATATCAGGATTAAGCACTGTGTCTCAAGGTCATCGCTGAAGAGCATTGTGATTTTCTAACGCTGATGTAGACCTGGAGATGATTCCAGAAAGTCTCTGATCTCTTCCAGGAGTGAGCGGAGCCGTTCCAGACGTTTTCCCTCTTTATAGGCGAAAAGAATTCGCATATGGAGAGCGCCAGAAACACACCAAGGTGCCCTACTGCGCCCGCGCGCGCCGCGTTGGACAGGGTTGCATTAAACAGGAACAGAAACCGTAAAAACACCGTTTCACTAGAGAAACCGAAACAGTTATATTTATCCTTAAATAACTAGTGAAACCATTAACGAATGAAACGGATTAGTTTTAAAAGTTCTTTATACTTTCATGCGACCAGTATCACTGAGTTGGAGTTTCAAAATGAACTATTAGGGAAAATAACAGGTGCCTGATTTTCGAGCGTTTTCAATACTTGAATGATAAGATATTCTTATTTTATTATTTGATAAATCAAATAGTCAAGGGTCTGTTTATTTTTAACTTTTCAAAATCATACCCAAGAAATTCTATAGAAACTAAATTAAGGGCAACTCGGATATTTTGAATAAATTGTTGATTGATGTTACTTATATTAAGAAAGGGATTGACCTACATAAAATTTATTTTCACTGGGTTCCGTTTTTTTATTTAAAATTAGTTACTGGATTTCGTTTGATAACGATCACCTTTGCGATCCGCAAACACTAAATAACAAAAATTGTTCTAAATCAAATTCAGCCGAGCGCGATGTCCATGACAGACCGTGATGTTGCATATGTGAGTAGTTTCTATGGACCACATCGTGAACTAGTCAGCCACATACAACATGTTTTCTAATAAAACAGTGCAAAGACCGTTGGAAAACACCAGAGGGTCGGTGAAGCAATGAATTATTTCCTCTTTATGAATCAGTTTCATAGTGATTATCTCCCCACTGTGAGTAAAACCATGACTAAAACGAAGTTGGATTTGTAACTTCTCATATTCATTTAATGTTTTTTTCTGTGGAGCGACAATGATTGTTAAACTTTCAAGCTCTTTTAGCCTCATAATAGAGCAGATGGAATATTGCACAACGTAGAATTGAATTTTCCGAGACTGATGTATGTTTTCCGTGCAAAGGTGAAATGTGGGGTTAAACATTCGCCGGCCTCTAAGGCCCAGGGCTTCGGGCGGGGTCCTAATACGCGGAGTATAGGGAACCAGTTAGTACCTGTAAGGAATGGATGTTTTCATTATGCTAGATGTGATGTAATTGGCCTATAGCACCGACAGTATATCACATCTTTACATGATTTAATTCATCTATCTCCATTATTCATAATTAATGATCACCCTACCGACTCTCATTTAGTGAAAGGTAGAGGCAAACATTGACTATGAGATCTGTTACCACGAAAACGAGAGGGCATAAAGTCATATGCTTCCTGTAATGTTTCCAAATGATTATGGCTCTCATTTACTTCTGGTTTATGGCTCGAATGCAGATTGTACATCAATGACTTTTATTTCTTTTATTTATTCTCAAATTCACCGTTTCTCTTTAAAGAATAAATTGTGAATGGACATGTCTTCAATGAAATTTTACTTTCTCGCATACTACATACGTAGAAAAGAGGTAGTTATGTAATACTGCAGCGAAAAAATCAGCGATTTTTCGGTAGAAGAATTCTTACTGTAGATTTCCGATACCAAAAAGTGGATAATTCTTGTTCACACATGTAGTAAGTTACTACCTTTAACATGTTGGGTAGACATAATTAAAGTTTGGTGGGTCCTTGACGCAAAAAAGTTGGTCTACGACAAAACTCTGTTTATTTGTTCGTTCGTCCATCTATGAACAACGCTAGCGGCTAAACTGTAAGAAGAATTTTCACCAACATTGATATTCCTCAATCAATCTGGCGGATGACACGGCCTTTTAAAATTGAAACTGATGTTTAAATTTCAAAATAGGTGTACTTTACACGAAACCTCAAGGACAATTTCAATTTCTTTTTTTTATTTTGAGCACCGACTCGTTTAAAGCATCGTGCTCGTTTGTTCCTGTCTGCGAATGTATGTTGTCGTACCGAGAAACTGAGTTGCAAGCAAATTCTCGCTTACTTATCGGGTGCGCGCGTCTCCAAAGTTTCATAAGAGATTGTGCCGAGCTGTGTGCGAGGTTTGTTAGTGGGCGTGCAAACAGCTTGGTTAGAAAAGGATCAAGGATTCCGGTATAGTCGTAGTTGATGTTGTTGTAATGCAATGTTTGTTTAATTTGGCAGATTATAAACTCGCATTTTGAAGTTAACATTTACGTTGGGGTTCAATATGTTTTAGTTGGCTATGGTTTCTCTTTTAGAACCACAATAATATGGGTCATACCTGCAAGCACCAACGTATTGAACCATGACTCGCCATTGAACTCATTACACTAAAATGAATTATTCATAGATTTTAAAAATTCAGAAATATGTTTGTTGTGAAAATAATCTGTACTAATATGACTGTAAGTTCTCACAAAACTTTAATACATCCTATTTTTAAAACATTTCTTTGCGATAAGGGAATTTAAAACTAACGTTCTTCCCAAAGTAAGTCCATGTAAAATTCAGAATATTCTTATTGCTTGTTGTCATTGATATGTCACGTTACAACCAAATACAGCTCCCAAAATACAGACTTTTTTAAAATCAAATTGGACACAACACAAAAATTATTGTATTTCACAAAATTACATCAAGATATTACAAAATGTTCAACAAACGTATTTTAAAGATATTTGCTCATCGTCAGTGCTCCATATCAGAAGATTTAAGGGAAGCATAGGTTAAATAACATATATAGAAGCAATAAAATATGAATAATACATTAAAATACAACTTTTACCCAAGTAACGTGGCAAACTGGCAGTCATCCGTTCACTGTTGCTGGGGCCATCTCCTGCTGTGGGAGAACTGTTTGATGGGATGGAGGGGAAGGCACCGATCCAAGAGCAAATATTCAGCAAAGGACTCTGCTTAACATTAGTTTCATCATTGAGGAGACAATTTTTTAATAATTGTACGATTTCACAGTTTTCTAATACAGTAAACCCTCGTTAGCACAAACTCTCTTAACACGAATTTCGCCGTAACACGCACAAAATTTCGGTCTCGGCAAGAGATTATGGTAATACGGACATTTATGATACTCGGATAAAACGGGCTTTTATAACATGAACTCCAATTATTTCGGTCCCTTTTAATTCATGTTAATGTGGGTTTACTGTATATTTAAATTTGTAATTTGCTTTCAAAGTAAAATTTTTACAATTATACTTTACAAGTTTTGTTGAGGGTGTGTGAGTGTATTTTCAGTGAGATGAAACACCAAAGTAGACGTATTGTGTTGTTTACCAGTAAAAACGCAAATAGTCATATGCATTCAAGTTTTACGCAAGAGCATTGACAAAATAAAAAAACGTATATTCCCAAGCAATAAAGTTACTATTTTAAAGAATAGAAGAGATGCATATCTATGCTGAGGTGCAATGATAGATATTCTGCCATTATTGGACAGGAACTTTTCTGGGAAAATTGACCAACACATTAGCGTGTGGAGGTTACAACAGAGTAACTCCACTTTTGCTTTACATTTCCCTGAAAATAAACACACTTTTCAGCGCCCCAAAAAATTAAAAATTTTGAAAGCAAAGGACAACAATTAAATACATTATAAAATATTGAAATCATACAATTACTAAAAATCCGTCCACCTTTTACCTCGACGATGCAACTAATGTTAAGCCGAGTACTTTGTTAAATAACCTCATAGATCGCCCACACTTCCACCTTATAGTTCTCACGCAACACAAAATAGCTCCGGCGACGGTGCACGCGTAACTCCATGTTTACTTCGTTGTATTGTATTGTACTGCATTATTTTATTATTATTTCTACATATATTATTTATCGCAAATTTCCTTTAAAATTTTCGATGGGAGCACTGACAATGAAAAAATATCCTCGAAACATGTTTGCTGTATAGACTTTAACATCTTGATATGATTTTATGAAATATTTTTTTACGGAATATTACTTTTGTTTACTTATCTTGTGGATGTCCACGAGAATTCTGCGGTAACCATAATTTTAAAAGGGGACTCACACGTACTCTTTTTAGACGACGCCCAACGTAATCGTATGTTCACATATTGTCTAGAAACTCCTAATTTTCTTAGAAAAAAAGAAGTAAATAATGCACAAAGATGTGGCGCAATAAAATGAGTGAAAATACATAAACCGTCTTCTTTTCCGCTTTCTATTTGCCATCTGCTTCAGAGCGAGCAGTTCTCAAAATCTCAGGGCCGCGATTGCATCAGGGCGTGCGTTCACCTCTGACTTGGGCCAGCGGCGGGAGGCTCTTGTTCCTGTGAGTCACCAGGTACCGCTGTGTCCGCGCTCTGAAAGTTGTAGAATGCGAACCGGACCTCGTGCTGCAAAGGAATGATTTTTTAATAGATATCGGAGGAAGGCATGGCACTCCGATCATTAGAAGGCCACCTTTCAATTGATCGGATGGCACGATTTCATTTTACCATGTTGTGGAAAAGAAACAACCTCACCGAACATTTCTTAGCAAACGAGGGGTACACATTTGAGGTATGTAACCTCAACAAGTACTTGCGACCACCCATCTCCTCGACCAACGAACCAAATTTGTCTCCTCAAACCCATGGTATCGACAACATAGAACAGAAACATAATTTTAACGGGTCATCTAACAAGAATAGAGAATATTCTAAATTAGAAACATAATTTTGAACACCAATTAAATTATTGTTCAACAATTTACAGTCTAATCTTCCGCGGTATATTAAGTACTTGTAGCCTTTCGTATTTCATTGGAACGTCTTTTTTAAATAAGAAAAGTATTGCTTGAAATATTTTTAAAATGTATTTTTGAAATATATTGCTGTTGTTTCTTTACTATATTTCTTTCTGCAAAGAATTACATACGATTCACGAATATATGCATTATATGTGAAATGCCAATTGTTCCTTTGTTATCGTTTCTACACATATATAGAGCACGATTTTATTTCAATTAATCAACTTATTGGGGGGAAGCTTTTTACCCAAGAATTTTCCTGGAACTAAAAAACTCCTGTTAATACTTTCGGCGAAAATATTGTAAAATTCTTAATTTTGAAGTATGGAGCAAGAAAGAAAACGATGTTCCACAATGGATACAATAGATTCTGAATGGAGTCTTCATTGTGTTTCTTTATTCTTAGCCGCATGGAAATTGATGAAAACTACTGGAAATATCATATACGTTTTCAAATGCAAAGAAAATATGACAATTCCTAAAGCATGTGTATTGAATACATTACAAAAGAAGCTAAATATAATGTTCAACTCAGAAAGATATCCTAATCCTACCCACAGACCCTCCTATTAATCTCATTTATAATAATGATTGCTATCCAAGAATCGGTCATTCCACAATTATCTCGAGAATCGTATTAACAACAAGTAATGTGAGACACTGTATACTTCAAAATTTTGCGAGAAACCATGAGTGACGTGTGGGTGGCATTATCACACGCTATCAAAATGCGAGATAAGAGCCTGTCGAGCCGTGATAAAGAGCATAAACGACAAGGCTGCTGCCCCGACCTCGTGCGGCTCACCGCTCACCGCTCACCGTCTTTCACCCCCTGGGGATTGGCCGCACGCGCCGTTTGAGCTCGCAGGTAAGACCGCAATTGCTCGGAATACGACACAAGCGCTCTGCGGAATGCCCCTGCACAGTAGGCATCACGCTGCACACAGCGAAGAGACAGCGTTGCCTCACAGCGAAACACATCGATGAAACTGACAATCGTTCTTTGTAGTACTTTTTTTGGACAGCAAGTCACTACGTTCATTACCCTATAGCTGGTTTGGGATTACGTCAAAAATAGACAAAAGGCATTTACTGCACTTACAGGAAATTTAGGCACAACCTGTTATATCATGGTCACGATTTGCTACTCGGGGTACGACTGACGATACGTCACCTCTTTTGTCAGGAAGAGTAAAATTATTGGTCCCATATCGTAGATTTCATCCCGAAGAATCTCCGCAGCGTCACAAATGTTAACATCGGAGAATTTATTGCAACGATTTGTCTTCAAAATTTTAAATGAAGATAACGAGTACAAGAATATTAAAAATTTAACAATGTTCTTACCAAATCATTATTAATTAAAATTGTGGAAGATTTCAACAATGTGAAATTTGTCCTCACAAAGACTCATAGTGTTCTCAAAGTACTGGCATGAACTAACTTCTCTCTATCCTTACGCATTTAGTACATTGGTTTAAAATCACGTGCAAGAAATATTTGGAATATGTCAGAGGCACTAATAAGGTATCCATTAAAATGATGTTGGAACACAAAACTTGGAAACAAACATTACATTGAAACATAAAAACTTGGATATTAGAGCAGAAACTCCTTCCGAATAATGAATCTCTTCACTTTCTCGTTTATTTAAAAGAAAGATAATCAAACTCCACTAGACTACGTCTTCTCTGAGACATAGGGTTACCAACCGTCCTTCATTTTAGAGGACAGTCCTTCATTTGGGAGGACGGTCCTTCATTTGGGAGGACCGTCCTTTCATTTAGGAGGATAGTCCTTCATTTAGGAAGACAGTCCTGCATTGACGTCAAGTGTCCTCTTGCCATCTTTGTATTATTAGTGTCCTCCTTTTAGTAAATTTTTAATTTTTTCCTTTTTTTATCACATGACTAACATCTGCTCCATTGTATCGTTTACTTAATTTAGAAGAGAAATCATAAATATCTTTTTCTGAATGCTGACACACGCATGCCGATAGTGTCTCTTCTAGCGACTAAAATAGAAAAGAGACGCTCAGACCATCTTCATCTGCATTTTGTGAACGAATCTTTTCTCTTAAATCGCAAATGGAGAGAAGAAAGAAATACAGTTCATGTTAGTCTAAATTAAATACGTATAAAAAGAAATGTATTGATGCTTTCTTTCTTTGCATATCGAGCGTCCTCCCTTTTACATGAGCATTGTTGGCAACCCTACTGAGATACTGAAGTACCCGCTTCCGCCAGAAGAAGCTCCAGAGGAATGTGATTGCCATTCACCGCGCGAATCTGCGCGACCCACTTCTCACTTCCCGCGCCCGGAGCCTCCGAGAAGAAAGGCCTGGCCTACGTGACGCCAGGAACGTCACGCCAGCACGCCAGAACATCCGCTGATCCTACAGAAAAGTAGGAAGACCCGAAGGAAAGCAATGGGGCTAGCGGTCATTGACTTGTGTCGAGATCATGGTGCTTGCAAAGAACTCAACGTAATCAATGGAACGACGAAATCAATGAATCGACAAAACTTCTCCAATATGCAGTTTAAACGTAACTGTTTTTATGTTAAGTAATGCAGTTTAAGGACGCATATATCACTATCGTCGGATTGCGCTGTCCCACGAAGATTTTGGAATGGATGTCCTTGGAATGCGTGAAGGAGAGACATCTCGAAAAACCAGACTTTGAATTAAAATATTACCAATTATTAAGTACAAAATAAATAGTTTCTAATGCAACATGTTACTTGAATATTAATTAAAAATTTCGAAATGAATAGAGTTGATTAATGGTATAACGTGGATAACTACATAGCATTGGTTGCATAGCTTTAACGTGAACAGTCTGATGACTCTTGGAATAGCGAAAACGATGGTAATGATCCTTTTACTGATTACGAATATTTACAGGCTCGAAAATGTCATGGTATCAATGACATTGCTTTTCTAAAACACTGTTTTACGGATTTATATTAAAAAAATCATTGATTCCCGAAGACAGCATGCCCTCTATTGTCATCTTTCCGTTTTCTGAGAAAGTCAGTTAAGAAAGAGTAGCCGTCTGGGTGATGTGGCTAAAAATTGCGGTCATACGTGTAATTTTATTTCCTGTCTTTTCATCGGCTTCTTATCGGATTTAATCAATTCCAAGAACTGAATTGAATGTAGCATTGTGTGTTTATACGCTGCATATCTGTAGAAATCCAAAGATTTATTATCTAATCAGAAAACAACGAACGTATGCTAGTCTTTATTTCTATGTGCCGCCAAGTGGACGTGTTTCTCTGAGAGTTAAAGAAGTGAGTATATTTTATATTCTTCTTTAACGTCATTGTAGTGTATCGAATAATTTGTTTACAAGTAGTTGATCATCTGCTGAGTTGCAATTGCATTCATTCATCTTGCAGGCATTACGCTTTCGATATTTTAAAGCTGATCATCTTGATATTTACACATTTAAAATGCAGATTAATTTTGTTCTAGAAAATATGACTTTAAACTAAAAATATCAAATAAAATGAAAATATTTTAAAGTATTTATACGAAACGTACTTAAATAATATTTTATTATTTGATGTTCATTATATTAGATACATTCACAATGTCACAAATGTTACAAGAAAGCTATGTATTTCATTTTTAACTCACTGTCTTATACAAGGAAATATTGGCTTAAAAAACTATCACGCGAATAATATATTCATGGATATATACACATAAATAGTAATTTTGTCCCATAGTGTCTTAAATAAATACATTTGTTTTGGACAAACAAAAATTGTTTTTTCACTTATATGGATTTTAAATTGTCCTGTTAAATGCGTTTCTGTAAAAGACTCTTCTCGTCACATTTAAAATAACTAAATCTTTATAAATAAAATAAGTTATTGCAATCGATACAAATGCACAGCAATTGATTTCTAAGATCAACGGTCAGTTGGACGACATGCAAACGGGCAGGACATGGAATCAAGTTCAAAGTTCAGGGCTGTTGGGGCAAGTGACTCACGCAGACAATTAAATGATCAGGGAACTGGTTAAATTGGTCGCATGTAAATTGCAGACCAAATAATCCCATCATTTTATCAGATTGAAACTTACTTTCTAATTCTGTATGCAATTTGCGGACCAAACCATCTCAGGTAAGGAAAAGGATCGACGGAAAGGAAATGCAGGTATTTTATTTTGTATGGATAAGTCCCTAATTGGAAGTTCCTGAATGATGCTTCGACAATTCAAAGAAAGTTTCAATGATGAATCGTCAATCATCCAATTCACATTAACGGAATCGCGCTTTCCAAACTGATTTTAATGTTCATAAGTACTTGTAGTGATTTATAAATTATTGAACTTTCTTGAAATATTGTATTGTTTGTGTACGTATACATTCGACTACGTGAGTATTAAATATTTTAGTTAATAGAATTATTGAAAATTAGACGAATAAAGATGCAGTTAAAGACAGAAGTTTTGATTTTAATCCTAACAATTACATTATTTTCAATAAAATTATAAATGATAACAGTATTGTTCTAGATCTAATTGGAAATCGATTTGTGTTTTATATTCAATTCGCTAATAACTGAATCTCTTTGATTGTCAAGGAGTAATTGTAAGTAGGGAGCGGATTTTGATGACTTGAAATATCGCCAAAAAATCAATAAAATGCTCTTAAAATTATATAAAAATGACCTAAAAGAAAAATTACGTAAAAAATGTGATCAAAATCAGTTCGCATGAACAACTCAAGCAATCAAGATGTAATGGAGGCTTCTATTCCTTCAAATAAACTCAGCTTTTAAGCTTTTGTTTTGAAATGTTCTTTGCCAGGAAATTTCTGGCTTTAGTTATCCCCAAATTGGTTGATCCGGCAATGGCGATGATATACGTCACTGTAACCTTAAATTACATACTCACATCTGCTGATATTACAATTTCTGAGCGAAGAAATCGAATAGGCTACTCAGGAATTCTGCGAAGAACAATTGTTACATCAAGTAAATGTTATTAGAAGCAAGTACCATTTATATATTAAAATCGATGAACATACAAGTACGAAAAATATTTCGAACTCGTATTAAAAATGACGGAAAAAGATTTAAAAAATGACTTATGATGGAAATCGCCCCAAAAATGCAAAAAAAACAAACAACAACAAACAACAACTATAAAACTGGGTCATTTTCTTTTGTCAAAACATAAAATTAATGTCCATACTAAAGAGCATTTTAATAAGTTTTAAACATGCAATATCAGTGCAAGTGCAACCGAGAGCGGTAGCTCAGTGCATCAACTGTTGTCACTCAGCGCCTCCAGACCGGGAGGTCCTAGGTTCGACTCCTGACGGCGGCAGGATTTTCGACACTAGCTCTTCAGCTAAGTCGAATTCAGTCGCTGCCTGGAGGAGAATTCTAGCGGCAGGCTGCTCTGATCGGTAGTTTTCCGTTGTTTCTCCGATCAACACCAGGCGAATGCCGGAGCAGTACTCTAACAAACGAGCCACGGACCGCGCGCGATCTTTCCTTCCTCTTCCTTATCCTATCCTCTCCCCGTACACACACTTACACTAACATGCACTACACGACCACATATTCCGGGAGACCGGTCGGGAGCTTAGAGCTTGTCCCGGCTGAGGCGGTGCCCCGCTGGTGGGAGAGTCCTGGTTAGGGGAAACCCCACTAGCCGAAAGTGGGTCGGCGCCGGATCTCGCCATCCAGCGGGGAAATCTCCCGAGAAAATAACATGCACTACACTCTCGGGAGTAATGACCAAAGCAGTTGACGCGCCCGGAAACACGAAAAAATCAATCAATCAATGCAAGTGCATACGTGAAGGAAAAGGCAGAAGTAAATGCTGGAAAGCAGCGCGGCGGCGGACCCTTAACGCGCCTATCTGCATTTCCTTTTCCTTATCTGAGATGGTTTAGTCGGCATTTACATGAGAATTGGAAAGTAACTTTCACGAGATAAATGAAGGGATTATTTGGTCCGCAACTTACATAGGATCACTGCGCTGGCCACTGGTAATCTTCCAGTTTTACCTGGAAGGGGAGGTAGTCGGTCCGCAATTTACGCATACCATTCTCTGGGTGGGTCCGCAATTTACGTATGGCATTCACTCTTATTTTCCTTGTGGTCCGCAATTTACATTCCACGGTTAAATTGAAGGTAATAGTTGAGTGGTTTTGATAAGAAATAAAATAACTCATACTTTGCTAAAAAGTTTTGGGAGTCATTGTTCTACAAAGTTATTGTTATAACAATAAAGTTTAATAATATAATAATAATAATAATAATAATAATGACCAACATCTTTCAATATTCCAGTCCATCGTACAAAGAATATTATGTCACACTTGCCTCCTTTCTGAAAAAATGACAACTTTGCTGTTTCCTCAGAATGAAAGAATGACGTGGTTATCAAGATATTTTCTTCACTCTTTAATTGTCCTAGTATATAAAATAATCGATGGAAAATAACAATTTCCATGTGTATACTACACGTGGATTTGACGTATAGACATTTGACGTACAGACGAGATGCGAGGAGGAATATTTTTGAAGGTTGTTGAGTGATGTGGCGTTGAACAGATGAGGAGTTGGGGGGTTTTGGGTTAACAGCAAAGGTTTTCTGTGTGCGTAGGTCTTGTGCAGGCAAGTGAATGGTGAAGGGGCGAGGTTTCGCTATGTGCATGGGTCTTGACAGCTAAGCGATGGTGAAGAGCAGGTTTTGCTGTGCGCATAGGTCTTGTGCAGCTAAGTGAATGGTGAAGGGGCGAAGTTTCGCTATGTGCATGGGTCTTGAACAGCTAAGCGTATGGTGAAGAGCCGAGGTTTTGCTGTGTGCAGAGATCTTGTGCAGTTACAGTGAATGGTGAAGGGCGAGGTTTCGCTATTGCATGGGTCTTGAACAGCAAGCGTATGGTGAAGAGTCTAGGTTTTGCTGTGGCAGAGGTCTTGTGCAGTTAAGTGAATGGTGAAGGGCGAGTTTCGCTAGTGCATGGATCTTGAACAGCTAAGCGTATGGTGAAGAGTCGAGGTTTCGGGTGTGACTGTGGGTCTTGTACGGCAGGTGATGTGAAGCGCGGTGGCGTGAAGCGTCGGGGCGATGGTGCGGGCGCGGCCGCCCGACTGCGTGGCGCGTGGCTGGGGCCCTTCTGGAGGAGCTGCTGCGCCGCGCGCTGCAGGAGCCGCAGCTGGAGGTGACGCGTGGACGGGTGCGCCCGGACGACGACGAAGAGGACGGCGGACGCGGTGCGCAGGAGGTAAGGGTTGGGGAGTATTTAAATACGTGTACTTTAAATACATTTCTTAAAAACTATTTTTATTTTAAGTCGCATAAACTATACAGGTCATGAGCGACTAAAACTTTAATACAATGTAAAATAAATTTGTGAAAATATCCATAGTTTTATAAAATTACATCGCTTTTTCTGGATAACTTTGTGATGATAAAATTGTATTTAAATTTTTTATTTCTTAGGCACTTTTCAACGGATTTGGAAATAATATATTTTTGAGTTTTTTGGACATGTATTTTGGAGGTATATTTAAATATATAAAACAGGGGTATTTAAAAAAAATACTTAAAATACTTTAATAAAAATAAATTTCTGAATCTTATTTTTGCTTTATTCCAAAGTTTGTGGAACAATTAACTCAGATATGCCTAATTTTTGTTTACATTATTATTTTTATTTAATTACATTGAGAACAATCATCTGAATGTAAATATAGTATAATTTTTGCAATACGTCTTTAGAAGATTGGGAAGTATTTAAATACTCGTATTTGAAATACCGGGTTCTGTACAATCATTGAGAGCAGTTCGTCATGATTAAAGTCTATGAAACTACACTTTTACGCATAATCCACTAGTATAACAAAATAAATCAACGTGAAGGCAATGCACTCTCATATGCCTACTATCCTTTGAAAATTCACCTAACTTTCGCTGTTGACACTTTGACGTCCATTACTAATTTATGATATTTCTCAATTATAATATCTTCTCGCAATTAAAAGATATAATCAATTGTATTTACTGTACTTTGAGTATATTAATACTTTAAATACGTATATATTTACCAAATCAAAACTTAATATATTTTGAATATGATTTAAATACTTATTTACGAAATATTTTGGTTAAGTATTTAAATACTAAATTTAAAGTTTGCTTAACGTTTCCAGCATTTAGGGCTGCACAGTCCTCGCCAGAGTCACGCTAGAGAGCCTCAAATCTAAATTTGACGGACATTCATTGCTAACAAAATTGCTAACACCATTATTAGTCCGCGAAAAGGGGGTTCAGCCACATTTATTAATACACAATCCAAAAGCATACCACTACAACCATCACTATATTACCCCCCCCCATCATTACCATCACCATAATCAGCACTCCTTCACTAACTTAGTACATTACACCACAATTAACTTATCATCATATGAGTTTTCCCCTCTACTGATTAGTGACATACGATGAAAGCTTCCACAAACACTCCGCAATTTCAATTACTATTTCAACAAGGTTTTGTGTCTGTTTTTCTTACCCCTGTATATTAAACATGTTAAATTACTATTCTAGAATAAGAGTTGACTGATAACATACTAGATGATCAGGAAAACGTTTTTATTTGCTAGAACCGACAACAGACATATGTTGTTGCTGTAACTTGTTCCTGTAATTGGGCATCTGGTCGTGATGCCGAGAGGACATATGATGCCACGTGCTTGCACTTAAATATGACACACGTGTGAACGGTGAGAGGGTTTTATTTTTCACAGAATCGTCTATGCACCCTCAATCGATGCATATTGTTCCATGCGGAACAAAGGGGCGCTTTGACAGCTGGGATAAATGGGTGTGCAAGGCTTCACGATATCGATGTTGTCGAGCAGTTCAA
This sequence comes from Teleogryllus oceanicus, assembly GCA_964035755.1. Lineage (NCBI taxonomy): Eukaryota > Metazoa > Arthropoda > Insecta > Orthoptera > Gryllidae > Teleogryllus > Teleogryllus oceanicus. The sequence goes on along the minus strand of CAXIVR010000002.1, from coordinate 212,833,875 downwards.
TGACTTTATTTGGCTGTCGATTTTTGTGCATAATATTCAGATTTGCGCCAGAGCTGAATCGTCCAAATGACCCCTCAATCACCGACAATGAATCGTCTACAGGTATAATTCATTAACTGATTTATGCATATGAATCAAGACAGAAATGTTTTTAAAGCAAATATCCTAAGGATAAGGTAAAATCACAGGTGGGGACCATAATTTAAATTTTTTTCGATGTTTTAAAAATTATTGGTTACGGTACTAAATAATGTGAAACTCATGTTATCTCTTTCAAATAGATTCTATACTGGACTCTTGAAAAGACTCAAATTTTGGAAGTGGTCAGATACTTGACTCACTCTCAATTTCAACCCATCCTGTTTGTTACTCTGAAAGTAGAAAAAAGTCCAGTTCACGTTACATTATTGCGATGGAAATAATACTATGTTTTCAACTTAATATAAAAGAAGAGAAAACAAACATATAATATTCGTTCTACATCTCACCACTAAAAGGCATAACTTTCACGGTTTGCAAGTTTGAAGCAAGAGGAACGCCTCCGATTGTTATCATTGAAGTATTGGAATTTTCAGTGTCCACCATTCGAGATTTTACTCTAATCATTGCATGAGCTAAAAAAAGTACAAAAACTCTTTTTGTGGCTTGCAGAATCCTTTTCAAATTTAATAAAATGTCAACAATGTTGCTATCAATAAAACCAGTTGTTCATTTGAATTCAATGCTTCCTGCAATTTCAAAGAAAATAGACTAAAATGTTTTCTGAACTCACAGTTAAATAATCTCCGAACATTCTTGTGATGGCATTTATCAACTCGAGTACAACTTTCCTGAGAAATACTTGTCGAGTCCTCGTTTCTTTCTTTGCTTGAGTAAATTTACACAAGTAATATTATAGCCGGCTTAGGCTTACGTCAGTGCTTGCAGGAAATACGCTTGTACATTCTGTGAACCCTCAGGCACACATTGCAGTTACGAAACAAAGAAGCTTTCTTTGTTGAACACTGAGATAAACAAGCACTTAGTATCAAGACAAAACAGTGTAAACTATTAAGTTAAGAATTTTTCAAGAATTTAAAAAATACCAATGTTTACTTGGCTGTTCAAGACGAAAAGAGGTTAATGCATCCTCAAGAATGGACTCATCTTTGAGTCCATAGACATACACACATTTACATAATTTATTGGTTCACTGCAGATAGCCGACACAGTTTAATTGTTAAGTTAATACTCCGTCAGGAAAAAAATGACAAGAAATCCTTACAGCACGCGCTAGTGACTCATTAACATTACTTGATAGAGAAATGAACTTTTCCAATACACACTTGGAAAGGACGTACGAAATCAATAATGCAATTGGCTCATGCTTCAGGGCGGATCCAGCCGGTTATGGGGGGGGTTTAACAAAAACTAATCATTTGTTTTTGTTAAATAATAAACATATGTTATTATTTTGTATATTATTTATGTACTGTAGATATGATTCTATACAAAATTATTGTTTAAATAATTACATAAATCGAACACAAATATTTAAATCAATTTTGCTAAATGAGAATAAACGAAAACTCTAGGCCATTGGGGGGAAGCATGACTACCACGGCACCCTCCGGGATCCGCCAATGTTCAGGCTTCGGGGTAGTTAAAAGGTGGTATAGTAGAAAGTAGTTGGGTAGTATGAAGGTGTATGGTGAAGGTAGAAAGTAGTAGTGAAACATTTTAAGTGTTGTTGAAAACATTTATATAAAAATGGTATATGTGGCTTGACGGTGACGAAGAAGAATAATTTATATCTTTAATAGCTGTGCCACTAAAACATGAACATAGAAATTAATATGAATGGAGAACGACGATTCTTAAAGTGGGAAGGAGTATGACTTCTTTCTGTGAAAAAATAATAGAAAATTTCATCTCGCCATTCAGCGGAGGAATCACCGCCATGATGATGACTTCCCCCTACACTAAAGGGACTAAGGGCCGTATTTATAAACCTCTGTCAGGGGCCTTCCAGGCCTAGCAGGCTGCCAGTGCTGACCTACATGTGCCAGTGGTCGATTTTGCGATTTATGAACGACCCCCAGCCAATTCCAGTCGCCCCTAGTCCTCCCAGCAAGCTCCCAGATGGCAGGCCCCTAGGAGCTCTGCTGGCAGAGCTTCATAAATACGACCCTAAAGACCTCAGTTGACGCGCCCGGAAACAGTATTCAATCAAATCATCCGAGCGTTGAGAGCACCGCGCCTCCGCCCCGGCGCGCGCGTGCGGCGTGGCCGGCCCTGCCCGACCTGCGCGCCTCAGCCCGGCACCTGCCGCCCGGCGCGCGCCCGCCGCCGCCGCTCGCGCCCGACTACTTCCCCTGCGACCGCACAGACGCGCTCGTCATCGGGGTGAGTGCACACACAACCCCCCTCTTGGGGGAAAACTGTCTGTAGGAGGGTTTTGGTGAGGGTTCGGTGAGAGAGACGTTTGGTGAAAGTTGTTAGAGGGTTTGGTGAGAGTGAGAGGGTTTGATGAGAGGGTTTGATGAGAGGGATTGGTGAGAGGTTTGGTGAGGGTTTGGTGAGAAGGTTTGGAGAGAGGCTTTGTTACAATTGTATTGAAGAGACAGTCATATTTTGGTGAGAGAGAGGGTTTGGTGAGAGGGTTTGGTGAGAGGGTTTGGTGAGAGGGTTTGCTGAGAGGGTTTGGTGAGAGGTTTGGTGAGAGGTTTGGTGAGGGGTTTGGTGAGAGGGTTCGTTGAGTTTGGTGAGAAGGTTTGGAGAGAGGCTTTGTTACAATTGTATTGAAGAGACGTCATATTTCTTGAAACTCGCAATTTCCATTTTTCCACCATTACACATTATTTCCATTGATGTAAGTCATTTGTTTGTTAAAATAACAGTACGTTACCGATGCACAGTGTTGGCAAAGTATGATGTAATACACAATTTACATCTTTGCGGTTGAAATTCGCTTCTAGTATTAAGCTATTTTCATTTTGAATTTTTTAAAATAATAGTATTCAAAAACTGCACCCTTCTGTCTTCAAGAAACACCACAACGGCTACTTAGCAGTCGAACGTGATCGAGCGCGTATCGAACGTGAGGAGATAAAAGGCTTCTGAAATGTTGATGTAAGTGGAGAAACAGCAGATGTTGCAAGGGTAGATGACAAATTGCTGACGACCACTTCCATTTACGACGCACACAACGTTCTTGACGTCGCTGGGTCTTGGCAGAAACAAGAATATTTTCATTATATTCCGAATTTTACTAGTATAACTTGATCCAGATATTACAGTTTTGTTGTAAAATACTATGCACGTTAAGCTTTTTAAAAAGTGAGAAAATGCAATACGAAATGTCACTTCATATTGAATATGGAATAAATTAACAGTAGAGTTTATGAAATAGTACTTCTTACGTTATGTATTTAATTTCTGTACCGGCTGCAACACTCTTCATTCGCTACTCATTCCAGATGACCTCCTTGCCGTAATTTCAATCACTTGCAAATTAAGATTCCCAAAGTGATGAATTACGAAAGTACGAAACATTAAAACAAAAGGAAAAGGAATATGGAGAATTCAGCATCATCATAAAATCAGAAATATTACATTTTCATGTCCACAAAGTTCTGGAGCAATTTTGTAACTTTTTACAAATATTGGCCACTCTCATTGATGAACATGAATTATTCATATCGATTTTACTAGTCATATTCTCAGAATGCAATATACTCTAATGCATTGGAGTACAATGATAAATTGGTAGTTGGCCCCGAGCGGTGTTACGAAAATTTGTTGCAACGGAATTTAATTGGTTCTATGAAAAAAATGTTGTAACTAGCGTGGTGAAATTTACCTGTTATTGGAAATTTGAGAAAGGTTACGATTTGAATACTCTTTTGTAATGCAAGTTAAGTAAAATGTGGGGTAAATTGGAATAAATATTGGGAAATGATGGATGTATTTTTTCTTCGCTAACCTACTGAATCTCGAAATTTGGATTTACACTTTCGAAATTTACATAGCTTTCTGTAAGTCACATAACTATCTATTTCATCTCCTGAACGTCCATTCCAAGAATTGAGGTTAGAAATTTCTTGCAGTATTTTAAAACCTAACCCAATTTACGGAGATAAATCGTCTAAAAACCAAAATTAATAAAATATCCAGAATAAATAAAAGCCTGATGAATACATTATTATATGATTACAAATATTATAATCTCAATTTTCGAACAGCAGAGCTTTTTGACATCCGGTTAAATAAATTAGATAAATTATATATTGGATAGGCAACGAAACTTCCCACAGTGCCTTTAAAACTGATTTGATATCTCGCAAGGAAACGTTCACATTATCGAAAATATTAAAAAAGTAGAAAGGCTGCAGGCGTTGGAAATAATAAAACGTTCAACGAATTAAGAAAACTTCTAATGCAGCAACGAATGGTTTCAGTTTTACGTTTCAAATACTTCCCCATAAATGAGAAGAAAGCAGTCCATTCCAGTAAGCCAAGATAAAAACTTCCAAATAGTTTTCGATCAATTATCCTACTTTCTTCTATTGCTAAGCTATTTGAAAAAAATCAAAATACAGTAAAACTTGACTTAATGATCACTCGTGGTTCTGGCAAAATATTGCCCGTTAATAGAGGTGGTCGCTTAATGAAGGTTATGAGGCTACTAGAAGCGTCCAATATAATTTTGCTAATTCTTATAAAGTGAAGTATGTTCTCTTCAATATTTTTATTTACCATAAATTACAAAATACAATCGAAACAAAAGTATTTAGGAGCATTTGGCTCCTTTCGTTTAATATAAAAAACACCCTTCACTTGTCACTCATTCTCTTAGTCGAGACACTGATTCGATGACGATGGAAAGTGAGTTTTCTGTGAGCAGCCAGATTTATTTCGAAGCAAATAACGATGAATGTGATTATTGGGTACTAAGCTCGTTCTGAATTTTTTATAGTGCCAGTGTGTGTGTCTTTGGACCTCCGGTCTTGTGTCATTCCAACAGTGTATTTCGCGTGCGATATTTTAGGAGTGAATCTCGAATCCGTTGATTCTAACAGTAGAAATATGAACTAAGTTTGACGAAGTGTGTAAGTAAGTGTGAGTGTTTGTGTTTCCCTTTCAACTCGAGGCCCTTAGGGACTATCACTGAAGTGCGACGCACTCTAATTGATCATACCCTTCGCGATTGTTGGGAAATACGGGTGAATGTCCTGCAGGACGTGCATATGGTGAGCTTCCAATTGTCAATTGCACTGGCTATTTTTCGGATTCCGAGACGAAATCTATTCAATGCTGAGCACGGTGCAGGTTAATTGGTTGGTTGATTCCGAGTACGTCAACTGCTAAGGTAATTTGTCCCGTGAGTGTAGTGCATGTTTATTTCTCGGGACGTGGTGGTGATCTTCACCCGCTAGATGGAGAGATCTGCCGCCAACCTATCGTCGGCTAGCGAGATTTTCCCTCAACCAGGTATCTCCCTCAAGCGGGGCACCGCTCCAGCCGGGACAAGCTGAGCGTAATGAAGTGCATCACAGGTGTGATGTATGATGCAGGCCCTGGACGCGGTGGGCATCCAATTCTAGACTGGTGCTAGCTATGATTCGAATTCCCAGGGGCAAAGCTATTCTAATTTTGATCGTGGTGAAGTGCATGAATTACATGTGTGTGCATGGCGCAGCACCTGCGCGCTATGCGTTTGCTATTATTCGGATTCCCAGAGGACAGTCTAATTTTAATGCTGAGCGTGGTGAAGTACCTGTCAGTGTGTGTATGTCTCGTGCCGGCCATGGGCGTGGTGGGCCTCCAATTGCGTACTGGGCTTGCTGTTTCGAATTCCCAGGCGACAAATCTGTTATAGCGTTAGGGCCTGACGTGCACGTGTGCGTGAATGGCCCAGTAGTTGCGCGCCATGGGCGTTTTTAATAACGAAATCGTGAAAGTGTGGTAAAGTGCTGAGTGCATGTGTGTGTTTACATGTGTGGGGCATGACCTGTGTACCGTGGTCTTCTATAGATGAAAACTGTTCTAATGCTGAGTGTGGTGAAGTGCATGTGTGTGCATGGCGCAGGACCTGCGCGCCACGGGCTTCCATAAATTGGCGCTTGCTGTATTTGGAATTCCCACACAATGCTATTCTAACATCGAGCGTGGTGAAGTACGTGTGTGTCGTAAGGTCTGCGCACCTTGCGATTTTATAATAGCGAAATCTCCGAAGAAAATGTTTATTCTATTGCTAATACAAGGCTGAGCGTGGTGAAGTGCATGTTATGTGTGGGTTGTGGCTTGTGGTAACCTGTGCGCCGCGGGCTTCCAATTGTAGATTGGAGCATGCTATATCTAGATATCCAAAATAATATTATTCTGGGGCTCAGCGTGATGAAGTGCATGAGGTGAGGGTGAGTGTGAGTGTGAGTGTGAGTGTGAGTGTGAGTGTGTGTGTGTGTGTGTGTGTGGCGCAGGACCCGTGCGCCTTGAGATTTTTTTAAATAGCAAAACTCGAGTCTATAATGTTATTGTAGTGCTGAGTACGGTGAAATGCATTAAGTGCATGTGTGTATGCGATGTAGGACCTCCGCGCCGTGGGCTTCAATAGATGAAAGCTATTCTAGTGCTGAGCGTGGTGAAGTGCATGTGTGTATGTCCTGGCCGCCCGCTGGGGGGCCGGGTTCCGGGCCGGCCCCCCCCCCGACGCGCTGCTCGACTTCCGGGAGACCTTCTTCACGGCCGACAACGAGTCGCTGGGCGACAGCGTGGAGCCCGCGCTGGCGGCGCTGGCGGCCGCCGTCGACGCCTGGCCGGGCTACGAGCGGTTCGCGCCCAAGATACGCGCGCTGCGCGACGTCGCCGTCAGAAGACTGGTGAGAACTCATCATTTCGCTTCAATTTATATAATTAAAACATTGATACTGGTGACCTGCATCAGCAAAATTGCTTTATACATACTTACACACTAACGTGCATTTCACTACCACGCATGCCGGGAGATTGGTCGGGAACGCAGAGCTTGTGCGGTCTGGGGCGGTGTCCCGCTAGTGGAAGATATCGGGTTGAGGAAAACCCCGCTAGTTGACGGTAGGTCGGTGCCGGATCTCGGCATCCAATAGGTGAAGATCACAGCCACCTCCCGATGAGAAACATGTACTTCACTTACGGGACTAATGACCTTGGTAGTTGATACACCCGGAATCACTAACAATCAATCAATTAATCAATCAATCCGAGCCCTGGAGAAGCAAATATTGGCTCTTCTCAAACGACACTCATGAATACTGAACTTTCGTTCTTCTTCGTTGCATGAGGGTGCTGTGTCATAAGCAGTGACTTTGTTTGTTTAATAATATAGTTGTGACCATTTTGGAGAAATCGCGGTTGAATATAATCATATATTTTGATTTTTCTGACATAATCCAAACTGATTCATTCTATTTTTATACTGTTTATGGGCATCAAAGAAAACCATTGTTACCTCTCTGGCCATTGGTAAGATGCTTAGTTTTCCGTCAATTTATGTGTATTTTCGACAATAATAATACAGATACGATGTCGTTCTAACAATTTCACGCTACTTGGTGCTTATTTCGCACATGAGCACGATTAGCTTTTCCGTATAACCCGACGCAACGCAGTCATTTAAGAGAGTCGTCATTTTGCGAGGCACAAACCTATGGGCGGGGCACCGACTTCTGAAATACATTTTATTACGTTGGAATGAAAGAGCGATTTTAACACATTTTTTAATTAAGTTTGAAGAAATTGTTATCTGTTTAGTTTGAATATCAATACAAGTTGAAGGGTGAATATAGTAATTCATAAGAAAAACGCTCCAAGCTAAAAAAATCGTGCTCGACCGCAAATTCAAATTATATCCCATCAGTCAACTGCGGAAATAGCGTGTAATCAAATTGCTAGTCAATCCCTCGTTGGTGACAAGGAGTGGTGATGTGCAGGTGGAGGTGATGAAGCCGGACGGCGCGCGGCCGCTGGTGTTGAACCACGGCGACTTCTGGACCGGCAGCCTGCTCTTCCGGTACGACGAGCGGTCGGGCGCCGTGGCCGAGGCGCGCCTCCTCAACTTCCAGCTGGCGCGGTGGGGGTCGCCTGCGCTGGACCTGCAGTTCTTTCTCTACACCAGCCCTAGCGAGGTACGCGCTTCCGCTAACGGCGTGCTGCCCACTGCACACTCACTCCAACACGACTCGTACGCTTCAACTCGACGTGCTTTTTTTTTTGTGTGACAGAAGCATGCGTGCTAGAAACGGAGCTCATTTACTTGCTTGTGAACCGTCAACTGGAAATTTTGCTGACCGATCATTCGCAAATGTACTATCGCGTTGGAAGTCTTTGCGTTTGATGTATTGAGAAATTCTCATTTTATGCTGAGATGATAACTTACTGCAAAATTCCAACCTGCTTGATGCCCGAAAAACGCATTAATGCAAGTAATTTGACTTCTATTATTATTTGAAATACTTATGTGCTTGCGACATATTTAATTGAACGACGCCTCTGAACTGAACTGCAAGTTAATACTACTAGTGATAAAATAATAAAATTATCGCTTTCAACATAACGAAAAAACTGAAAAAATAAATTTCCAACGTGCGTTGTCGAAAGGCATGAATTTACTGCTGCCTCTATTATGAATAGAAAAGAGCGTAATATGAATCGGAAAGTTCGTATGACAAATTTCGCAAACATAATTGAAGACGCTTATTTTATATATGAAGTTGAGAATTTATGGGTTAAACTCTCATATATTGAAACGCTCTCCGTTTCTGTTGAATTATTTATGCAACCAGTTACCGAATTTATATCATTTTTGGGCGCCAGGAAAGAGTTGCGATTTTAAATTTCCCGCAAACACATCTAAAGGGGAAATAATTATCCTACTATCTCTGCCGGTTGGGTTCTTACGAAAATAATCGTCGCCGGCACTTTTTCCTAGCAAACGATCCGCTCTCCATACGGAAGAAGCGAGGAATCTGAAATTTGTTTCTGGAAAGAAATTATTAAACTATGGGCATAAGATGCTAAAGAAATGATAATCAGCTTTTCTTTTTCAAAATGAGAACGTTGTAAGTTTATTCATCGATTAATTCTTTGTAACATAAAATGTCACCTTGGTCATGACCGATAGTAAAAATTATTCTTACTATTTATATATCCATGCGCTCTTCTGTCGACCATCCTGTACACGTGGGGAAATTTCTCAACTGTAACTTTGCACAATTTCAAATTTACGAATGGTCACACTGTCGACCATCCTGTACACGTGGGGAAATCTCCCGACTGTTACTTTGCGCAATTTCAAACGATCACACTGTCGACCATCCTGTACACGTGGGGAAATCTTCCAACTGCCACATTGTGCAATTTAAAATTTCCCAACGGTCACACTGTCGAGTATCCTGTATATGTGGGAAAACCTCTCAACTGTCACTTTGCGCAATTTGAAAGTTCCCAAGATCACACTGTCGACCATTCTGTCAGGAAAATCTCCAACTGCACTTTGCGCAATTTGAAAGTTCCCAACGATCACACTGTCGACCATTCTGTTCATGTGGGAAAATCTCCCAACTGTCACTTTGCGCAATATGAAAGTTACCAAGATCACATGTCGACCATTCTGTACATGTGGGAAAATCTCCCAACGGTCTCCCTGAGCAAGTGGATAATTCTTCCATGCAAATGAATCTTCCCCCGGCCACTCGCCACACGGGTACGGGTCTGCGCGCGTGGTTCATCCGCAGAAACCTGCCAACGGCGCTCTGCCCGCAGGTGGTGCGCGCGCAGTACGGCGAGCGTCTGCTGGAGCTGTACCACCTGGCGCTGGTGAGCGCTCTGGCGGGCTTCAAGTGCTTCAGCGAAGTGCCGTCGCTGGAGCAGCTGCGCCACGAGATGACGGAGAAGGCGGCGGTGGGGGTGCTCACAGCCCTGTGCGTGCTCGGCGGAGTGATGGGCGGCCCCAACGCGCAGGCGGGCGACGAGGTGCACGACTCGCGCTACCGCAACGCTCTGCAGAGGATGCTGCCCATCTTTGAACAGCAGGGGCTGCTCTGAAGGCGTTTCTCATTGGAGTTGGAAGTAACTGCAGGTGACAGATCCATAACTGTTCACCCACTCGCATTTTGGTTTCAACTTTGCCTTTGGAAATGTACGTTCAATTTCGTCAACAGCAATGTCAATTGTTCGATGACTCCGAAAATGATACTTTGAGAACAGGGTAAGCCTTACAGGTGCATTTGTCATTGGAACTGGATATTTGTGAGAGGTTTGGTATTCATTCCTACTATTCAGGTCTTACAATTTTAATTTAAATACACCGTGTAATTGGAAATGGGCAACAAGTGAGTATTCCAGCAATGAATATCTTTCAAGGAGTAGGGTTCCTTCTCAAATCTCTCGATATTACAGAATATTACTACAACTGAATATAATTATAGGATCTTCAAAAATAAGTTTTAAAAGTGTGCTTGTTGAAGGTAATAATACGAAAAAAAACCTGTAAATATCTCATACTACATCAATTTGTGCCGAAGAATTGCTAACGTTACTGTCATTACAAGGATGTAAGAGATGATTTCAAGTTTGGAAACAGCTTGAACAAGTACTCATGCAAACTTCAGTCTCGGAGGAAACAGTTGCTATGAACATACAGTGACTACCTCTCTTCTCTCACATTAACTCCATGTTTGAGAGATAATTGTGCGACTTGCATTACCGGAAGTGGAAGCTATTTAATTTATATCAGCAAAACTGTTAGTTATCAGACTCGTTATTATTATTATTATTATTATTATTATTATTATTATTATTATTTTAATTTGTTCTTCTTACTAGGCGGTTTTGTCCTTCAAGGGTGCTGATACAAGATTTTCAAATCATAATAGCCTGAATAATCCTCAGGTCTGAGTGTCAACACTCTTATTTGCATAACATGAAGATATATAAAACAAATGAAGAATGGCGTTAAAATTTGGTACATGTGGTCAAAGAGTCATCTCAGAAATATCATTTTCTATGTTTCCAACCTATGGTATGGAACCAAAATTAGTGTCATTTGTATTAGCAACATTCTACTCCGTTCGAAGAATCACATCATGAACAAGTTTTAAAAATAAAAGGAACATATTGTCATTAATATTTTTTACAGACGCAAAGAAAACTACCATCAAATCAAGAACATATTTATTGGGATAATTATTTCATACTTGAATTAATTCGTAAGTTTATTTATGTAATGAATTATAAAATTTAAATCAAGTACATCAACATTTGTTTTCATTAAAATACTCATCTACAATCTCATTTCATTTTTCATTTCATTATCCCTTGAAATCTGATCCACTGTTGCTCCGAAAGAGAGAAGTAAATGTAGGAATGTCTTAATTTCATGCTACGATTAAAGTTTGGATGTAGCTCCACTGCTCTCTTTGAACTTAACTTCCACTGAACTGAACTCAAGCCCAGAAACGTGGGTGATTTAAAGGCTCTGAAATGGCGCCTGCATTACGAACAACCCTGCAACAGAACAACTCTTTTACCAATCCGATTACACTCAAACAACATTACAATTCTTATATTTTTTTTTCAAAAGTTCTAACTTCATGAAATTCAATTGAAGTCTGTTTTTGATAAGTAGACGAATAAATTCGTTTTTTGCAACTTGTTTTTTCTGAAGTATTTCTCTCTGGCCTGTGACCATTGTAAGTAAGTTGGGCCAAGCTAGTTGGTCTTCAGGTTTCTAGATCGCTTCCAAAACCCCAGCTTTGTGTCACGTGACCTTTACGATGTAACGAATTTTCTGGAAATTCTCACAGAAGAGCAAAACTATTCTTACTAAGTGCAACGATGTTGGTATAGTGATTTGAAATCTGTTCAAAAGCTTGGAGAGTCATATTTTTGTAGATCAAAGATTTTCGTCTGTAATGTTGAGAAGGAAAGCTTTATTCTCTCTTTATCAGATAAAACCTTCAGCCAATATCTTGATTTTTGTGAATCAGTTGTTGAGTTTTGAGATTTATCTGCGATCATATTTAATCAAAAATTCCATTTCTAGCAGGTTGCAATATTCAGTTAGGGATGGAATAATTAATATGCAATGTCAACCAACGCTATTGAATGTCAACAATCCTCACAAAACTTAATTTTTGGGCTGTTTTATTCACATCTAGGTAAAAACATTAGTAGTATCTGCGGTCACCACTAGAAGGTAATAGCTATCCTTACTTCTAGATAGTATAAACTCTGCGTTCAAGTATATATAAGCTCTGCTGCCAGTGGAAAGCTTTCAAGTCTTATTTTTCAAATTTTATGCTTAAAGTGACCTGCAACTTGCCTAGCTCATTCATCGTAAGTTCAAGTTCTCGGCAGCGTGAAACAAAAAAGAGGTTATCTGCTCAATGTTTCGAAAAAATATTAAAACGAGGTAAAAGACATTTGTAAAATACTTTATTTTGAAACTATCAAGGGTGCTGTAGTTGTCAATGTGAAGCTGTTCTTCAAGGCAAATTTCCGACACTCCTTCCGAAAAAGAAGTTGAAAATTGCTGTGAACTGATATTTTAATTCTGTTTTGTCATTTTGTTATATATGTGCCTTGTCAATTGGTTACTGTTAGTTACGTACCACTTTAAATGTGAAATTTTATAATTGATTTCTGATTAAACGTTAGCTGCGAGGTAACGAGTATTGAAAATTCTATCAAAGATAAATATTTCGTATCAATACTTCATCTACAAAATATCTATGCTTCAACATTCAGCCAACGATCATCAGATCTATTCGATGAAGTGAATTATTTGTACCATTGTGTTTCATAACACGTATCTTAAAAATTCCGAAGATTCACTATCTAATCACAAGACACTGCAAATGTGTTAGTCTTCGTTTGTATGTGTCATCTGCTAGACGTGTCGTTAACTGGCCATCGTGACAATTTACAGGGTAAGTACAGTACCTTTTTTTCTTTTCGTAGCTATTTCGTTATTAATTTTCTATACAAATTGTTCCATTATTTCAACAAATTCATGTTTTTGCTAAAGCAAATTGTTAACACGTGTTTGCAAAAGTTCGTTCAGGCCCAACGAAACAAGAACATTAGGAGGGATGAGTCAATCCGAAAATTCAATCCTCTTGATAAACTATATCAACAATCTTACAAAGAACTGCCACTGTTACTTAGTTATCTTAGTAGAACAAGTCTATGAAGTTATTTTAGGATTCATTTTGTGAAATTTAGTATTTAGATAGTCCACAACGTAAGAAAAAGCACCTATGACCATTAATAGTAAGTACAATTACTGAAGATTCACAAACGAATAACTACATTTTCTGGAATTCGTTCTTTTATATTTACGCGCTTATCTCCCACCACCGAACTCACGACACAGCTGTTATCTCTCAGTCAGTACCATATGATGTTGATCGTGGTCTCCTAAGATAAAATTAGATACAATTGCGATAACGGCTCGTCAATTTTATTGTGGTAAACTGCGACTTGACTGTCTCCTCTGGAATGTGTGACATTTTTCAGTATCAACCTTTGCACAGAAAGTGCGTAGCAAAGATTGCAAAGAAAAAAGCAAAATATGAGAAATGTACTGACTTTAGAATACTTCAAGAACTAAATTGTCAGTTATTTTGTTTACCTAGATTGCTCTCATATATGCACTTGTCTATCTATAAAATGTACAATAAGCAAAATGGGTGCAGATACGTGTTCAAATACGTAAAATAATATAAAGTAGATCTAAATTCTTTCTATTAGTATACGTACTACTGTAAACGAAGTGGGCAGATGAATAATCACATTGACAAAGAAGACATTCACAAGCAGAGGGTATTAATGGATTACCGTAATATCACATTTTTGGTCGCTGTAAGAAAAATTGAAAAGTTAGACAATAAAATCACAAAATTAACGACTCTTTGAACAAAATATTCTCTAATATTGGCTATTTTCTTTCAGTTTGCACTTCTTGCTAATAAATGTGAAAACCGTTTTTGCTCTGTTTACATTTACTAGATTCTGGTCATATTGAAGACCTAACTTCTAAATCTAGCCTGTAATACGTCATTAACACGTAAAGTGCATCAAATTTTCTGGTCTCATCAGGAGTAGTAGTAACACTGGTCTGTTTAATGAGAGTACACTCTTAAGAAGTATAAGCTCGGAGGCACGCTCGGGAATAGTATTAGTTTTAAACGTTTCCGTCTGCGGAATTACCCGTCGGAGGAAATTCGAGCGGTTGCAGCAAATATTCGACAGCTTAAATTGCCATAAACGAAACTTGTTAGTTCCAAACCTTCTTTAGCGTTGGAATTCGTGATTATCGTATCCAGAAGGTCTCCGAGCGTACCCGAGTTTCTGATAAATTTCTCTACAAAAAACGACTTTTCTCGTGCAGACAAAATCACACCTCGCACAAAGGTGAGGAATGGATGATCTGGAAGGAAACACCATTAAGACAACTGTTGAAACAATTTCATGATACTGGCAATTACTACAGGCCTGCCCTAGACAGCGAGAGACAGAGAGGAGAGTGAGAGAGAGTGAGAATGAGGTAGAGTAAGAATGAGAGAGTGAGAGAAAGAGTGAGAGGGAAACGGAGAGGGCGGGAGTGAAAGAGAGTGTGAGAGAGGGAAAGGGAGAGGGCGAGGAGAGTGAGAGTGAGTGAGTGACAGTGAGTGAGTGAGAGAGAGTGAGTGAGTGAGAGTGGAGGAGTGAGAGTGAGGAGAGTGAGGAGAGTGAGTGAGAGGAGTGAGGAGAGTGAGCGACTGAGTGAGAGTGAGTGGAAGAGGGAGAGTGTGAGAGGGAGGTGGGGGGGAGGGAGAGAGAGTGTGTGTGAGAGAGATAGAGAGAGAGAGAGGTCCATTCCTTTGCCCCGCCAATTCGACCCTTTTACAATACGCTTTACGCAAAAAAAATTAATATAGCCAAAACTTTCCAAAATGCATTGACATTATCATATGCGCACGTTTTGTTGAGCTTTCATTTGATAGTTGTGGAAGGAATAGGGCCGGAAGTCGGAAGTATAGGTAACTATTTTGTTAGCAATTCTAAAAAATGAAATCTATATTTCGTTATCGATCCATATAAGTTTTTAGTATCTCGGGAACAAACTAGTCTTTTCGAACGTTTCTAACCTTGCTTTGACGGTACTTCCATTCATCTTCCAGTTATTTATGGTTGAAAGGTTGGGAAGCAAATCTGGAGCCCAAGAAAACGTATGCAGATTCTCCTTCCCCCCATATGTCGCAAACAGCTTTTACTGTTTCTTGGCGAACTCAATTCAAATTTAAAGAATTGAATCAAAAGTCATGTATGCTGCTGATGTGGATATATATATATATATATATATATATATATATATATATATATTATATATATATATATATATATATATATATATATATATAGAGAGAGAGAGAGAGAGAAGAGAGAGGAGAAAGATAGACAGACAGACAGACAGACAGACAGACAACAGAGAGAGACAGACGAGAGAGAGAGAGAGAGAAGAGAGAGAGAGACAGACAGAGAGAGAAACAGACAGACAGAGAGAGAAACAGACAGACAGAGAGAGAGTGACTCTCCGTGTCGAGCCGTGTGAGCGCTTGCGGCAGGTGGCGTGCAGGGCGCGGTGCGGCGGTGGGGGGCGATGGTGCGGGGGCTGCGGGCCAAGCCGCCGCCGCCCGAGGGCGTGGACGCGTGGCTGGGGCCCGACTTCCTGGAGGCCGTGCTGCGGCGCGCGCTCAGGAGCCCGCTTGAGGGTGACGCGGGGGCGCGTCCACCCCGAGGACGAAGAGGCGGCCTCGCCAGCGGGGCCAAGTACAAGGTAATCGGCATCACTTCAAGCATGGTTCTCACTTCACTCTGTACAACTGACTCCGGTTATAGTGAACTTCTGGGAACCAACATTTTTGGTTCGCTATATCCGAGGTTCGTTATATCCGATGATGGCAAAATTAAATAAATTTCTCCATCACGGTTGGTTGTATTAACGTAGCGATTCAGCCAAATATATTACAGCACGAACTGAAAATTTCAATATTCTTATTTGTTCTTTAAAAAAATTCAACAAGATTTAATTTGAAGCAAGCAATCGCGCGTCGCTTCCGCCAGTTGTAGCTCACGCAGGACACGACATTTGTTCCCACAGTGAAACTGAGTGGCATATGGTCGTGAGTGAGGTGCCCATTGCGGGTCCGCTACCTTCACCTCAGGGGTGACTTCAATTATGACCTTTGTGCCGATGATACTTTTTCAACCTGCCTAGTGTTGGAATTTGTAACACTGACGCGATAAAGGGAATTAATTTCCAGGACGTTATTTCCTGCGTTCACTATTGTCGAGGTTCAGGTTCACTATAGCCCTTCATCAGCTTATTTGAAGCGGGACCAATGACTTGATTCACTATAACCGAGGGTTCATTATATCTGAGTTCACTATAACCGTAGTCGACTGTATTTGGGGTTTGAAAATCCCAAAAGCGTGAAGACCCGATCTACGCTCTTCCGCTCAACGAGCAATTCCTGAGTTTTAGTGAACGCAGGTATTGACACTGGTGCTTCTGGGGTTCCAATGCGTGATAAAACTACGGAAAAGTTCGTTAAAAGAAAGCGTGAAATTTCATGCAAGCTTAATCATACTAACAACAAATTATAAAGAAATAATTAGAATTAATAGTATCAAGGCGAAAATATGAAGGTTTTAGTCCCAATGTTACGTCATTTTATACTTCAAGGCATTAGGTATGTGCTAATGACGATGCTTCTTGTTCAATATTTCGTGAAAATATTCAATTAAAATATCAATAAGAGAATATTGTCGGCACTTAACAGCTTTTAAGATTTTCGTCTTCATTTGTAGGCGACGAAAGTGTATGGCTTCACAGTAGATACATTCCTGACATACTGTATCCAGAATCTGCTCTTTAAATTACACTTTAATATTTTTGCCAAAAATATACGAGTACATATTATTCTCACGTTTTCGTGAGAGAATGCGACTTCAATAAACTGGAAATTAGATTGGGTTCCGAAAAAGTCAGTGAATTAAAAAATCTTCATAGAAATGTAAACAAAAGATACAATGCATTTCTTGCATTATCACTTTATTGGACACAATTTGTTGTGAATTATTTTCTTTCAACTAAAAATGACAATTTCTAAGTAATTTTAATTGCTTTTTTCTGAGTAAAACGGTTCTCTTGCAAGAAGAAAATTTGTTTATGAGATCCTTTCTTCTGCAATGACAATATAATAATTCTGAGGAGTGACACAGTCTCTGATCACTCCCCAAACAGTTCTGGTCTTGGAGGTTCAAATTTCGGTCGCTCTCTACGGAATTTAATACGGACAAAACAATAACTCCGCAGGCATTCCTCGACGTTTCCTCTTTTCTACAGTATTTATTCCACATTCACACTAACATTATTACCATAAAATCATCAACAATGGCCGGCAATCCATGAAAACCATTCTTCCAGGTGGGGCAAAGAACTATGTTCTGAGAATCACAATAAATAATAATGTATGCAGTCGACTACCAACTATAGTAGACTCTGATATCGTTAACCCTCTGTTATAGTGAACTTAAATCACTGGTCCAGTTCACTTATTAAAGCATAAGAAAAATTCGGTTAGTGAACCAGAACCTCGCCTATAATGAACTTCGGAAATGCGTCCTGAAATTAATACCTTCTGGGACAATAATATATTGCCTCAGGCCACAAATTACAACACTAAGTAGCCTGAAAATATTGTCGGCCAAGGTTATAATTACAGAAATCTCCCCGAGGTGAAGATAGCGGACCCGGGATAGCCCACGTTACTGACGACCTTATGCCCTCCAGTTTCACTGAATCGTGCACCGCGTGCTCTACTACTAGAGAAGGCGGCGACGCGCGATCGTAGCTTTAGTTTCAATCTTCATGTTACTTGATATTCCACGGAGCGCGTAGTGTTAGTTTCTACGCAGATGATCGGATGCACGTTACTGATGCAGCCTGACGATATCCGCCATTGCCGTGCGGAAAGCGATCATTTCATTAGCCGATTGCGCCATTCCCGCTACCGAAAGCATGTCTTGTACCGTAAGCATCGTAGGCTATTAAAGGCATTCGAAGTACTTCGACGGTGTTACAACAGTGCAAGAGAGGCTTTGAGGGTGTCAGGGCATTACGATACTTAGATACAGAGGCCAATGCAGATGCAAACATGGAAGAACACAAACTCTGGAGAATGACATAAAGAATGAAAAGTGCAGAGAAATAAACAATTGAAATAATTTATTTTTTAAGGAGAAATAAAGATATTGAAAGTTTCAGTCCGTGCTGTTAATGTATTTTGTTGTATCTCTATCATTAACTAAACTCAATAGTTATGGAGAAATTCTATTTAATTTGACATTGTCGGATGTAAAAGAACCTCGGATATAGTGGACATCGGATATAGTGGACATCGGATATAGTGGACATCGGATATAGTGGACATCGGATATAGTGGACATCGGATATAGTGAACCTCGGATATTGTGAACCAAAATGTTTGTCCTCATAAGTTCACTACTCGCGAAGTCGACTGTAATTACCGGTGCTTGAGAAAAACCTGCAGTATACAATCTCAGCAACGCGATGCATCGCCGTGTCGCAGGCGGACGTGCGTCGCGCGCACGTCAATTAGGTCGCCGGGGCGCGGGCGAGCGGCGCTGCTGGTGAAGCGGAGCCCGCGGGCGCCAGGGCAGCGCGCTGCGCCGCCTGCGCTATTCGCCAGGGCGCGCCGTCTACGGCTCGCGCTGCCCGACATGGCGCGCCTGCAGGCCGGCACCTGCCGCCCGGCGCTGCCCGCCGCCGCCGCTCGCCGCCAAACCGCTTCCCCTGCGACCGCACAGACGCTCGTCATCGGGGTGAGTGCACACACAACACCCTCTTGTGGGAGAAAACTGTCTGTAGGAGGTTTGGGAGTAGTGGTGCAACAATTGCCCACACTTTCGCATAATATTTATGACGTTTCGTATGTTATAACATTAGCCGATGAAGTGAAAAATTGAAAATCTCACGGCTAGCTATTATTTTTAATGTTTTCACGATGAGCGAGGGGTGACTCCAATGGCGAACTACATGTCTCTACGAGAATTCCCAATCACGCTTGCAGGCCCGACGTCTGACGTTTGCCCAGGACTAGTTTTCCTCCAGTACATTGAGTCTAAGTCATTGGGGTGAGTGCACATTTACCTAGGAAGATGCGGAACGACTGGTGGTACAACAGCACACATTATCATGAATGATGTGGAACGGTTATGTAATACCGGTGAGTCGTTTAAAAAAATATCGCCGAGTTCTCTCCAATTACATGGACAAATGTAATTTAGTGTAATGATGCTGACAAACGCGTCCACACTGCAACAGTTTCTTAGCGATTTCTCTTCTGCTGTAGCGTCTAGGAGTTTGGGTTCATCTAAAATACGTTTTTCAGATATAGACGATGGGAATGGATAATTTGTGAAATGACGGAATTTGAATGCTTATTTTGACAATGCTTTATCACGCACGTCCCTGCAATCACTCCTGATTTTAAATGATCAAGACTTTAATCCAATAGCTGCCTTCAAGAATTCCAGTTCACTCGATATTGGAAAAACTCTGGAGTCTACAACAGTATTTGAAGTCTTGCAAATGAACCTATTGTTCAGGTAGGCGTAGTAACCGAATAACACAAGAATCACAAAATCTTGCTACAGAAAACTAAGCTTTCATGCGCAAACAACATAGATTAGTCATTGTTAAGATTATGACGATCATGCTTATGTGTTTTTACCTAAAATTACTTACTCTGCATTTGCTCATTATATTTCTTATGTCTCACTAAAACACAGACATCTATTTGCACTAGTGATGCTATCCTGCACATACTCTCTCGCAATATTTCAAAATTTTCTATTTTCAGAAAAGTCAGTGAATTCAACGAAAATGAGACCCGCGCCATTCTTTGAACCGTCTCTTCTTACCTATCCTGAAAATTATAAAGAAAAGTTTGGACTGGTTTTGAGAAAATAATTGTTAAAACAATTTTATTGCTTATACCTGTAATTTTGCACCAAAACTGCACAAAACTTCTCGTATTTTTGAGAAAACATGAACCTAATCTTATTTTAAAATATATTGTTAGAGAACAGGTATCATTAAGGAAAATATCTGTATCTTCAATATTATAGTTCAAGCAAGACGCATAGAAAATGCACTTCGTCAATTTTTGAAAAATCAGGGATTTTAAGGAAGATGAGACTTACACCATCCTCTTAAAAAGCGTCCTTTACGCTAACAGAAAACAAAGTTGACTAAAAAATGTTGGAGCCATTTTTGAGAAAGATTTTAAAAATGTCCTTGAAGATTCATATCAAATACCATCACAAATCAATATATCCCTTTAAAACTTTCAAAGCCTAAATCTTGTTTAGATCAATTAGGGGATATCAATTTTGGAGAAAATCGGCTAGCGTTGACCACAGATGGACAGAAAGGCCTTTCGCCATCAATCGCACTTTCAGCTTCAAGTATCCACCAAATATGGATTTTGGTTACATCACATGTTTACGAAGTAAGTTTTCCTGCCGAAAATCCGCCGTCTTCCGGCGCACGAGTACGCAACTTTCTCTTCTGTCAAAGTAGATGTGAAAATTAAAACCATGACCTGGTGAAGCACAGAAAGATTTGAGAAGTAGTAGGGTTTCAAAAGCACATTCTTTCTGCGTTATTTGTAACTATTATACATTTATAATATCAACAGTTCCAGCGCAAAATGTCACCTGTTTAAACATGACTACAAGAAGTTTCACTGCCAGATATAGGTAACTTCACTTGAATATCGCCTCATAATTCAACTCATTAATAATAATAATGTCTTTCGTAATGGTGAGGCTCAGACCATAGGGCCTGCTCTTCATAACCACTGAGTCTACATTGATACAGGGTAGTAACATAAAAGAGGAGGAAATCTGCACATTTAGTAGGAGTGCAAGGCAGGGACCATCGGCATACGCCTTAAGCAGTTGAGTAAACCCAAGCCTCAAATCAGGATGGCGACAGCGCCGAACAGTATCAATGTATAGAAAAGGAAGAAAACCTGTGCGTCACCTCTCCCAAGTGTTCCCAAACGCGGCGGAAGTGTTCCGCGACAGTCATTGTCGGCACTCGCGCCGATCTACTTCCTGCGACCACATCGAGCCGCACGTCAATGGGGTGAGTGCATATGGACTGAAACAATTACACTCATCCATTACAAGAAACAGACCAAAGTAACTAATTGCGCTCACGAATCCCAAGCGAGGTGCTAAAGTGGATTTCGCAGCTCATCCACAGCAGTAATTGATGTGCTGCTTAAACATCTGGGTCTACTGTTGTACCTCTGTACGATTTCAAGAATTGTAGCCTTGCGATTCCTCGTAATAATACGAGATAATCCTTTCCACTACCCTTTGCATGTAAGGTACAATAGTCGATCTCCATTGTTGCATACTTTTGATTTGAGTTGACAAACAGAAGCACAACTAGCATCAACAAGACTTTGGGACTACACTGTATAACACTTGTGCAGCCGTTCGATTTCCATTATAAACTCGCCAGTGATATTTTTCTAATTATAAAACCCCAGATGATAATGATGTAATAACTATGAACTGTCAATGTGTGTGTGTGTGTGTGTGTGTATTTGTTTGGCTTGCAGGGGTCTTGCGCCATTGAGATTTTGATAGTGAAACTCAAGCCCGAATGTTGTTCTAATGTCGAGCGTGGTAAAGTGCATGTTCGTACTGTTGTGTGTGTGTGTGTGTGTGTGTGTGTGAGAGAGAGAGAGAGAGAGAGAGAGAGAGAGAGTGAGTGTGTGTGTGAATGTGTGTGTGTGTGTATGTGAGTGTAACAAGACGAATAATGTTATTCTAATGCTCAGCGTGGTAGAGTGCATGTTTGTGTGGTGTAGGACCTGCGCGCTGTGCCTGTCTTCAAATTCCCAAACGGTAATGCTATTCTAATGCTGAGCTTCGTCAGAGTGCATGTATGGCGCAAGGACCTGCGTAGTGAGCACTGTGATAGTAAAACTCTCAACGGTAATGATATTCTAATGCTGAGCGAATGCATGTGCATTAACATGGAGTGAGCAGCGCAGGACCTACGCGTAGTGGTCTTCAATTGTAGATGAGGCGATTCTACATATTTTTGAATTCCCGAACGATAATACTACTATAATACTGAGCGCGTGAAATTACATAAGCAATATGTGTCTATGGCGCAGAGATGCGAGCCGTGGTGCTTCCATAAGTCAATGCTATTCTAATGTTGAGTGTGGTGCAATTGCCGAGTGCGTGTGCGTGTGCATGAGGCCGCAGGGCCTGTTGTGCGCTACATCTCCGAATTCCAAAACGACAACGCTATTCTAATGCAGAGCTTGGTGAAGTGCATGCGTGCGTGTGTGATGTGGGGGCACTGAGCATGTGTGGCGCAGGACGGACCGTAAAGATTTTTGATTGTAAAATACAAGCAATCGCCTTCCAATGCTGAGTGAGCGGAAGTGCATCTGTGTGGGTGTGCGGAGCACAGCCTGTCACCGTGATCTTCCAAATTAACAGATTGGCGTTTCTTGTGCTAAATTTCCCAACTAATAATGCTATTCTAATTCAGGTGCGATGAAATACCTTATGTATTACATGTGGCGCAGTACCTGCGTGCCAAGGATATTTTATAACAGCAGAACCCTAGACGACAAGTACTAATTTAACGATGAAGGGGGCGAAGCACTGGGTGCATGTGTGTGTGTGTGTGTGTGTGTGTGTGTGTGTGAGAGTGTGTGTGTGAGTGTAGCGCATTACCTGCGTGTCTGATCCACAGAGACAAATGCAATTCTAATGCTGATTGTGGTGAAGTATGCTCTGTATGTGGATGGGTGGCACAGGGCCTGCGCGACGTGGTTTTCAAGCAAAATCTCACACGCTAAAGCTATTTAATGCTGAACGTGGTGAAATGTAACAGGTGCATATGTGTATGGGGTGTAGAACCTTCGCAGTGGGCTTGTATAGATGAATGCAATTCCCCAATGCTGAGTGTAGTGAAGTGCAGTGCCAAGTCCATGCGTGTTTGGGGTTACAGGAACTGCCTTCCATGGGCTTCTAGAGATGAAAGCTATTCTAGTGCTGAGCGTGGTGAAGTGCATGTGTGTAGGGTGTAGCCAGGACCTGCGCGCCAGTGGCCTTCTATAGATGGCTTATTCTAATGCTGAGCGTGGTGAAGTGCATGTATGTGAATGCAGGTCCTGCGCGCCGTGAGCTTCTAGAGATGAAAGCTATTTCAATGCTGAGACTGGTGAAGTGCATGTGTGTATGGGGTATAGGACTGGTGAGTCAGCTTCTATGGGAAGATGGCTATTCTAGTGCTGAGCGTGGTGAAGTCCATGTGTATGGGGTGTAGGACCTGCGCCGTAGGCTACTATAGATGAAAGCTATTCTGCAATGCAGAGACTGGTGAAGTGCATGAGTGTGGGGTGCAGGAACTGCGCACCGTGAGCTTCTATAGATGAAAGCTATTCAGCTGCTGAGCATGGTGAAGTGCATATGTGTTTGGGGTGTATGACCTGCGCGCCATTATTGGGCTTCTGTAGATGAAAGCTATTCTAATTGCTGAGCGTAGTGAAGTGCATGTGTGTAGGGTGTAGGGCTGCGCATGGTGCCTTCTATAGATGAAAGCTATTCTAATGCTGAGCGTGGTGAAGTGCATGTGTATCAGTAGGTGCAGGTTCTGCGCGCCTTGAGCTTCAGAGATGCAAGCTATTTTAATACTGGAATTTAGTGAAGTGCATGTGTGTATAGAGTATAGGACCTGCACGCCGTGAGCTACTATAGATGAAAGCTATTCTAATGCAGAGACTGGAGAAGTGCATGTGTGTAGAGTGCAGGAACTGCTTGCGGTGAGCTTCTATAGATGAAAGCTATTCTGGTATGACATGGTGAGAGTGTGTATGTTTGCAGTGTATGACCTGCGCGCCGTGAAGCCTATAGATGAAAGCTATTCTAGTGCTGAGCAGGTGAAGTGCAAGTGTATGTGGGGTGCAGGACCTGCGCCTTATTGGGCTCTAGAGATGGCTATTCTGGTGCCGAGCATGGTGAAGTGCATATTGTGTGCAGTGCAGGACCTACGCGCCGTGAGCTATAGATGAAAGCTGTTCTAATTGCCTGGCATGGTGAAGAGCCATGTGTGTGGGGTGCAGGACCTGCGCTTAGAGGATGAAAGCTATTCTAGTACTGAGCATTGCTGAGAAGAGCATGTGTGTGTGTTTGTGGTGCAGGACCTACGCGCCGTGGGCTTCTATAGATGAAAGCTATTCTAGTGCCTAGCATTGTGAAGTGCATGTGTGTGTGTGTGCGGTGCAGGACCTGCGCGCCGTGGGCTTCTATAGATGAAAGCTATTCTAGTGCTGAGCGTGGTGAAGTGCATGTGTGTAGGGTGCAGGACCTGCGCTTGAGATGAGCTATTCCTGGTACTGAGCATTGTGAAGGGGAGAGCATGGGTGTGTGTGTGCGGTGCAGGACCTGCGCGCCGTGGGCTTCCGCGCGGCGGACGCGCAGCGGGGCCTCAACCTGGAGCACTGCACGGTGGCGCTGCGCGCGCTCGCGCTCTTCCACGCGGGCTCCGTGGCCATGCGCCTGCACCGCCCCGACGCGCTGCTCGACTTCCAGGAAGACGCTATTCACGGCCGACAACGAGTCGCTGGGCGACGGCGTGGAGCCCGCGCTGGCGGCGCTGGCGGCCGCCGTCGACGCCTGGCCCGAGCTGAGCGGTTCGCGCCCAAGATACGCGCGCGCTGCGGCGTCGCCGTCAGAGGGCTGGTGGCCAAAGCGTCAAACTGCGCTCCTCCGATCTACGTCAATAAGCTATGTTTCCGTGAGACTCAATTAGGTTGGCTTGATTAGATGATTTGGTATTTTGTGCATTTACTACTGCGGCCGTTAATGTCACTACGGCGTATATATAGTGTCCCAAGAAGTGCCTGCATTTCACCTTTGGAACATTCGCTGAATCTTCGCCCCGTTTGCAGGCTTTCCACCTCCGGTAGGTAACTTTCTCTATCGGGAGACAACTTCTCAGTTGGAAGATGATCTAAGCTTCGAACAGTCCTGCGTCTCGTATGTAACATTAACGCAAATGTAACGATATTTATAAAAAAGGAAAAGGGAACATGAACAGGAGGGCATAGCGGTGATCCGTGTCCGTTATATAGTACTGCTCGGTTCTCGCCTTGTACTGATAGAAGAAATCAAGAAAAACTACCAGAGAACCCGGTCGTTATAACTCTCTTCCCAGGCAGTTGCTGAATTCGATTTAACTATAAAGAGTCGAAAGTACGCTACCGACGATACTCGAACCGGAATACTATAATCTATGCGTCAGCGACGCCTGCTGTTGGCACAGAGTGCTGCAACGACCCTTTGCAGCTAGTGTCTTGATTGTATGTGAACTCAAATGGGATTGGATTTGATTGTATTGCACTCTAAACTCAATAGGTTTAGTCATGGATCACGAGGCAGCAGTAGTTGGAATCATGCAGGTCTGGAGTAGACGATGTAGATCTCTATAGATACAGACGAGAATGTTTATGGGACTTACAGTATATAGCATGGTAAAAACCAGACCTATTTCAGGCATAACCAGAGAGAGAGAGAAATTAAAGTCGGAAAGGCAAGTCTGGTCTTGGAGGCCGGCAAAACCCGACCGAACCAAGAAATAATATTTTTATTTATTATTTTCCATATTTCCTGAATAGTAAGTACGGTGTATTAACTGAGGCGTAAAATTTTCTAATTCGCCATTAATGACCACCTATTAAATAGATACTTTTGTATGCTATTAAATCTCTAGTTGAAAATTTCGAGATGTTCGCATAATACGTAGATTCGAAAAGTACAGACGATGAAGCTGCTTCGTTACCCAAACTAATAACTTAATTTTCACGTGAATGGATTAGTGGATACGATAAAGACATTCTTTCTCACCACCCAACACTAGTTCGGTATGATAATGTTCTGGTATTGGCGTATTTACTTGAGTAGAGCCAATGAAGCCAGACGAACGCAACCGCTGGTTCTCAACAAAATCGACTTCCAGGGCAGACAGCCTGCTCTTCACCTACGACCCGCACTCGGGCGCTGTGTCGGAGACGCGCCTGCTCAACTTCCATCAGGTGCGCTGGGGATCGCCGGCGGTGGATCTCCAGATCTTCTTCTACTCCTGCCCCAGCGAGGTAAGCAAGCAGATAGCGCCAAGGGAAGAGCTTCTGGGTTTTCTTCTGGGTTTACGAAACGGGAATATACTCGTGGTGGAATGCGGTGTAAGAAACTCAATTTTCCATGTTGATATTATTTTCGATGAAAATATAGTAATATTTTCCTTTATTTTGCTTACTGACGTTGTAATCGGAGAAACATTGTTTAGTGGGAAAATTATACTTTTTTCCGGCTGAGATAAAAACGCACAATTATTTGCGATCTGCTACATATCAATTAGCCAAAGGCTGGGGAAGGAAAGATGGTTGTAAACACTTATTACCCGCTCGGTTTTGAATATTTACCACATCAATTTTTAACAAATCAGTGTGAAAAGTAATTAACAAATTTGTCTTGTATGATAAAAATTGTCAGCATGACGAATTTACGAAAATCACGGCCAAATAATGAAAACTGAACTGAAATTACAAAATAAATAGCACATTGTATAACTATAGAAACAAATGCCGTAAAACTGCGGAAATGGAACATCCTTGTGCTTGTGAAAACCATTTAAAGGAGTAAAAATATGAGCGTCATTGGAAGGTTCTGTAGAGGCATACACTCTATTTCTAAAATCCGCACAGGTATAGAATCTATTTACTAACACAACCGCTTATAGATAGTTTGAGACTAGTAATCAGTGAAGTGATGAAATCATGCAGCAACATTGACACATCACTGCAATGAGTCGCTCTCTAACCGCGTCAGAATACTAGTGCTATGACATGTTTACATTGCAGGCGTTTCTAAAAATGGCGGGTACTTATACAAAGGACGCATCAACTGCACTATGGTTGTCGATATGCTAGAGTACTGAGAGTTATAACCCCAGGTAGGTTTTCGTACCCATCTAAAACAAAGATCCGACGCCAATCTAAGACGGCCTTGTAGACTTTCTCTCTCCCAGGTTATGTACCCAAGGGGCATCGCCCTGACAGGACAAGCACTAATCGTAGTATAAGGCATGCAGGTAGTATGTGTGTAAAGGAAGAGGCCAAGTTTGAGGAAGGAAGACTG
This sequence comes from Teleogryllus oceanicus, assembly GCA_964035755.1. Taxonomy (NCBI): domain Eukaryota; kingdom Metazoa; phylum Arthropoda; class Insecta; order Orthoptera; family Gryllidae; genus Teleogryllus; species Teleogryllus oceanicus. The sequence goes on along the minus strand of CAXIVR010000002.1, from coordinate 212,806,548 downwards.
CATGTGGTCCGTAACGTTTGGTAGGATGCTGCAACAATTGTTAGGGTGCTGCAAGTTGCTGAGCTATTTCAGCCAATGATATGTAATAATAATAATATGTAATATATATGTAATAATAATAATAGAATTTCGCCTGCGGAGATTGCGCGCGCAGTGCGGCGACGTCTCGTGGAGCTGTACGCAGGCGCTGGCGGACGCGGCCTGTCGGCGCTCAAGTGCTTCGCCCAGGTGCCGTCGCTGGAGCAACTGCGGCGAGATGGCAGAGAAGGCGGCGGTGGGCGACTGGCGCTATGCGCATGCATGGCCGCGACCCCGCGCAGCGCCTAGCGCACTTCGAGAACAGGGCCTGCTGTGGCGAGCAAGGGATGGACCACAGCCCTCCACAGACTCGCACCACTTTGGGATCAATCTCGGACATCACACACTTTGGGATTGGAGGCGAAATGTTGATTGTCGGAGGTTTCTAATTAGTTATTCGTTTTCCAACTGGTCTCGCATCAAGATTTAATCCATCACCTAAGTGTGTTGACCAGGCTCGAATATGCCGATGAGCCAAATCGTAAAAGGCATTTTGCCTTTTTTTTTGCAGAATTACAATACTATCTCCACACTGCGTTATAAGAGGAGTAGCGATGTGTGTGCATCAGCAATAAAAGTGGTGATGTTACACTGGTATTTGTCGTTTAACGGCGTTCTAATAACTACCGCCTTGCTAAACATCATCATCCTTAGCTCTGCAGTTGTACTTATCAAATATACATCTGTCTTAGACCTCGTTCTACGGAATCATAGAAAATTGGATTCGTAACCATACTTTGACCAATTATGCTTGAATTTTCTGTCGGCGTAATAGTTTTTAAACGGCATATAATAATATATAATGCAATAGCCAATCATTAGATATTGTGTTTCCGCGAAATATCCTTACATGAGTTCAGGCAGTACGTCACAATCCATTACGATTATTTCTTTTGTCTTCCTCAGCACCACTGATATCAGTAAAAAGTTCAATGTACCCTCATTATGGTACTCCGTTGCTTGGTGTAATTTTCCTGTATTTCGTGGTATGATAGCACAAATATTAAATAAAATCAAGAAAAAATGCTATGATCACCAAAATATAGATTTAAAAACTGTTTTCATATTCTATTTTACAATTGCCATCTGTAATTATTTGTATTCTGATTTTTTGTCGATTTTAATAAAATAATTAACAAAAACAGATCCCCAGAATATTTGTTTTCTGCATTCGAAAATGCGTGCTGAATTTCTTACGAAAATCATGTGAGTTAATGAAGTAGTATTAGAAGGAAATTGCTTCCTTAGTGAAAGTCTCCCCAAGCGGATGTTTTGCGCCTGGTTAGCAGTCTCCGGCGCCAGTGCGGGCGCTCTACGCAATTGCGTGTTGCAATGTGCGGCGTCAGCTAACCCGGCCTGTTCCGCCAATACGCTACAGGAACTGCAATGTTTCTACCGTTGGCAAAGGGGCTGGCGCCTGGGACACTATATATGATGGAAGTATACCAATACCTCCTCATTAAACCTAGAGCGTTGTAGCGAGGAAAGTGTTAACAATACCACTACTATTTTTTGCCACTATTTAGAGTAAATAATTGCCAAACAAATCCTTATTTATTTTAAATTATAATGTTGGAAGAGAAGATAGTCGCAAAATAACCCAACAATTGGGATGTTGAATTTTCTATCATGAGTTGGAATAATACAATTTATAGTATCAAAGACATTAATTCAGTGCTTTTCCCATTCCTCGGTTTTCGTTTAAAAATTAAATCAAAATTATCATGTTAAGGACACGATCGGCTATTACTCAATTACTTGTTCCTTTTCTTTACATACGAAAGGAAGAAAAACCGTGCTGAAACCATCGTTCCACTTTTCATTATCTTTATCAAAAAATATATTTCGATTTCTTGAGTATCGCTAAAAAGGCTGCAGGCGCAGCGGAGAGAGTCATCCACGATCACGGACGCTCCGCTCCTGTGACCGTTAAATCGATATCAATGCGCCTTGGCCTTTGTCTTGAGTAGGACGTCAGCGCGCATGTGCTGTCGCCTCAGATCCGACTTGACGACGTTAGAGGCATTCGCCAACGGCCTGAGCTGCGCTCGCGTACTGCCTGCGTTCCATGGACGCTCTGGTGCCTATTGCCTTATGGCCCCTTTTGGAAGGCCAGAATCAATGAAAAATATAAATAAATTCAAAGGAAAAAGATGATTTTTTATTTCCTTAGGCGTTGCTTAAACGGTGCACGCAGAAGAGGCGCCCCTGCAGAATAGACACTACGAGCGTGAGCGCATATAGGAAACGATAAAGACCGATAGAATATGTACTACGTGCCAGAGGATCAGGAAGCAGATAGTTCCTATGTATGTGTGTTTAATGTATTATTCTGCTGTTTGGCAGTCAAACTTTCATTAGAAACAAAGATCATTCATAAACCTGGAATTCATCTCTCAGAACAAGAGTGTCTCGTCTCGAATACTGTGCGTTCCCTCTCTCCAAAGATTTTGAGAGGTACATCACCAATACGTCCTCGGGGCTTAGCTCTGTGGCAAACGTGCTCGCTTGCCATGACGAGACTCCGGGTTCGATTCCCGGTCGGGCAAGATTATCATGTGCACTTTCCTGGCTATGTACTAGTATCCATGCTGCTGTGTGATGATGGGAAAACTCACTTCTCAGTTGAAGGCCAGAATACAGCGTGGGATGTCTTCGTGCACAATACAAGTACCCTCCTTAACCCATGGCCCGCGAGGCGGAACCTGCTAGTAGGCCTGTAGCACGCACCGGTGCCGCGCTGAAATGCAGACAAGCAGATATACATCAACAATGTCGTCGTACTTGAATGTATTTGCGTACGTGATTGTGCTTTGCTTTTGATTTTCCATTAATGCTTTACCAGAATCCATAACTAGTGATCTACTGTAGCAAAGCTGCTCAAGTGTTGGACGACATTCCAAATATTCGATTGAGGAATGATGAAATATACCAGAAGAATAAATCATTTTAAAGATCGGGTTTGGAAGGCACCGTCAACAACACAGGTGAGTCTTAAAACATTTGTAGTGAAATAATTTTTCCACTGTGATTATTTCCAACGATAACACAATTTGCGATGCGCAGTTGTTAGCCATATTGCTAAGACGGAGCATAATAAAGAAAGTAAGTGAAATTTCACCTAGTTACTTTCCAGTCAATGAAAGTACCAACTTTTATACTTGACGTATCAATAATACCAAATGACAAATCATTTGTATTTAACTCTTCTAATAATCTATTATCATAAGTAGAAACTGTAGACAAAATCTGGGATAAATGAAGTCATCATTACAATAGATTAGATAATTTGCTTTACACATAAGAACTATGCCATACACGTGTTTCAGTTTATAAATGTAATTGGCTCTGTAAATAATATAAACAAAATCGTATAGAAGCATTATCTACAATGCAGCTCCAAATTTACCTAAATAAAATTATTTCAGCAAGAAACTTGCAGTCAACACAGATTAAACACTTAGAAACCATTATGAAATTTGGCCAATATTGGCGCCATCTTGTGCATCATGCGATGTACGAGGGCAGACTGTGAGGGAAGAGGAAGGAGAAAACTAGGATGAAGAAGTTAGTCAATAAATAAATTGTGATGGGCTGGATCACAAATTGGGATTGCTCATTTGACATATACGTTTGAATCCAGCCCATCATAAGTATTTATTGACACCTGTGGACCCTACTACCTTTCCTCGATCTGCCCTCGTACATCGCGCGATACAAAGATGGCGTCATAATGAACAGAACTATAATATTTTAAGTGTTTGTCTATGTTGACTGAAATAATTTCTTAAATATTTATTTGTAAATTGCGCTTAAACAGAAATTTGTTTATCTATAGGAAAAAGCAATTTACTATAAAGCTACGTGTATAACATAATTTTATGTGAAATGAAGTATTCAATCTTTATTGTGATTTGTCTCATTATCCCAATTTATCATGGAAAATACCACAAAATCTCCATGCCACCACAGAAACTATGAAACTGTTATTACTATCTATATGTAGTCATATTTAAAATCAAAAGATAGTTGAATAACATCTCCGAAACTTAAAATTAATACAAATAATATCTTTACAGCATTACTTGTCCCAAGTTTCCCAGTATATTGTTAGGAAAATATATTTCTTCATCTTGAACCGTTTAAGAAGCCATGAAGCCATGCCCATAGTAAAGTTTGCTAGAATGAAGAAATGTTTCCCCCAATGGTGACCTTTTTCCTTGTGGGAAAGAAAACCAGACAAATTGATGAAGGAAAATATCAATGAGTTTTATTGGTAATTAATTAATTAACAACACATAGTTTATCAGGTTCATATCAGAATACTCATCTTCATCATATATTTTATAAACCTGAAATTAAATCCAAACAGTATAAAAATTTTGGACATGTTCTTGATTATATTGATCCATGGTCAATTTCATTAACCCGCATACAGAATGGCACGAAGAAAGAAAATACTCTGATGAACCATTCCGCCACTTCATCGAATATGGTGACTAGTACCTGTGGGAGAGGATATCACATTAGGTGTCGTTCTGCAGGTGGGTTGATAGAGAATCGAAATGAAATTAATGGGGCGACCGAATTTCAATGACACTGTTTGCCTTGGCGTTTGTTCACCACGGCTGTTTTATCTCTCTGCTCCCCCAAACCGGTACAGCGCAGGAGTGGAGTATAATCCATTACTTAATATGAAAATATAATTTTAATTTTTTTGTAACATAGCCACCGTGATGGCTAGTACGGGTTGTAAATTTAAAAATTCTCTCAGACACACATAAAAAGCGTTACACTTGTGGATATTTTAGATGATTTGGCTTAGTCATTACGTTACTAAAAGTTTTACAGACTGTTAAAAAATTATCGATACTTTATTAAACTAGTTTCTATTTGGAAGTCTCTTGGCAGTTGTTTTTCCTTTTTAATTTGATGAGAATATTACTATACTGGTCTCACCACAACACTGCCCTGACATGGACTGAATTTGATCGCAGTTGTCTTATTTAACAGAAGGTCTGTTTCGATCCCTGCATACGTAATGATCAGAGTGATGCAGACTGACCAAGGTTGCTGACCTCAACGCATCGGACGGGGCGACGTCTGCGGCAAAGAAGGTGACAGTCTGTTACCGTGACGCACAGCACTGGATAGCATTTGTTAGAGTGCGCATGTTGCAGTGCCGGGTGTTTATTTTATTTATTTATTTATTTATTTATTTGTTACTTATTTACTTAGTTTTTAGAATGTTCAATATTGCAATATGGAACCAGCAGCACCACTTCACGACACACATGAGTTGTGACCCCCAATTTCACTGAATGCAGGGCACGACAATACACAAGTGCAGGGCATTAAAAGAGTTTTATAGTTTTTATGAAGTTGTTCTGCGTGGGCAGATGATGCCAGGTGGCAGAATGCGAAATTACAATTACAAATAAAATAATATATAAAAAATAAATATAAACAAACAAATTGACTTTTAATGTTTATCTATATGTAGATGTGTTTGTTCCCTATACTAAACATTAAATGCATATACACTAACATATAAATGAATAAACTTACATATTACACAGAGTATACATACGCTACAAACATATACGCGTTTATACATGAAAGACGAAGGAATCGTCACGCCACACCAGTCAGAACGTATTCAGTCGCCTTCAGAAGAAATAAATCACTTCACTTCCACTTACTGCACTGCATATAAGTTCCTGTAAGTTCACGGTATCAGAAATGTAATGGTGAGTTCACTGGTATGTTTTTAGTTGTTTTATCTCTCGTGTTACTCTTCCTGAATGTTTTATGCACTCTGTTCGTTCTCTCGTAGATTTGTCCCCTTTCCTCCCACCACTTTGAAAAAAACAAACAAAGCAAACAGTATGTAGCCTTTCATTCCGCTGATTTGGTTTCTGAGCGACGCAGGAAGATCTAGCGTGTCCTCGGACGTCAGTCTACGCTCTCTATTTAACAGGTAGAATTTTTCCTGTTGATGCCACGCTCTGCCCAAATGGGTAGACTGCTTCCGTCTTCCCAAAGGATTCACCCGCACCACTTGCACGGTAGCTAATGTGCCGGCGTCGGTCTGTCCGTAGCTTTGCAGCGGATGCGCGCTAACGATACGGTGCCAGCGTAATATGGCAACTCAGCAGATCTCTTGCTTTGTCTTTCTTAGTACTATCGCGCATGACCTGATCTCCAATCAACTTGGGGATTTGGTTGCTTTCTCACAGCCAGCGTTCAGCGTTGCCGCTCTCTGAATTCACGAAGTCACGGGCGATAAGGTTCGGCTGTGACGAAGGTTATGAACATGATAATAAGACCGTGTCGTACTTTATGTCAGTAAGTGTAAATGTTTTGAGATTTAATTAATCTGTCATTAGGTGATGCCAGGAGCGTAGTAATGTAAGGCAACAGCGAATCAAACTGGTAGAGTTGGTTAAACGCTGCCGGTACTGTAGTGCAATCCATGGCAACACAAGCCTTCTTGGGAAAATGATCCTGAATGTCAAGGCTATTATTCATTAAAAACAAACTATTACTTTAGTTTGACATTATATACCGTTTCTACTTTCGCATATTTTATGGCAATTTGACGTGATGGTTTATATTAAATTAAAAATGGGGATAAAATAAATTTAGGGAATTTTGTTTCATTGGATTGGCTATTTGGGGAAAGTCTGTAGTAGTGGAGGGAAAAGAGCACGAAACACATGTGGCAACTCTGTTCTCAGTTGGTGGGACACCATGTATAGCATGAAGAGCAACAGATGATAACCACCTTTGCTCCAAAACGAAAATTAATGTAGTTTGAAGTGTTAATACCAAATGCTAACATTTTCTGCAAATAAATAAGAATAACAAGTGAAATGCATTAACAAACTGTCGGATTACTTGTAAACTTGGAGACACAGATGTAACATACTATAGTAAGCAGAAGTCGGACATAATTCTTTGCTACTCTTCACACTTTCACCCTGCTTCTTTGAATTTCTGGGATAATCTACTTCCACGAGTACAAGCTCTTTCTCGCTGTTAAAAGTTTAACTAAATTAATCTTCTAGTGAATGTCATATAAGGCAAATATATACTTACTATGTCGTGGTGACTACATTCAACAAGTAAAAGAACGAAGTTTGTTTGAAGAAATTCCTTTCAAGGAATTTAACCAAGGTGAACGACTGCAGGTTCGTTTCGTCTTAAAGCTGTCATAAATAAGACATTTGGCGACGAAGGACACATTTTACTTTTCTTATCGATGCGAATTGCATCATAGGAAGGTCAACAAGAAATCGACGACCGAAAGGATAAAAAACAAAACAAGAAAATTAAAAACTAGAACTGAATGAATTAAAGGCCGTTTTAAATTTTTCCTCACGCTTAACAATACTCGATATGCTGCAGTGAGTCAATATTATTCAATTCAGTTTTTAGTTATTCATTTCAAAAAATTAAAAAGATGATTCACATTTTCATGATACAGAGGAATCCTGAGAAAATTGCGTTTGCAAGAAATAATAATGTTAAAGCAAGAAAAAAATTTTGAAATGTGATATTTAATACACTGATTAATCAGAAATTAATGATAAATACTCGTACAATGACAACAAAATAGGTGCAGTTCAGAGCAGAACCTCGCGACCATCAAGTCAACAGTGTGTACGGATATTATGATAGCTCACTGTCAATAAAGACAACTTTTGTTTCGGAAACATTGCAAAATTGTGTTCTTTCCACTATAATCGATTTGTATTACTACAATAACATGCTGACAGTCTTCCTTACAGTTCGAAATTACTTCGTCTCGTCTATATGGACAAAGAACCATGAGAATATAATTTTCAATTCAAGTGACACAACTGTCAACTGCAAACAAAACAAGACTTTTACTTTCGGAAGAAAACTCCTGTAATGGCGATTGAGAAGAGAGGAATCGTGGTCTTTCCGTGTTCTGTATAACTTCAATTTAAGAGAATATTTATTATTTAAAGAGTTAAATACACTTGCGAAGTTGGAACGTGCGTTATGAATAATAAAGATGTATGTATCAATCTCGTGTTGTGAAATATTGATTTTCAATGTACCAATAGAAATACATATTACGACGTTACCTACATAACGCCGTGTTGTTTGGAAGGTGATGTCAAAAGGGGTCTTGAGACTACGGTTATATGTGGCCTTCAAGTCATTCCAACTCGAACACGTACATTGTAGCTCTATTCTCAGAATACTGTCAAGCTGTCCCCTTCCCATATCATCAGTTATCCGCTGAGATCATTTCTTCAAAATGTTCGTAAACGTTCATTATTGTAATTTTCATTAATAGAAAGGTATTTATAAATTTAAACAAGGCGAAGAATTCAATAGTTATTTACGAATTATAGTATTAGTGAATTTTACCATTACCGTGTCTTCTTATTTACGAATCAGTGGTTTTGTAAAAAATGACTTGCTCAAGGGCAGAGTCTCTTTTCAAGAGAAATGCCGAAGTCTATTACTATAACACTCGACGTAGAAAATCATATTCATCAGGTGACGAGTATCAACAGCTCATTACCGAATTTCACATACAAATACATGTACATTATTTTACAACACTTTGCCAGATGACATTAAACGATTAAATTCAATGAAAGTTTAAATCCCAAAGTGATCGTTTCTGCTGCATAACTGTTTCTATACAATTAGAGACTATACTGAGCATCACAAGAAAGTAACATTAATTTTTAACAATGATATAATGCTTTATTTTACCATTTGAACTGTGTAGAAATGAGTATATAAACAACCTGTAACAACTATTGTACTACAGCTTCCGGGTCAATGACCCCATCTCGATCGGGTTTTCGTTCAGTTTCCTGATCCATTGAACCAGAAATGCTGAGATGGCCCCTTGTTTTTAACTTCTGGACATAAATGTAGCTTCATTCCTGTGCACGTGTACCACAGAATTTGGTGGAAATACAATTATTCAGGTATCGTTTCCATGTTGTCATGACAGGAAGTAATAGAGCCAGAATTTGTGCTTTATTTTCCTTGAAAATAGATTTACATTACATGGGAGTTTTTGTTATTTTCTCCTTTCAAAATTCAAATTTATTACTTTTTTTGAGAAATAAATTTTACTACATGGGAGTTTTTGTTTTTTTCTCCCTTTCAAAATTCAAAATTTATTGCTTATTTATTTTGAAAATAGATTTTTACTACATGGGAGTTTTGTTTTTTTCTCCTTTCAAAATTCAAAATTTGTAGTATATGACTTAGATGTAGGGATCACAGAATTTGAAAATGTACTTTAATTCCCTTTCCATAGCACGTCATACGCAGTTTTTTAACTGTTTTTGACATCAAGCCAAATAAATAAATAAATAAATCTGTGGTTTTGCATCCACGTGATTCAATGTATTTAATTATAAAGTTTTGGTTAAAAATCTTAACTCAAATAGTATTTTATTCAGTCAATATAGGTTTATGAATTGGAGAATGACATCGCGTTCCATTAATTTATTAGAATGAAGTGAAAGGCAACACTACATCACATTAGAAAACCCCAAACAGAAAAATCCTATTGAAGAATAAAGACTTTGTATAGAGGATATAACAACATGAAATATCGTAAATAATCTTATCACATCGATAATTTGGGAGTTTTTGCTGTTACCTCTCAAATTACAAATACTAGCACTTCACGTCCGACAGGTCGATGGCGAATGAGTATGGTCCTAAGTGGACAGGTGCTTTCATTTTGGTGGTACAAGTGTATCTTTCATTTATACGCGTTTCCACAAAATTTAGAAACAAGTGAACACTTGCGCAGTGACTACAATTACATGAATAACTCTGTGTTACGTGTGTGTCATGGAATGGATGGTATAAACTGGTATAGAGATGTCACGAAACGTTAGCACCACCTGCAATTTTTGAACGATTGAACTTGTGCAATGCAGTTTTCACACAAGTGCATTAGGGAATGGGGCTAATTTATATGCAAGATGAATCACGTAACCACTTTAGGACCTCCTATAATTCTTGAACTGTTGAAGTTATTTCAATGCGATTTTCTGGAAGTGCATGAGAATGGGACTAATTGATGTATGTATTTGTTTCCATTTCATCACTTAGATTTACAAGATATTGGTGACTGTTTTCAAATGGAATTGTACATATTTTCCTAGTCTATCATGACAAATAAAGACAAACTCTGTTGACATACATTTTACATGTATATTAGATAAACAATTTTTGAGTAATTTTGATTTTTTGCGCCTCATATTTAACGGATATTTTGAATGTTACAGTCCACCACACAAGGTCACGCAGCGCTCTCCCCTCCCCCAACACGCGCTTGGGGCCTTACAAGTCTAAAATATTTTTCAGTTTTACTCAATTTTCGATTCGCGTAACAGTAAAACTGAAACATGACTTTAAGACAATCGTAGAAGAGTAAAACCTTTGGCCCTATTTGCAGAATTTTTCATTATTTTGTGAATGTTATTTTGAGATTTCTAAGAATCTGCACTTTTGAATTCATTTTCTTGAAAACTTTTGAAGTTGAAAACTTCATTAGAAATCATTAAATCGATGTCATGATCAGTTCTGCGCGAGAAAACACCCAACATTTTGTATATGGCATTTTAGTGAAGATTAAAAACTCATTCTCAAAGTGGAAGTATCGTAATTGAAAAGTACGATACGACACAACAATAAAATTGGGGAGAACGTCAGTGTAGTTAGTTAAGTGTTAAAGTATTTATGCGTATATAATTAATTGCGTCATGATTATGGATACTGTATATTATAAAGAAAACGTAAGGGAGTCGTTGAAACAAAAAGGTTGGGAATCCTTGCTATATTCCTAGATATTGGAGGTTAAGGAAGCGCCTATTTGACTCTAATAAACATATTTAATGGATTTTAAAACGTATGCACGAATTATGAAAAAAGGAACATTTTTGACGAAGCTTTAATTTGCCTGTGTTGATGTAAATGTCTTTCAGATATTCCACTATTATTTTTAAGATATTAAATGTATCTGCATTCCTTCTTCTTTTTTACACATTTTAGCTGTCTACCAGTAATATACCTCCTTTTTCTTGAGTAAACTCATCCATGTCATACCTGTGGAACATAATGTCTTAGGAACCCCCAACCTTTTCTTCTTTACACATTTAAAAAATCATCAGGCAGTGGGACTGTGTCGATCGCCGGGAATAGATGCCATACGCAACCCATACACTGATGTTAGCGGGAAAGTCGATAACTCTGACCTCCATTACTGATATTCCACTGTAACAGATATTATTCGAGGAAGGTAAGGTGAAAAACTCTCTGTTAATTCAAAGAATTAAATTTTAGATCACTTTCATATCCATCGCCACACTAGAAGAATGTGCAATTTAAATGGAAAAGAGCAGCTATGGTACCGTATCAATGGCTTCGGTCTATTGCTACATGTTCCTAGGGCCCATCCCTGCTTCCCGAGATTCACGAGGTTTGAAGTTCATGTAAAGGATTGGTCGCACGAATGCAGTTTACAACTTCGCCAATTTTAATTTTAACCACTGAAAGTTCGGTATAGTTTGCTCTTACAATTTTCCAAAATCTTAAAATGGGCAAATTAAAAAAAAAATTGCTGTGTAAGGTCTGGTTGGTGGTCGATGAGTATGATAGTTCGCTAACAGAGGTGCAATTTACTTTCAATATATGGATTTCGGTGTGCGATCCAAAATAAAAAATACTTGTTGAGCGGAGTAGTCGTTTAAGAGGGGTGGTCTTTCACAGAGGTTTCACTGGAATTGACTGGAGCGGTGTTAACAATATCAATTGAATCTACTCATCCAAAAAGACACGAACGTTTCTGGCTGGACCTGGCCTGAAATTAAGTTCTCGCGCTAACGAATTCCGTCAGCTGCTGATTTCATTCAGGATACGGCTTCGTTCAAGGTCGTATTCTGAACATCTACGCCCATGATCATGTGCCGAATGCTGATAAAAAAAACCTTGGAGGGTGAACATTTTTTTCATTGTGGCTGTAAACCCGTACGGGTAAAACTTCTAAAACGAGTTTATAAGAACCTCCGGAATGCGGTTAAACACGTGACGTGTAACCCTGGCGGGTAAAATAGGATGTTTGTGAGCGCCTTCGGGGTGCGGTGGGACACAAAACGCGCAAACCCGATCGGATAAAACTTGTCCGCCTGGAACAATACATCTGACAAAGTTCCCATTCCCTCTCAGTCAATCACCCTCACAGTTGTATCAATCTGTGTTCGTGCGTTTCACATTTAACTGATTCCCGAATACGCCACCAGACTGTCCGTTCGGGTTTACAGAGTGTGTTTATAATTCGGCAGCTGTAAGTAATAATAATAAAAATAACTCAAATAATAATAATAATAATAATAATAATAATAATAATAATATAATTTGTCTTTATTTGTGCGAGGTTCAGGCCATAACGCAGCTATTAATCTAGAAATTTTTGCAAAGGAAAGACAGAGAGAGAGAGAGAGAAGAGAGAGAGAAAGAGAGAGAAGAAAGAAACAGAAAGAGACAGAGGGAGAGAGAGGAAGGGAGGGAGAAAGAGAGACAGACACATGGGGGAGAGTGACTAACGGGTGGTAGGTGACGGGGAAGGTGCCCGTTTCCTGGGCGACGATGCGTGGCATATGCCTTAAAGTCCCTACTCGGAGCAGCGTAATGATTGAGAATATGGTTACAGACAACCAGGTAACCATATTCTCTAGAAAATCAGAAGCTGGCAGTTTCGTTCGAGACGCTTTTACTCGGCAGAAATTGTGGCCACAGACATTCCCGCTGGCTGGGACGGGTAAAACTGACCTGGTAAAATCGGGTGCTTCTGCCCCTTTAAGATTTAACTTCATCAGTAGGGGCCGTATTTTAATGAAATGTCCCTTTTTCATTTCACTTTAGAACAATGCCGTTTAGTGCAGAAATTGACAAAAAGAAATGACCCGTTTTACGTCATTTTTTTTTCATTTTTCTTCGATATCCACTAATAAGTCATTTTTTTACATTTCCCCCATCATTTTTAATGTTTTCGCTGATTTCATCGATTTTAATATCATTTTAATGGTATTTGCTTCAAATAATAATTACGAAATGCAAGAAATGTTATCCACTGAATTCTTGGAAACCTATTCGATTTCTTCGCTCAGAAATTGTAATGTCAGTCGAATGTAATTGAAGGTTCTTGTAATCAGCTCCAAGTTTGACCGATTTCGGGATAACTAAACACCGAGATTTCCTGAAAAAGAACAGTCCAAACCTCAAGTTTGCGAGCTGACTGCACTTGAACGAATAAAAGAAGACTCGATTACATTAGTAAAGTATCCAGCTTGAGATGTTCATTCGAAATGGTTTCGCTCACATTTTTTACAATGTCCCTTGCGTTTAAGGAAATTTAAAAACATTTTAAGGGCATTTTATTGATAATTTTTGGCATTGCATCAAAATACGCCTCTGTTACACTATTTTGAAACACTTCATTTTTCATTTTCGATTTCCCAGCAAATCGATTTGTTTGAATCGTTAAGGGAATAAATTTCATTTTTAATTCCATCTCCAAACATTATTCTGGACCAGACGCGTGCGTTGAGGTTGGCTGCGCAGAAGCAGGCTGATTCACGACCGTGCGGAATGCCAAGGTCCATGGAGGCGGCAGCAGAATCGGAGTGTTGGAGCACAGTGGTTAACATGCAACAAATTTTTCGAACGAGTTTGGCGTACTTTCGTACCAACGGTCTATTACATAGCATCTTTTTCATAGACATTACTTTTGGGCGGATTGCAGAGGGATGCATAAATTGAATAAAGCGTTTAAATACCTTCGTACATCTAGATATTCCCACAACCTTTCTGGATATTTATTAAAAAATAAAATCTAAGAAAAGAATTGGAAAAATATCAATAAACATTTAAAGAATAATTAAAAGAAAGAACTTTATGTTATATGCGTTCGCCGTGTTGGCATCTTCAAATATTATAAATCTTGACCATCAGCAAAAAATTAATAAAAAAAATGACTTAACAATCAATACATTTTTAAAGAGTTCATGAAAATTTATTGGAATTCCCATTGAATATTAATGGTGACAGTACTATTGGAGTGAAGGGATCTCGACGTCCAATAATACATTTCGAATCCAACATATCACGCTTTTGCAGTAGACACTGTCAGTATACTTTGATAGGAACGATTAACGCAATTCAGATAGATAATTAATTCTTGTTTATAATTTTCAGAACCCTTTAGAACTGTTTAATCAGCGTAACACAACCATGAAAAGAAATAAACAACCACACTTAACGTGACATTTGTTTAGAATTGCCAATTTTTACCGTCCTTTACAAACAAATGAGTCATTTTACGATAGGCGACATGTCGCGTACTATGATTCCAAAAGGATATTTATTTCTGATTTTCTCTTATGAAAGTGTATTTAATGGAACGTATTAAGTGACACGTCATTCTTCACTTCCGCCAGAAACTTTGCCCGATCGTTATTTTCTCTCGGTTTAATGACGTTAATTGAAGTACATTTCCTTCTGTGCAGGCATCTCTTGACAATTCATTAACTGGTTTTTATTCGTATTTTATTCCTCTCGAGGTGCAACGCGATCTATAGATCATCGGGCAACTCCAGTCTTGACAATCTTGTACGTGAATGTATCGTGCGCAGACCAGGCGGACAACTGCACGTGTGCCGGCATGTTTGCGCGCGACGTTGTTGGTTCAACAGCGGCCTCTACCATCGCCCCATCCCACCTCTAGCCACTGCCACCGTCTGGCTATCGACACAGCCAACACGTAACGCCACTGTCAGGCCGCATTTACGGCGATAACCACCACCATCGCCACCGCCACCGCCGCCACGCGCGCAGAAGAGCGCCGCCGACACCGTCACCGCCACCGCCACCACCAGCGCGGCCGCAACCAGCTGCGTCCGCCTGCGCGTGGCCTGACTGCCCCACGGCACTTCGCGTCGTCCCGTCCCGTCCCATCCCGTCGAGGCTTCGCGCTGTATGCAAGCTGGTCCACTGCCCGCGTGGGGCGCTTGGTCGGTGGGGCGGTGGGACGCTCGATCCGGATGGGGAGGAGGAGGGAGGATGGGGAGAGGGAGGGGAGGCGCTGGAGCGCTGGGCGCCGGCTGACGCGTGGAAGTAACAACACAGCTCCGCCACTGCAACCGGTGCGTGACAATTTGCCGCTCATCGGCGTCGAGTATGAGGTTGGTGGTCACAGAGTGTGTGTGATTATTAGGTTTTTGATGACTTAAAACATCGCCAAAATTATCAATAAAATACTCTTAAAATGCTTTCCACAAATGCCCTAAAACCAAGAAAAATGACGTAAATTTTTTTATCAAAATCCAATTCGGATGAATAACTGAAGCTGTTCGATACGTTACTGACGTAATTGAGGCTTCTTCCATTCGTTAATTAGACTCAGTTTGCAAACTTTGTTTACCAAGCGTTGAACTATTTTATACCATGAAATCTGTCTTTAGTTATCCCCAAAATTTAGCCAGACCAGCAATGGCGCTGATATACGTCACAAGAATTACATACAGCAGTTGTAAAAACGAATTTCTGAGCGAACACATCAGATAAGCTACTAGTTAATTCGGTCAAGATCATTTTATTGTTGCATCTAGTGAATATTATTTGAAACAAGTACTATTAAAAACGACAGGAAAGGTAAATGACTATTAGTCGAAATCGAAAAAAATGCAAAATAATGACCTATAAAAATGGGTCATTTCCTTTCGTCATAACATAAAATAAATTTTTATACTAAACGGCATTGTTCTAAAGTGAAAAGAAAGAAAATGACATTTAATCAAAGTCCGACCTCTAGTGATTATATTTTACTCATTGAAAGGACGTAGACAAGATGTAATTTTTGTACTTGAAGCGGACGAAGACAATCCTGATATACCTCAGTGGGAGTGTAAAGTAGTACCGATAAAGTGAAAATCTAGCTAATTCAGAATTATCAGTTGATTTATACAATAATGTTTAATAAGTGAATAAAGTCTGAGGTAGGAAGAGTTCGAAGCATATGAAACCGGATGAGTTAAAATGAGAAGATAGCTAGGGTAGATGAAAATGGTCGTATATTTACCATCTGTATTGAAAAAATAAGATGCACTTTAAGTGAACATTTTAAACGGAAGAAGATAAAATGTTTATGTTATTTTCCTTTGACACAATTCAAACCTGACTGCTTACCAATAGTGTTAAATCAAATCAAAAACTCAGTAGACAACTGATAATGATGAATAAGTAAAACACGTGTTGTTTTACAAGGCTTCTGGACATTTTAAATGGCCCTCACAATATGGGGCAGTGAATTTTTCTGTACATGGCGAAGCTAAAGTCTGTCTGGAAAATATGCGTTATGGAAAATATACGCATAAATATACTATAGAAAAAATGCCAGTGACAGAAATCACACTTGAAAATTAATGTCATTAGCATAAAATCGCTAGTTTTAGCCCTATTTTAACCTATTTAAAAATTGCTATTGTTTAATCAGTGAAGGAATTCTTACGTAACTGGTCGCGTAGAAATACAGAGGTATCCGTACAGGTCCCAAATCAATTAATAAATAGGAACATCTACATTTCATTACCTTTTTATATTCAAATGAACCGTATATACTTTTAGTAATTTTTGTGTGAATTCAAAGTCTAGTAAAATGATAATATTACTAAGTTACTCATATTTTTAATTGCGTAACTTTATAAATTGAAATACATTAATTATTCATGAAGGCCATTTATAAGTCAAAACATAGGAGTGACATTTTCGCAAGAAATCAGCGTACAAAAAGTATGTTATTTATAAAAAGTTATCTTCAGATTTGCACATGCCCAACGAAAGAGGGACTACTAAGTGAATCTCTGTGTACAAATCCCCAAGAGCCGCCACTGCCTGAAGAAGTGATTCCCCAAGGTTCTTTTAATACGCTGACGTAGAAAAATGCTTCTATATATGGACCTCGAGACGTCGCTTTGGCTATGTTCATAATGAAGAATACGAACCATTTTACCGTGCCAAACAATGTTGTTCCTCGATTAAATAAACTAAATTAATGAATTAATAAAAACAGAAACTGAGCTAAGAATTACAAGAATCCAAAACAGATATTGCTCATAAAATTAAAATAAAGCTGATTAAACTGTGTATGTACTTTCATCTACTTTTAATTTTTGTGTAGGAATTTGCACAATGGAGCCTTAAGTGCATGGGCAGTGTACTAGCTTCCGGTTGTACGGGCGGGTTCGATTCCCAGTCAGGGCAAAAATAAGTTGTGGAATTTTCTTTAAAATCTGCACTGGTTTCTGTAGCTGTGTGCCCAAGAAATGCTTAGGCAGTCAGGTTGCTAGTTACGGTGGAGAATACGTCATGTTCGTCACATGTCTCTTACCGCTTTCAGAGTGGCAATTAAACTAGGCCCAGGCATGAAGGACGCCGTTAGCTAGTTGGTAAGGCGGACAATTGACCCCCAAAAAGCCAAATACATTTATTTATGGAAATGGTTTGAGTGTTTGTTTTTAATGGAAATGGCGGAAGATTAATCAACAGAATTAAGCAACGACAATAAGGACAGGTTTAAATAGTAATTGATCTTGTTGAGACGTGCAGAACCCTAGGCATCTACTATATTCTACAGTATAAATGTTTCTATTAGGAGCTATTATTTGGTGTTTATGCAACAAAATACCTCAATTGCTATTTAATTTTGCTTAAGAAAATCAATAGATAGTACTATCTGCTAATTAATTTTATAACAAAATCATCAGTAGATATGATACTATCTGCACGTTCTAAGTACTCATAACAATCAGAAAGCCAGTGTAATATCTTCGGTAGGAAATTCATAAAACATTGTAAATTAATTTTTTTGTTTTGCTTTTATGTTGTAGACGTAAATAAACTTGTTAGAAGTACCACAGTACTATTCACTGATTTCTTAAAATATGAATCTTTGATGCATACTAACAGAACTCATTTCATTTACCGTTTCCATTTTCCACTGGTTATTCATGTATTTTTTTTTTATCTAAAACAAATATATTTCGGAAACTTTACCATAACTGCAGTCTCCTTATAAATTACAAACTTCTTCAAAAACACGCATATTTATCGATCTATACACAATCATTAATCACCAACATCGCAACTAACGCGTCGCTGTGTATCAATAAACGCATTCATGAAGGTCCTGGAGCGCTGGGGCAGAGTTGGTACACGAATTCCTTCCGCAATACGTAGCGTTAAATGTTGCATGCGAATGTAAATCATTCTCCGCAGTATAATTGAACATGAATGCATTGTGCCGGTAAAGATTTAGCGCTGTATTCGAGAGGTCAGTAATATGCAATTCGTGGTTCAAAAGCCATCAATTGTTTCGTTCTCTCCACTCAGAAAGCTATGTCCAATATTTTAAATGAAGAATCAATTTTTATTATTTTTATATTTAGAAAATGGTCCAGTTTAAATTATTTCACAATATGAATAATAGAATTTACAGAAAACTGAAACGGGGAGAACAGTAAGATGATGAACCACCTTACATGTACTATTAAACCAATAGTGGTGATTCACTCCAGTTGTGATGGAAGTTGATACCTGTAATTTATATTAAAAATTTTCCAAGTTGACCTTCTGTTAATGGTATTAATGTGCATGTAAGTACCGCGGAATATTCCAGTGCCATTGTTCTGAGTTTTTTTAACAAAGCTTGAAATAAAAGAGAATACATCCAAAATACAATATATTAATGCAAACAAATATATATATATATATATATATATATATATATATATATATATATAGGGATGAGTCCTCTTTGATACCTCGATACCCTCGATACTCGGGTGGTATCGATAGCGATCGATACTTTCGGAAAATGACTCGATACTTTTCGATACTTTTAATTATTTATGCCATTCCCTATCTCTTCTCATTTTACGGAAGAATTGTCTTCTTTACATTCCTCTTTCTCTATTTTCTTCTGTTAGCAACAAGGAGTGTACGGATTCACTTACAGTCGTTGAAATTACCCAACACTGCAACCTCCAGAAAGCGCCGTGCCCCGATCTTCATCCACTCGCGCCTGTCACCATTTCTTGAGATGATGTGCAATTCGCGACCGATTCAGCTTTGAAACTCTTCCTTGGCGGCTCCCGGCAATCTAGTGACGATAGGCACGATAAGCAATGCTCGATGACAGCGTTTCTTTGGGATCCTCCCCTCCTCAGACCACCGCAGGGGCATCTGACGCGCTCTTGAGTTCCGTTCTGCATTTTAAAAGTGACCGAAAGGCGACTGGATTAGTGCGTTCCATAAACAAAAAGAGAGTGAAGTGTGGAATTATTTTGAAGGACTCGAAGGAATAACAATCGTGATAATTGTAGAATATGTAAAAACAATTTCTCGCCTTGTGGAGAATCACATACTGGTAATAATAAAACACAACTCAAAAAATCTTGTTACATCAATACACCGGGTAGTATTCGGCTCCCACGGAACACGAGAGAGCCAAGCCAACTCATGTTACCGGACGTTGGAATCGTCGCAAGATCATTACAAGTGAAGTGGTAGAAGTTAATGACATGGCCAGTCCTGTCAAGATCATCAAGTTTCCAACCCAAATCAAGCAATACTCATTGATTTTTGACCACAAAAAGAACCAATTGAAATCAGGAGACAATCGTTCCAAACGCAATAACAGAAAAATTTGCTTACATGATACATAGAAGATAATCAATCAATCAGTATTATTGAGACAATAATTTAGAAATTAATTAAACATCTTGAACCTAGATACACCTCCACCGAAAATACTGACCCTTTAATCACGATTTCAATTCTCGATAATACAGTAGTTAAAAAAATATAAATCACTGAATATGATTTCGAATAACTCATTTTACATTATACATTAGAAATTTCAAATTAGACAAGCGTTATTGTTCAAAATTATAATTCATTTAATTTATTTTTGCTAAGGCATCCTCAACTACTGAATCCCCGAAAATGCATTGACATGGGCTCTTTATAGGAATATTCTGAGAGTGACCACGAAATATTATACTGTGTATACGAAACCACAGCAAAGAAGATGAATTAATTGTGCGGACTTTCTTCCTCCAGATGCAAATGTACTGTCTTACTGAAAACAAAGTGACTCTTCCCAATTTAAGAAAAAGTGCACAATTTCGATACCTGTGCATTCCATCAGCTACAGTGTTTTTTCCAGGTACAGCTGGATTTGATGTGTGACAATGAAATAGAATGTACCCCAGAAAGAGTTAGAGATGTTAGTTTCCCTTAATAGAATCTTTAAAACTTGAAAAATGTATGTTCATCTCAATAGTTTTTAATTATAAAATACAACAGCCATGCATGTGTGAAGAACAAAATATATCCTTCAGGTCTAGTTGAACCACTTCTGCTGCTGAGCTTTTAATGCCCGTGGATTCAAGAAGCGGAAGATAACTAGATCCTTAATTTTGTTTTAAACAGAGGTAAAAGATGAAAAAGTTGACAAGTTGAATTAGGATGCAAGAAGATTCATTTCGAGCTCTTGACTGATAGCGATCGGATCAGGGTGCTAGATGTATAACAGTTTACTTGAACGTGGCTTTACGCAGTTCGGACGTGGTGATTTGTCGTCGTTAGTACTAAAGAACTCAGAAGTGAACAGTGAATGCAAAGTGGGACTTATAAATTTTATTAAGCGGACAATGATGATGAAACTCAGTCTCCGATGATAGGAACCCGATAATAACTTGAGGTGAACTTATATGCTAATATAACAACAGCACTTACGATTTTGCTTAGAGTAATGAACAATAGGGTATTAGAACTTACTTAGCAATTCAAGCAAATGAATGGGAACGGAAAGCCAATGGATAAACAATTATTACATGATGGTTTATGAAGAAACGACAAGATACGGATTGGTCAGTAGCAAGAAGGAAGATTGGACAGGCCATTGCACAAGTCTACAGGGAGACATCCTTTACCAAGGACGCGCCCAAGATTCTCATGGATAACAAGTTCTATAGCTGCAATAGTAAAGGTCGCGACCAAAAAGAATGTATACTTTGTTACTAAACTTTAAATAAAGTCGTTGTTGTTGGCTGACTATCATTTGCCGTCACGTGCAATCCAGTAGGATATTTGAAGTTTGCATTTCCAGATTTCACGCTTCTCCGTATGGGGTGAATTAAGTCGGATCTAATCTTGAGGAAATCGATGTATTTTCGAAAGGTGGAAACTCTTCAGTGTGGTAGAAGACCCTGCCTACATAATTAAATCATGACAGGCAAATTGTTCTAAGCAGATCTCATATTTTCTCAGCCTGAGAACAACGGAAATATTAACTAAATCTAATTCAGACGCTTGCTGCGTTTTGGCAGGGAATAGAGAATCCAAAATTAGTAGCTAGTGTTGAGAGTGCAATGTGCCAAATTAGAAATTTGCAGGACATCAATACATATTAAAGTGGGCAAATTATACAGTTCTAGCCCCGACATTGAAACATATTATCAAAAAAAAAAAAAATTGAAGAACATCATTGTCAAGAACATCATTATCAAGAACATCATTATCAGGAACATCATTATGAAGAACATCATCATAAGAACATCATCATCTAAAAAAAAAAAGAATAATTCAACCAAGAGCAACATCAACATCATCACTAATAAGAACCACCACTGAAATCAGAAGACGGCGTTGGCCCCACGGCGGGGGGCGGGGGACTCACCGGTGGAGAAGACGAGCCCGGGGTCGGGGGCGCGCCACGCCGCCTCGTGCGGCCCCGCCTCCCTGCAACACAGCCATCCGTCAGCGTCATCGTCATCGCCGTCGTCAATCATCGGCGCGGACGCGAATGAACAGCGCTGTCCGCGCGTTGACGAGCTCCGATAACCGCTTTCACGCACGCTCCGTCCCCCCGCCGCACGGAAACGTCACGGACCTAGTGACGGCGTGAGAAATAGGGCTTCACCCGTCTTTCTTTCGGGTTGGATGTGAAGATGAAACTATTTTAGCTTTTTGGTCGTTTCTTACCCATCACCCCAGCTACATGATCCGAAAATTGAAATGAGGACTCTAGGGGGAGTGGCCTCGTTCTTATTAAGGTTAACGCAAAATTAGCTATGTAAAAAGTAATGTCAAACGCTCTTGTGAAGGGCTAAGCCGTTGTATAAGAAAATTGTTTATTAAAATAATTTTAAAAAAATTGGTAGGAAGTAACGTTCAATGACGATTCGATGATCCCAGGTTGATTGGCAGCATGATTTCGAAACAATTTTGCGCGAAAATGATTCCAGGCATGACAAAGCATCAGATCCTGTGAAGGTGACAATGTGATTCTTTCAGTATGGTGTTTCATTCGAAGCTGACGGCTGAGTAGGTGGCTAGCATAATCGCCATCTGTATTATTAGGCGTTCAATTGGTTCCGGATTTGTTATCATTCTTTCCTTCTATTTAACAACGATTATTTTTTGTTAGAATGCATTCTAAGTCATTCATGTTAGAAAGCTGATAAACCTGTTAAATCTGGTAGGTTCACTGTCGTTACTCTTTGAATTCAATTCAGTTCCTTGTTACGGCTTGAGATATTGGACTTCAGACGTTTATTTCTTCTTTCATATGAAGAAGAAAGTAGGTAATTTCTTGCGAAGGACTTGTCTTTCGACGAAAATTCGTCCGAAGCCTGTGAGATGTTTCTATGCATGATTTTTATCAGTACCATTCAAAATTTATTCGATTGGAGATTCGAATGAGTTTTGGTGTTGCAACGAAGATGTGTAATTCACATTCTCTTAAAAATGAGATAATGTATTGAACAGATGCAACTTGTAGAAGGATGAAATATTATTTCTTGAAAACATTATCTCCATTTTATTTGGAACAAAAGTTCCCATTTTTGATAATAACTTAAGAAAAGTATCAACGAGATGAACTAATGTCCTTAAAGTAATTAATAATTAACAGTATTATTTATAATATACTTTTCATGTATTTCACTCCCAAGTCTTACTATTTGCATAACCTATAACTGATATGGTAAGACAAAAATATGTATGAATCATCGACCTACGACATACGATAAATACATAGAGCGTGCAGCGCCCTTCAATTTCCATCATATTCGACATTTTTGATAATTTTAGTACTCTGTTGTGAAGTCCTTGAAAATCAAAGCCACATTTTCAGTCATACCTATATTACGTCAAGTATTTTTAATTTCTTGCTCTTGTTCTTACTCTTTTATCCTCACGCGGCAGGGCGAACCGATTCTGAAAGGCCGCGAACGAATGAGATGCTTTAGTGGGAGTGAAACTACGAGAGCGAGTTTGCGAATGAGGAGGGGGGGCTTGTAATCCTGGTCAGTGCGTCTGAGGCACGTTCGCCCTCCCCCTCCTTGTCCCCCTGACAGCTACGACGGCAGGTGACATACGGCGAGTGGCCTCTGCTGCTCTCCCGTTCCGTGCCGTTCTCACGCGCAACAGTCCGCGGGCTGCCTCTGGGTCACGTTTCGCAATTTTTTTTCTCTAAAAGGAAAACCTAGCGACTCCATTGCTGATATCGTAGGCTTCCGCGGCCAGAGTCATGATCTGGGCTGTCCGGATGACGCCGCGTCGAAGGCTGGGGTGCCGACGTTTCGACCGACATATCGCGGTCCTCTTCAGGGCTGTACTGCCCAATCGGTTGGCAGTATAGCCCTGAAGAGGACCGCGATATGTCGGTCGAAACGTCGGCACCCCAGCCTTCGACGCGGCGTCATCCGGACAGCTCAGATCATAACTCCATTGCTGCGAGTCAGAAACTAAATATGCAGCTGGATTTCTCAGAAATGTGTTACTTAAGAAGAGATTCAAGTAAATGCAGATGCCTTAAAAAATATAGAGTTTTTTTCATGATTAGTATTAGTCTACGAAAAAACACAAGAGAAATGCTTTTTGTATATTACAAATAACCGAATTACAGGATTTGTAGATTGAAATTATCCAATTTTATCTATTTATCACCATCTGGAGTCATCGAAACTGCAATAACACTTATATGTAAATTTCCAGATCAGAGTTATTTATTACATTTGAATATAGTAGACTATAATATTCATTGAATACAATTGGCAATATTTAAAATGCACGTTTTTAACAGATTTTTCACAGATGCATGTATTTATTAAGACTATTTTAACAAATTTACTTGCTAACAATGCATTTCCGAAAGGGTTAGTAATGGCACTGCCGGCAGCTCGGCAATATGAAGCATCTGGGAATTCGTGGAACAACGAAATTTGCATTTAAAAACAATTTTGGCTTTAATATTGCTGTAGGATAAGGTCAAAAATAAATTTTATTTTTAACAGTTTTCAAAATTTCAGAACTTTAATGAAAAACGAAAATATACTGTATCTAGTATAAGCATACTTTGTTAGATTCGAGCAATTAAAAAACATTAGCTATTTTCTAGAAAATTTTGAAAAAGACACAGGGGTTTGATGTAATTCCAAAACCTTAAATATATTGATAACCTCCGGAATGCCTCATCTTAGTCCAGATGTATTTACCAAGTTTCCTAAACGTAAAAATAACAAGGATTAAAAACAAGTAAAATAACAAGGATTGGGATGAAAATCTGCAGAGAAATAAGAAACATTTTCTCTAAGTATTAGAAAGCAAAAACGAAAGCAAATCTGTATAAAACGTGTGGCGTAGATCATCTCTTATCCTATATACGGAGAGGGTAACGACATTAATAGTGACCACTTTGTCGTCCACAGAGGCAAAGTTTTGAAAATAATAATTACATGCGTACTACTTCCTTAAAAAAAATGCTTTCTAGTACCTAATAAATTAAAACTGATTTGTATTAAAGATTAGATATTGCTATTCCGTATCAAGAACTTTTTTTTACTTGTTTAGTCACAAACAGTTTATGGGGAAGAATATCGATTGGCCATCACTGAGTCAAGTAGCTGACCACTATAAAAGTTTGCAATTTTCAAGTTGGGTTGGAAAATAGTAAAAACAAATCGAAAATTGGTCAAATATTTAGGGAAGGAATCTATTCAGAAAGGTAAAAGATATAATAGATTCAATTTGTGACCATCTGTCCAATGATATGGATGATATGAATGGTTAATTATAGACAGCCAATTCAAAATATTTTTTTATTAATTGCCATTAATAATTTTTTTTGAATTGACTGTCTCTAATTAATAGATATTATAATCCATAATAAGGGATATAACATACGCTAATCGTACAATGAGTTTCCACGAATTTAGTATTGTAACAAAAATGTTTGAAGAAAGAAAAGAAAAATGACTGTGGCCGAGAGGCTAAGAAGAGTGCTGAAAATGCGCCACCTGGCGGAGCCGGGGCTGGAGTAGGAGTTGGAGCCGTGCTTGGAGTGCTGCGCCGACGCGACGCGGCTGCCGATGTGGCAGCGGATCTTGGAGGTGGTGGTGAAGAAGGCTCTGTTGTTGCGCTCCGGCCGCAGCAGGATGATGTACATCTTGGGCAGGAACAGGAAGACGAACGTGACTTGCGCGCTCAGCGTCACGCACATGCACATGGTGATCACCTGTGGACAGGCGCGTGGCCACGCACACCTTAGACGGTTTGTGGGGTTGGCGCGTGGGAAGTTACATAGCACGCGCGCAGTTTTGGTTTGGTTTGGTTTTTTCGTGTTTCCTGGCGTGTCAACTGCTTTGGTCATTAGTCCCGTTTGTGTAGAGCATGTTGGTTTCTCGGGAGATGGCGGTAGACATCCCTAGCTGGATGGCGAGATCCGGCGCCGACCTACCGTCGGCTAGTGGGGTTTCCCCCTAACCAGGACTCTCCAACCAGCAGGGCATCGCCCCAGCCGGGACAAGCTCTAAGCTCCCGACCGGTCTACCGGAATATGTGGTAGTGTAGTGCATGTTAGTGTAAGTGTGTGTGTAAGGGGAGAGGATAGAGGAAGAGGAAGGACAGATCGCGCGCGGTCCGTGGCCCGTTTGGTAGGGTACTGCTCCGGCATTCGCCTGGTGTTGATCGGAGAAACCACGGAAAACTCCGATCAGAGCAGCGGCCGCTAGATTCTCCTCCAAACGCGCGCGGTGAGGGGTGGAGCGCCGGCTGGGGAGGAAGCGATGAACCGAAAGCAATTTCAGGGCGTTAGGTTCACGGACAGATGTTCCTCAGGTCCATTAGGTCCAATTGGGTTTCAGACTCATTGGACTCTATGTAACGGGGGGGAATCTGTTGAGCAGGAGGTCTAATGCGGAAGTTGGTCCAATATCACAGAAGGTCTAAAACTTTCAGGTCCAATTACCCTGACCTCATAGGTATACAGGAGCTTGGGGGACATAAGCCAAGGGAGCGTCATGGGATGATTGTGTAGTAATTGAGTTGAAAGAGCAAGTCCATGCCATTGTTTGCTACACAAGTTGAACTGTGTCGTGGACTGGTGATTTGTTGAAGCGTGGAGAACTGTGCTACAGAGACATCTTCTGGTACTACGACTGTGCAATGGACTTTGATTTTTCTCCTGGGCGTTGGTTAACTGGCTTATTTTTCGGTACGTTTTGGATTTTGTTAGCAGTTATAAAATAAACTCTTGTTATTGGCTTATTCTTCTTATTTCTGAACCTAACCGTTTGCACCTGGCTCGAAGAGAAAGAATTTTCAGTATAGCTACAAAAATAGTCTTCATGTGCTTACGGACGCGCATCTAAATCCGATTCGCAAAAATTCTTTCTAAAGCTTCTGTCAGAATAAAAATGTGGGTCAAAAATATTTCAGAATCGTTATCCTTAGTTCTACATTGGATTAACGAAAATTTTATAAGAACACATTCCGTTAAAAGTGGCAATAGGATTAGAATTTATTTACTGTCGAAATGTCTTAAAACAAAATGTAGATGACAATTTTTTAAACATTTTCGAGATAGCATTTTTAACTAATGCACGTAATACAAATTTCATTATATGCAAGAATACAGTAAAGAAAAATTAAAAAGGTTTTAAATAATATTATTTTATAGAAACGAGTTACCAGGGACAAAGTGTCTGCGGTATAAAGCAATACTGCACTTGAAGAAACGTACATTACACATATATATTTTCAAGGAAATTTTACTTCGATAATCTAATCTTGTATGAGACGATACTGTTGAATAGAATTTTGTAACTGCTAGCACTAACTCTTGAGGTAATCCAGACATATTTATTGATTCGTGTTTTAGAGGTCGCATCTTCTAGAGAATAATTTATTATCCAACGTTACACAGAAAACTATCTGTCTCTCTGCAGTCTTGCAACGGTGTTTGACCTCTAGGAAATCCGTCGTCCTAGGAATATTTGGGAGGAAATAATAAACTTACGACATGGAAGCACCATCATTCACTCATTTAATAGCATGTTTACATTTTCCTATGTGCATTTAGTGTTACAGTCTCTGTGATCTGCACAAGTGATTACTTTACTTCCAGAAGCTTAACCTCTATCGATTTCGAATGTGAGAGATTATTTTGGCAGTGTTAATGAAAAAATCAATGAACTTCACAACGTTCTACCAATAAACTGTACTCCAGGATGTAAAGACATCATAAACTGATTCATCAACCATAAAAGGCCCTGCAGCAAGTAAGGGACGACAATTCCAAATGTAGTATACCGAAAAAGGGGAATGTCGAGAGGGGGAAGAGGGCACATCCAACTTAATTCCTCCCTATAAGTTGATGACAGATATTCACGAATGGTTTTATTCATATTCTGCAAGAATTAAGTCACAATACTCAACTGAGTTCATAAAATTTATTGTATAACAACTAATTAAAACAGAGGTCTTATCGCAAACGTGGATATCAAATGGTCTACATCCCATATAATTCTAAAATGCCACCTAAAATTAAGAAGTCTTTAAATCTAAACGATATTTTTTTTAAATCCTTCTCATCTTCAAAAGAAGTAAAAACTCCTGCAACTATTAAAATCCACATAAGTTGACATCATAACATAAAGGTGGGTGTTTATTCTCTTATTCACTGACCGACCTTAACTAATACTACCCCTTTAGCAAACATCTTTTATTCCGATCTAAGATTTGAAAAATTCTTATAAAATATTATGTCTATGGGTAACTACACAAAAATTGGAAAAATCCTCCATAGAAAAATCTCTGTTGCACCACTGCGAGAGTGAAAGAGAAGTATTAGTATATAATAACAATGGGGCTAGTTGTGAAAAGTAACTACATTTAGAAAAAAATTCGAGTAATTGTATTGAAAGCAAAATGGCATTTAGCGACATCTGCTGGTTCTAGTCGGAAAAGTAACTTTGCAATTGTACTTTGAAAGTTGTATTCTGAGGAGAAAGTCGAACCTTGGTGTCGCTCCCAAAGTATATAGTTAATGAATGAATCCCATAATTCTACAATAACAGTTTAAAATTGTATCATCAAAATGTATACATGACGTGAATTATGAATTATGAGCAGTAGACTGACGGAAATATAACAAAAAAGACATCTGGCATAATAGGAAATAGTTTTCTAAGAGTATAACCAAGTTAAATATGTGTAATATGCATTATAATATTTGAGATAAGAATTTGTATTGAGAAAGATGCGTTTACTGCATGTGGATATTCGAAGAATGTGTAACATTGCAAATGTGACACTTCGGGGAATGAATTAAACATTGGGAGTCACTCCTGAAGTATGGAAGTACGAAGGCGACTCAGATGACACAAGTAGTAAACGTAGCAACGACAAAGAACGGTCTTAAAATTCTATGATTCAATTTTATTACAATACCGACAGTGTGCATTATGATGGAACATGACAGGCAATATTACATAAAATAACATGTAACTTAGTAGGAAGAAGTCTTCTAAGCTCTAATCGAAAAGTGCTCCTTGAAAAATGAGTAATGAAGACAATATGCATTAACAATACGCAAGAGAAATCGTGCGAGGAAAGATGCTTTCATGACACGCACAAGTCAATTCTTGCAGAAAGTGTAATATTGCAAATCGTACTTTGTAAATAGCACTCTGAAGAGTCGAACCTTGGAGCCAATCTCGAAGTACACAGACATGAAGGCGATCCAAAATCCGCACGTGGTATTCTAAGCGAAGGCAGCACTATCTTGAACTTTTATTATCAGATTGTATTACACGACAGTCATGAATTATAAACAATAAGAACGTAATACATGGCAGGCGAATTATATTAAATGCCATCTCACTTGTTAGGAATGAAGGTCTCTCAACATGTAAAAAAGAGTCGAGTACAACACTGTGTAATTACGTCAATATGCATTACCAATGCCTGAGAGAAGAAATCGGACCGAGAAAGATGCTTCCATGCCATACGGATGTTATTTCTCGCAAAAAAATATAACAATGCAAATCGTATTTTGTAAGTTGCATTCAGAGGAGTCATGGAACCTTGGATTTGCTTCTGAAGTGTATAGGTATCAAGGCCATCCAGAATACGCAGATGGTAAAGAGCAAGGAAAGAACTCTTGAAATTTATCAATAGTTGGAGACATAATAAAAACAGTAAGAATGAAGAAAATAATAGAATTATATTAAATGTCATTTCTCTATCAGCTTGTAACGAAGATATTCGAGAAAAATGAGTAACGATGTCAATATGCATGACCAGTACCTGAGAAAAGAAATCGTGCCGAGAAAAATGCTTCCATGCCACACGCATGTTGTTTCTCGCAGAAAGTGTAACATTGCAAATCGTACTTTGTAAGTTGCTCTCTGAGGATTTCGTGCCATTGAATCGAATCTCGCAATCGCTCCCGAAGTGTATAGACACAAAGACGATCCAGAATACGCACGTGGCATACAGTGCAAAGACAAAGAATTGTCTTGAAAAGGTATCAACATATTTTCATACATAACTAGCATGAATTATAAAAAGAAATGAGGAAACATGGAGGCAGAAATATATATTAATCACATCTTAGGTTTAAAAGTGTAAAGAACAGAGTAGTACTAAACTGCATAACGATGCCAATATGCATTACCAGTACCTGAGAGAAGATATCGTGCCGAGAAAGATGCTTTCATGCCACACGCATGTCGTGTCTCGCCAAAAAAAGTGTAACATTGCAAATCGTACTTTGTAAGTGGCTCTCTGGGGATTGAGTCGAACCTTGGAGTCGCTCCCGAAGTAGATAGGCACGAAGGCGATCCAGATGACGCACGTGGTGTACATGGCGAAGCCGATGAACTTGGCCTCGTTGAAGTTCTCGGGCACGTTGCGCGTCTTGAGCGCGTAGAGCGTGCAGAGCGCGATGAGCAGGAAGTCGAAGGCGAGCGGCGCCAGCACGCCCAGCGGCGACGTGTTGCACGCCAGCACCGACCGCTCCAGCGTCGGGAAGAGCAGCGTCGCGTCGGCGGGCTCCACCACCAGCATGGCCGCGTCACCGCCGCCTCCACGCCGATCAGCGCCGCCGCGATCAGCACCTGCGGACACAGCGCACCCCGTCAGCCAAGGAGGGCGGGGGTGAGGAAGAGAAAGAGGAAGAAGAGAATGAACAAGAAGAGGAGGAATGCGAGAAAGAAGAAGGGGAAGAAGAATACGAGGAAGAATAAGGAGAGGAAGAAAAAAGGAAGAAGGAGAAGAAAAAAGGAAAAGAAGAAAGGACAAGAAGAAGAAGAAGAAGAAAAGAAGAAGAAGAAGAAAGGAAGAAGAAGAAGAAGAGAAGGAAGAAGATGAATAAGAGGGAGAAGAAAAAATGAAAAGAAAGAAGACTAAGGAAAAATAAGAGGAAGAGGAAGGAAAAATAAGAGGAAGAAGAATAGAGAAAAGACGACTGTTTTATTAGAAATTGGTGAGTACCGTGCAAATCAGAAGCTGTCTGGAAGAGTAAAATTAGTTTATTCCGTATTTTTGAAAGTCCCACAGAAGACGAGATGGCACATTACTTCTGAAACACACATCATTGTACCCATGACCTCTCTGTAAGCTATAGCTAATAATCCATAGAGCTAGGAAGTTAGACTGTCTTAATATTAATTTGTGGTACAAGAATATTACACTTAATACGTGAGAATCACTTCTGAGAGGACAATTCTACAGCATTATTTTACTCGTGAATCATCATACCCACTCAGTAACCTATCAAGTCAACGATGAAGCAAACAACAATGAAAGTAGCTATTTTATTTTACTTCAAAATTTTTCCAACATAGTGCATTTTTAAGTACCTATTTTACCTTTTTTAAATGTCTATTTTGCCTGCCTATTCCTACAGTTTTCCATGCCTATACATCCGCAGCTTACTCATTACACAAGAATCACGAATTGTTTATTTGAGGAGGTTTCGGGAGTCTGGATTTGCTCCTGCCATCCATTTTTAATTGTACAATTGTGTTCTCTGGATAGCGGGAGCTATCCAGAGTACACTGAGCGAAAAAATTATAGATTGTGTAGTCTGCCTACGGGCAGTTGGCGAAAAACGCCGCAACCAGATATTCAGTTTACCGAAGAAACGGGGACTTTTATTACACATTTACACACGCAATTCGTTTAATCAGGAATAATTAAATTAATATTTCCGTTTTTTATACAATTACGTACGTTTAACTTTGCTGACATTATAGTGAGTATAGGTACTTTTTCTCCAGAAGTAATTTAAAAACAAAATTTGTATTTCATTACTGAAATACATTGTGTAACGAGATTGGAAGCATATCAATTAAAATATCATCGCTACGTTGTCCACACAGTACAGAATTACTTTCAGTCACAACTCGTTTGGTATTCACCGATCTCCACTCCAATCTCGTATGCACGAAGTATTAATTTTCCTCCTCCCAAATCTACTCGTCATAATACCGTATTTACTTGTACACGTCCATCATCTGGAACTTCCAAGCTAGCGAGTTTAGTGCTGGTCTGTTTCATTGTAATTTCCGGAGTGCTGCATTATGAAGTCGGTAATAACACGCTGCGCCATGAATAATGAACTTCTACGCTACATTTGTATGGACGAACTTGCCTTCACTTGCCTTCTATAAAACAATGGTGTTTTACTGCAGCATGTTGGAATGAACACGTAGTTAAAGTATACTAAAGATAATTAGTAACATTAATTTTTGTTAAGTTCTGCAAAAATAATATTTATGAAATATTTCGAAAAACTTGAATGAATTGGATATCTATTTTTAAATTTTATGGAAAATTTCAATTCAAAGTTATCAGATTTGCAAAGTATTTTAAATAAAAATACATGAATAAGAATATTCTTCCAAATAAAATGGGAAAGTAATTACTATTATTGATATTTTTTGAGCAAATAAAATACTAGAATAAGTAATCGCCCTGAGTAACAATTTATAGAACCTTCCTGAATGATAAAGTTGTTTTAGATCACAAACAATCGGTCATAATTTTATACTTGCTTAAACATTCCAGAATCACTGCTGCGCGCAAAAGTGTCTTTATTTTCATAGGTGCCAATGGAGATACGTGGCCAGTGAAAGTCTGGTTATGCCGTCGCGTGAAGACATGCGAGCGATGGTTGACGATAAATTTTGATAATGGTGGTTGTTGCGGCTATGTGACAAAGTTGAAGAGCGCGCCTAAAGCGGCGCGAGGCGGCCGCGGAGGTGGATGGCGGCCGGGCATCAGACCGGCAAGACGCCGGCCAATGGAAATAATCACCTAGCCGGCGAGCCGGTGGCCGTGAAGCAGGCTACGGCGCCGGCTGTGATAAGGAGAGTCGCCAGAGACGGAGCAGACTGAGCGGGAGATGTAGATTGAGAAACGGTGGTTTGTAGAGTGCATTAGGCAAATGATTTTCTGACCTCTATTGTAAATATTACCGTTTCATATAAATATTTCCATTACTGCGTAAATAAACTTTGTTTGGAAAGTGAGTGGTTTTCTGAACATAACAGTGTGACTACGGTGATTTTGGTGGTCGGTTGGTGGTGTGATGATCGTAGTATGGGCGTGGTAACGATGATCGTATGCACAATGATAATAAAAATGAGTGCCATAGACTCAAACTGAATGAATTGAAGAATGTAATTGAATAGAAGTCTGAGTGCAATTATGTGCTCGCGGAACTGAAATCATGAAGTGGAGGGAGTGGTCTGCAGATGAAGGAATGATAACATAAATTGATATCGTCATAGGCTAACGTTAAAGGCTAAGAGAAGGGCATAAGAAGAATGACAAATTAAACACCCTTGATGATATGACAGAATACGGGGAATATAAAAAAAACGGAGTTATTATCATTGTCGGGGTCGGTGTGATAGTGGCAGTGACATAGCACAGTGATAGCGGGTGCTGAGATATTGACAGTGAGTAAGACTGACGCGGACAATGAACGTGACGAAGAGTGGAGCTGGTCGTCGCCGTCCAAAGCAATGCCTGAGGCAGAGAACGTGTCGGTATTAATGCCTGGAGTCGTCGTAGTGGTAGTAATGCGTTGGTAGTAATGCCTGTCGGTGTTTGGAGCGGAATCAGGAGCGGTAACTGGAGAGGTATCGGTGACGGAGTTGACGTGGTCTGCATTCATTGCGAGATGGTGACGATGTCAAGGTCGTTGTACGATTTTAGAACTACATCCACCAACTTTTGATACAGGCACAGTGAAGGCGAGACAGAGTTAATGCCGGCTGCGGTAAAAACATGGCGCTGGTGCGAGGTCTGTTGGTGTCAGAGAGCTAGAATATGATGCACAGAGTGGCTGATCTATGGTATCAGCGCCCTTGGTAGACGCTCGCCGAACTGGGAGTTGCCAAGTTTTTTTGCAGTCAAAACATGAGGGGTGCCTGGTGGTGGCGTGTAAAACTTTTGTACTGAATGGACGTGTTGTTTGTATAATATCTTATTTCTATGTTGTAGTATTTTAGTTTATATTTGTTATATTAGTGGTTACAATAATAATATTCACAATACTTTCGTATGTTCGGCTTATAAATGCAAAAATAGAAGTCATCAAACCACAAATATACTGTTTTTCAAGTTTGCCGCCTTGCTTGTGAACTGTTTGTTTTCTATTACAATAAGATTAACTTTCAGGCGTTACAATAACATTTCAACAGCTTCCATTCTTCCAACAATAACCGATGTAGGAAGCAACGGAAATATTTTCGAAGTTTCTCAACTCGTTCTCCGTATATATTGTGATTTCGTTTTTAAATGATTGTTTTTTTTTTTTCGTGAAACACCAATGAGTAAGAGGATTTATATTACGCGCGGCGCGCGCCCACTCGGCTGTAATCAGCGCCAAACAGACTACTAGAATATTGTTTTGCTCCAGAGGGCGCTGCTTTGACTGCAAAAAACAAGGCTTCCATTTGCTGCAAATAGGAGGCGCTTCAGCCACTCTATGTAGTATATTCTATCTATTTCTCCAGAGTTTCCTGCTTTGACTACAAAAACGGCTTCAATTCCATGCAAAGAAGGAGGCGCTTCAACCACTCTATGTAGTATATTCTAGGTCGTTGGTTGGTCGCAGGCGGTGAAAACGAGGTGAGGCGACGCGAAAGGGGAGTGCAACAGGTGCCGGCGCGGCAGTGCGCGTCGAGAGCGTCACGAGCGGCGGCCGCGAGGGGCAGCACTGTCGAGTGCCATCGGCGGAAGGGCGAGTGCTCGGCGCGAAAACAAAGAAGCGTCATCGATCCCACAAACAATGCCCCGTGGAGGGCGGGCCCACCCGCGTCGAGAGTACCTGTTGCCAGCTGGCCGGTCATCTCGTCAAACAATCGCTATACGCGCTTAAATAGGATGACCTTTCGACGCGGAATGATGGGCCAATTCGGGTTAGGGTAGAAGAGTGCGAACAATCCCCACGCAATCATTAAACACTCGATTTGATGCGTGAATTGATCTAACGGTGTACTCGACGTCGGTGAAAGTACCTTGATTATGAACCTCGTTCATGGACCTGTCCGACAATGGACTATTTATTCGCCGACCAGAGGGGTTACTGCTATTTATTTTGTTGTTCATTCGCCGCGTGGATATTTTCCTACAGATTAATGCACATGAAAATATTGTGTTACTATTTTCAAATTCATTTCCATCTGTTCGACAAACTATGTTTAACGGCGTTTAATAGAGTTTAACATATATAAGAAAAAATCGCCGTTTTCCGGGCACGTTACATAACTTTCTTTCTTACGAAGTACTTGTAAGGTGAGAAAGTAATAAACGATATTTGGACTACACGCAAGAACAAATACTAAGATATTTCTGAAAAATAACATTCTTGATTACATGATTTAAAGGGAGATATTAATATTTGTGAATACATAATATGAATTTGAACTAAAAATGTTGACTTTTGAAGGAGGGATATTACAATGTTTCATGTACACATATTTTAGAGAGGCTTGATTAGTTCAAAATGCGATTAAGGATTTATCCCAAAGATAAAAAATTGTATACCAGAACAAACAGAAAGAGGCATGTAAAATTAATTTTAAATAATATTTATCAAGTTTGAAGTAGTCGGTATGTTTAATCACGACGTATTGGGCATCAGAATTAATAATAAATCTTAAATATTAATTTTGAAATTTTTATAATAAATCTTAAATATTCATTTTAAAATTTTTACAATTATTAATTTGTTGGAGTAATGTATTTCATTTCTGGACAGTTTAAACCGCAGTAGGCCGAATTAACTTTTATATTAATAGTCTGATTTCCAATTGTTCATTGATAATCACATTTATATTGAATTATTTTACTTAATCATTTAAGTTTATGTACTTTGATATTCCCCTAGTCACATCTATCAATTGAGTATTCTGTCTAATTGAATTCCAATATATTTTGCAGAGTATTATTAGCGAGAGAGAAATATCAGAATTAAATTGATTAAATTTATATGAATTTTATGGATAATGAAACGTCAAAACTTTTGATTCAGATTTATGATGATAAATTTACATTTGATAAAGGTTGAATGTATGATTGAATCGTTCACATTAACGGGTCAGTGTATAATTCACAGCTGCACCTGAAGGCAAACTAATAAACACTGAGGCATTGTCTGTATGTGGAGTTCGGCCTTAATTTTTCACTTCGATAGAGCAGAACATGAAAAAAGTGCGTTGAACCTCACGAACTACCAATCTCTTTTATTCTAAACCTCAAAAACATGCAACACAGCTTTTTGGAAATTAACACATTCGAGTGTACTCGAGTTTCAATGTTTTTCTATTGTATTCAACCGCTTAGAATAGAAATGAGTTCTTCACTAATTTACACGCTTTCCAAGAAGGTTCTCGACGTGATTACACAACTTTCGTGGCCAATTATTTCCCAAAATTTGTTTGCGACGCCTGCAGCAAACTCTGGCACAGTAAACAATGAAATCTCATCCAAGCTGTCACTCCCCCGGGATGTTCACAACTTGTTCCCTTGAAGTGCGGAGAGTTCCCCTTGGAAAAGCACTGACGCGGGCATGAGGCCGAGTCAGGGGAAAAGCAGCACGATGAAGAAGGAATAAGGGTGTTCGATAAAGAGCAGGAAAACAAAAAAATTTAAAAGAGGAGAAAGAAAGTAAAGTATTAAAAAGTGGAAAAAAGGAACCGGGTAGGCGAATAACGATAGAAAAGAAAACAGCGTACAAGATGCGATGATTAGAAATTTTCAAAATAATACAATATTTAAATAAAATAAGAGAATTGATAAATACACAATTGAAGAGAAATAACATGATAATATCTTACCAGTAGTGAGTCAATGAGTTTAAATAGGACTCTCTGGAGCGTTTGGAAATTCAGTTTCGTAGATGGAGACTAATTGTTTGATAATTAGTGGATAAGTGACATAGTATTAACAGAGGACGGAGGTTATTGAGAGAAAACTAAGTTTGAGTACACTAGCAAAAGGGCATGGACTGGTTTGTAGAGGAACGGAAGACAAACTGGTAGTGGAGAAGGGAAAGCAAATTGGCAAGAGATAATATAAACCGGATGAGGAGTCTAGGCTAGGTAGTAGAAGAAACAACGGAAGCGGTGAGTGAGATTACAGGCAATAGGATTTTGAAGGTTGCGCGGTTGACTGTGAAGTCATGGGGCTGTGGGACCGCTGCTCATATGAATGTACTGAAGTAATTGTGGTGAACCTTGGGCGATTGAGCGACA
This sequence comes from Teleogryllus oceanicus, assembly GCA_964035755.1. Classification (NCBI taxonomy): domain Eukaryota; kingdom Metazoa; phylum Arthropoda; class Insecta; order Orthoptera; family Gryllidae; genus Teleogryllus; species Teleogryllus oceanicus. Next base: position 212,769,277 of record CAXIVR010000002.1, on the reverse strand, counting down.
GACAGACATCGACACTATAGAGAAGAGCGGTGGAAGAAGTTGATGCCCGCACAGCGAGAGGAAGGGAGCAGGAGATGGCAAGAGTGCAAGGCTGCTGAGATGTTTTCTATGGGCGGAGTGAAATGACGGAAGAGAGGTTCATGGGATAAGAAGTCGCAGCGAAGGCCAGCCGCTAGAATTCTCCTCCAGACAGCGAAAGAACTCGACCCAGCTATTTAGCTACTGTCAAAAACCCTGCCACCGGATTCGAAACCTAGGACCTCCCGGTCAGAGGCACTGCAGTGCCATCCAGTTGATGCCCTCAGCCACCTTTCCCGGCATATAGCGTGCTCAGGACAGTAAACTAACCGGAGGGGGCGTTGGGATAAAAAAGAAAGGCAACGGTTCCAACATGCGCGATGAAATAAGAGAAAGAGCACAAATCGCCAGTCGGGAGAGCTGTCACCAGACACGACAATGGCGAGAAGCACATCGAACGCACGACGCTAAAATGTCCAAAGGTCATTGGCTGGCGCCGGCCAGGTATCGCGGGAAGCGAGCGCTTTACGAGCGGCAGTGGGGGGAGGGGGCAGGCGCCTGAGCGGGAGATAGCGCGAGAAAGACGCGCGTCGACGCGCGCGCGAGCACTTTTTAATTACGCTACACAATGGTAGAGGGCGCGAGCGCGTTAATTAAACCCCCGAAACGCGAGCCCCGCCCACCCTCTCACCTTCTCACTGCCCGCCCCGCGGGCCGCGGGCGCCGGCACCCATTTGCGTGCGGTGTACGCCCGCGACCCCGCTTGGATGACACTTACCCCTGTTTATTCTCGGCTTTGAAAGCTTCAGTAGCGCGCCAGTCTCACTCAGCTGGAGCAAGAAGTTTACAAAAAGACTATACTGAAATTTAAGCTATATCAAGTTAGAAAAAATTATATAAACCCACGTACCACATCAGCTTCTTTATATATTGTACTATTATATCTGGGGTCTCTTTAGACCCCAAGGTTTACTGACAATTGGAAGTGTTGAACATGTTGGCTGTAAATAATTGATTTCATATAAGAATACCTTTTCTAAGTAATTTTCATTAACATTACAAATACACTTTATTCCTCATAACTACTTCATATGAAAATTAACCTCCACCGTACGTGCCCTCTTGCTAATACATATGGCTTGAGAAAACTGCTTAATGCTGACTTTATAAGACTGTGAAGTTATTTCGAGATAAATCAGATACTAGACAAACATTGACGGTATCAGACATATTTTTTGAAGTTCATAACAATATGTTTCAAATCAGAATAGGAAAATTACAGACTATACCTTAGGTCAATCCGGTCCCATGTAACAAAAAAATTAATATCCCCAATACAAATTTGGAAAATATGTGAAAATCGTTAGTACTGCTTAGTATGTGCACGAAGGTATATCTAGAAGACTGAAATTATCCTGTAAATATTAAATTAATGACCGTGAAGTCTAAAACGACTCCAGATATGGTACCAGCGTTAACGAAGCACGAACGAGCAAGTTTAATGAATCAGATCGAAAGTGTTAGATGTAATAGGTGTATAGTACGGATATACGGGAGTTAAGAAACATATCGTTTCATCAAAATCCCATAAGCCCAATTTTATTGATTAGTGATTCGGGGCGCGTCAACTGCTAAGATAATTAGCCCCGTAATTGTAGTGCGTGCTTTTTCTTGGGAGGTGTAGTGCGTTGCTTTTTCGATCTTCCTCCGCTAGATGGCGAGATTCGGCGTCGACCTTCCGTCGGCTAGCGGTGTTTTCTTCTACCAGGTGTCTCCCAACCAATGGGGCACCGCCCCAGCCAGCACAAGCTCTAAGCTCCCGACCGGACTCCCAGGATATGTTGTAGTGTAGTGCATATTAGTGTAAGGGTGTACATAAATGATAAGGATTGGATTAGGAAGGGAAGAAACAAAACGCGCGCGGTCCGTCGCCCATTTGTTACGGTACTGCTCCAGCATTTGCCTGGTGTGGGATTCATACTCGCTCAAAGTGATATATAGGGTAGTGGTTATCTCCGGTTGATTGATTGATTTTTCGTGTTAGTGCGTGTGATTGTTTCCGGGCGCGTCAACGGCATTGGTAATAAGTCCCGTAAGTGTAGTGGATGTTTATTCTCGGGAGATGGCGGTGATCTTCCTCCGCTGGAAGGTGAGATCCGGCGCCGACCTACCGTCGGGTCAATACTCAGCTGGGCAGCTGTTCCACCTAACCAGGACTCTCCCACAATGTTCGTCCTCCGAAAATCACTCATCCCACTCGATCGCGAGCGTTTGCTTCGCGAATAACTGATAGTGAGCGTCTTTATGCAACTGGTTGAGCCTCAAATGCTGCATCATATGCGGAGAAAACAATGGGGAAAATGTTAAGGGACGCGAAACGCATGCATGACTGCGCCGCGCGGACATGCAGCGCGGCGCGCGTGAGCGCCTAGCCGGCAGATCCTGGCGATGCGGTTGGTCTTGGCGAGCAGCGCCGCGTAGATCATGGCGAAGCTGAGGCCGGGCAGCGTGCGCGCCAGCGAGCACGAGAGGCGCGCGGGCCGCGCCAGCACGGCGAAGCTGGCGGCGTGCGACAGCGCCATGCCGCACAGGATCAGGTAGACTCAGCTCGCGGTCGCACGCCTTCACACCTTCGTTGTGCGACGAACACGGCCGCCGCGAAAAGGTGCTGGCGAAGCCATGGCGAGAACGCCATCGCCACGATCGCCTGCGTGTCCGACCACCGCACGAACTCCACCGGGATCTCCTCGCACTCTGCAACACCCGGGAAAGGGAATAACATCCGTTGTTTGATTTATTTCGTCAAAAATAGTAAAAACTATAATCGTCGTATGGGGAAGAAGTATAACCTGCGTACGAATTCCACCGGGATCTCCTCGCACTCTGCAAGTCCATAGGAAGATAGGTCCAATGGCCGCCGAAGGACTCCTAGCTATGAATTTCCAAAGAATATTTTCCAATAAATAAAAATATTCAGATTGAAGCATAACGAGGGGGATTCTTAAAATATCCTAAACGTTGTTCTATATTTTACAAGTTTTATCTACAAAATATGCATCGCAATAACGATGATTGCAACTGAAACGCTATTGTATACAGCTTGAAATGTCACATATACAAAATCAATTCCCTCCCTACTATTCGAGAAATTCATGAAGATAGGCCGTACTTCTCTGCTCCTGCAAAAGAAGCTGAAAACAGATTATCTATAAATGTCTCAGAAAACCTTTAAGGAAGTGCGAAAAATTTGGTAATTCGTCTTCCATCTCATTATCAGATTTTGGTTTTTATCACCATTTTTTCGAAATTTTTACTCAATTTGTTCAGTAAACTTGTAAATTTATTTCTTGATAAATACATTCATATCTTCTAAAAGAATATATATTTAACGCTTGTTAAAAATATGTCTAGTGAAATGGACATGCGCGCAATTTATGTGAAATTTATAAAAACTTAGTTTTCGAAACCTCGTCTCTGATTTTCAAATTTAAAGTAACAGAAATGTTGCTGAGCGTTTAGAATGTTAGATATTATTCATATTATAAATCTTAGATATTATTTTTAGAAATATTTGAAAAATGTGTGATATTTTTTGGGTTTTAAAAAAAAAAGGTTTGTTATAAATTTTTAATTTTTTGAAATTCAGAGGAAGGCAAACACTTGATTTCCCAAGCCTTTGTCAATCATATTGACAACTTATTTGGTTAGGTTCCGTAAATACTCTCACTTACAGCAAAATCGATTATATATACTAACGATAAAAAACTTGACTTTTTACGCGCTTAACTAATAACGCAAATAAATTTTGAGAAATGTTGAAAGAGTTCCGCAGTGTTTAGTTCGATTGGAATGGAATCGTTCATTTACAAACGGCAGGTACAGAATCTTACTACAATGAACGCACTAAATATACAGCATTAATACTAATCAAGGATCCTCTGCAAATATTCCATTCGTCTTTCCCGCCTCATAGCTATTGATTTGATTTGTTCACACCAGAAATATTTCTCAGAACTTCAAGTATATGATTGTAGAATGGATATTTAACAAACGCAAAAGTTTCACTAACGCGCGTGCACTTCGATATCATTTCTCAGGTGATGGAACGTGTGCACAACCGAGATCATTTCCCAGGAGAACTAGAAGTGATCGCGTACAGTCCATGATCAAGGAGAAAGGCCAAATTCGATCGCTTTGAGTTTAGCGAATGTCCCTGGAGAGCAAGAGATCGACCTTGTGAAGGTAGAGACCCGCGAAGGACCTCTCGAGGGAGCTCGAAAGCAATTACAGCCACGCCCGTGTCATTGGATTTGGAACGCTCCAATTTGGGCAGGCTTTGAGGTGCGACGCGCCATTGGTCCGTGCCAAGTCTACAAATTACAGAAATTGTAGGGTATTATTCTTCCTGCACAAATAATTAAAAATGATCAGTGGTATAGCAATTATTGCATGATGCACTAAACCTACGTATTATTTGTGAGCGAAAATGACACGTGCTAAAAGAAAGGTTCCTACAATAAAGGCTACCATACACTTCAGTATTTGTGTTATGGATATTTTCTTCATATCACTCTTCAAAACACGAGCACAGGCTTAATATACGAGCCTCCAAGCGGAACATAATTTTTTTTATTTTTCACCGAATCTTTAAAATCCATCTGGTATCATCTCCTAGATGTATTTTAAATAAAATTATAAATTTGAAGAAAGGAACTTGAAATAAACCACTTGCATCTATGTATAAAAAAAGGGAATGTGCGTATGTTTGTCACATATAAACGCAAATACTGCTCGACTGATGTCTCTAAAATTTTCACATTTCGTTCTTATTAGGAGTGTTTAGAGAGTATTTTTGAATTAATTCAGACACGTGGGAATGCTTTTATGGTGATTTGTTGTTAATGATGATGATGACTCAAGGACCCCTGAACTCTACGCAACCCGCCGAACAGCCAAGGATTAAACGCGTCTTCACTGCATACAAATATTCTGTCCCTGCGATTGTGAAATATCAACCGAAATTATTACTTGAATCTCGGAAAAGTAAATGAAATTTCTCTGAGATAGTTTCATGCTCAGAGAAACTTCATACTCGGAACGCATATCAAAATTTGAGGGAGAACGTTTTAACAGTACGGTATCACCATGTCCAAAACAGGACATAAAACAAATCCATGCTTGCGAGATAGCCTTTCATCTATTAGAAATTTTGCACAACGTAGCGCAAACCCTGATTAAGAATCACGTGACTAGTATGGTGTGATGTAAAATAAACTCCAATCGCGAAGCAGTGCAAGTTCCTGTAGTAACAAATAAATTGTATTTAATATTAATACTGTTGTTGAAATTACTACTCTTAGAACTACTTTATTTTATAATCAATTATCTTCGGGTTTTAAACGTCCTCAGCAGAATTACAAATGTTCTACGAAATTTCCGCCACCCCCACGGGAATTCCTTTGCGAGTCCTGGGCGAGTCCAATAGGTCAAAGGTCAGCGCTGGGTGCCGCACGCAGGGGTGAGCGACGGGGTGACCAAGCGATTGCCTTTGAGAGGCTGTGGGCGCCCGGGGGAATCCCCGGGAAGGGGGAGGGGCAATTAGGTGAGTGCGCGCTTCAATCACTCATCATCATAGTTTGAGCAACACGCCCTCGAATTAACAGGGCTCGAAGATTGAAGATCGGAAAGTAAACATTTACGACCACAACATCGAATTGTATGGATTATAATATATTGTCATTTTAGGTTTAAAGCCTTAAAAAAAGTGCATATCCACTCAAATTAAAAAGGAATATATTTATAGAACAGAAGGAACTGGGAAGTTGTGAAACGAGATAAATGTATATTTTTTGATTAGGAAGAAGTATCAACTCTTTTCTAGTCCTGTATTTGCAGTCTGCAGAACATTCGTTTGATCTGGAAACACTTCCTTTGCAACACCTTTTCCGAAAGACGGGGGAATCTAACTAAAACGATATTGGGTGGAGAAATCTGCGTGATGTGTGGTTTTGTTTCTCTCGAAGCGGAGCGGAGCGTTGAGCTCAGCACTAGGACACGCGGGGGCTGCTTGATGTGGCGGAATGATGGAAAACGCGCTGGTTCCGTTGCGTGCTGCTCACCCGTCTGGTTCTCGTTGGGCCACGTGCCCTTCTCGCACTCTTCGCACGTCTCGTCGTCCACGAGATCCAGTTGCGGTCGCACGGCACGCACACCCAGCAGCATTTCTTGCTCCTGCCCGCCCTTCTGGAAGCTCTGCAACAGACCCAACGGCCACCAGATGCATTTTCGGTTTTTAAACAACAAATACAAAGAAAAACTGAAATATGTTATGTTTATTTTTCAGTCTCGAATTTTGTTCTACTTAAAGTAATTAATGAAACTTTTATTGATCCTATTTGGATAATAAAATAAACCAAGTTGGCTGGAAATTGCAGACACTACATCATATCTTCTGTGAAAGTCAGCCACAGATGAAAAGGAGAATCTACGTAGAAGTAGTATTTTAAGATTTTGAACGAATAAGAAAATAGTACATTATGAAACGATGATCTAATGATGGGCATAGTACACGAGTGTGATAATACGATAAAAGGGAGGTACGAGCGAGTATTGGAAACTTCATACTCAACTGTATTATACCCATTACATCGCGTTTCACACTGTACTTTGTCTACGACTTTTATAAGTTAAACTTTTACATTGAATCGTTTCGTGGCAGTTGGCATGCAGGGTTCAGTCAAGGCCTCCTAAACCTCCCCTTGCATTCTGCCGCAGGTGGCTGTGGTTACCAGTCAGCCTGCGAGGGAGTACTGGGCTAGTCAAATAGGATCAAAGTGAAATTACGAACCAATTTATTTTAAATAATATGCCACGAAAAAATACTAATAATAAAAGAAATTAAAACTGACAAGCATAATATAATATCAAGTGCAATTTTAATGTACACAATCGAACGAAACATTTACCAGACAAATTCTCAATGATTAATTGTCAATGTTTGTAAATTTGGTCAATTTTATCAAGGTTTGTAAACTTCTCAAGAAATAGAACAATGAAAGAAAAATTAGCATAATAAAATCTGTTTTGTCATATCATTATACAACGGGTAACAAAACGGCTAAGGATATGTGACTGTTTTTCAAACGTTACAAGAAACTATATTTACAAATACCATAAGACACCAGTAAGTCTGCTACTGCAGCACAAGTAATTACTTTCCTGTCTTGCACCCAACACATTTAACAGGAACAAAATGGCTGCATTCAAAAGTTTGCAGATTATGACATACCAAAAACACATTACTGTAATTCCTCTCATAGTCGCGCGTAGCTTGGAAACGATGCAGGATCTTAAAAACCAGTTTCTGGGGTCTCGAAGGAACCGAGTGTTTTCACTAGGATTTCTGGGAGCAGGTGAGTTCTGTTGAGACACAAGTTTTGAGGGAGGGCGAGGACCGCGTGGGTACGGGTGGGGAAATTTTAAGGGACAGGTGGGGAAATGCTGAAGGAGATGCTTAGAAATGATGACGAACAGGTGAGGAAAAGATGAGTTAAAGGCTCAATTATTTTTTGCAGTATTGTACAAAATGAGATCTGATTAAAATTTCTATTACAATTCAGAAGATTCTTTTGGTGCTCCCACTCTATAGCATGGCAAAACAGAAAAATGCACAAACCTGAAATCTAAGTAAAATTAAATTAAGGAAAACAATGGAAATAAAATACAGTACAATTAATGGCACTATTTGATTTTCCATGTAATTTAATCTCAACCCTAGAATCAGCCTTTAATGCTGCCTAATTTAACGTGGATTCTGACTATATTGATTGATTCGTTTTTCCGGGCGCTTCAACTGCTATAGACATTCGTCTCGCCTCGCCGTGTAGGTTTTTGACAAGGGAGGTGGCGTAATCTTTTGCGCTGGATGGTTAGTTCCGGCGCCGACCTACACGTCGCCTTGCGAAATTTTCCCAACCAGGTATCTCCTACCAGCGGAGCATCGTCCCAACAGGGATTAGCTTTAAGGCCCCGACTACTCACCCGGCTGGTGTGGTAGTGTAGGGCGTGTAAGTGCAAGCAAATGTAAGTAAGGTGCGAGTATAGGACAAGTGACCGGGAGCGGTAGGTCGGTGCATCAACTGATGTCACTGGTCGAGGTCCTACGCTCGAGTCCTGACGGCGGCAGGATTTTCGACACTAGCTTTTCAGCTAGGTCGAATTCAGTTGCTGTCTTGGGGAGAATTCTAGCGGCCGGCTGCTCTGATAGGTAGTTTTCCGTGGTTTCTCCGATCAACATCAGGCGAATGCCGGAGCAGTACCCTAACAAGCGGGCCACGGAATGCGCGCAATATTTCCTTCCTCTCCCTTATCCTATCCTCTCACCATACACACGCACACACTTACACTAACATACATTACACTACCACATATTCCGGGTGACTGGTCAGGAGCTTAGAGCTTAGAGCTATGGGGACTCGAGCGAGACACTGCAGTGACATCAGTGGATGGAAAAAAATTGAATGTAACTCTGGGATAAAGAGGTATAATTGAACTCATGGTAATTAAGAAAACCCGCTAATGTCATCGCTCGTTTTCTTGAACATACTACTCACTCATGCAATTGTACCACTCTTTATTCACTCGTTTCATTAATTACTACAAATTTCTTTTGATACCAGCATTAATTTCTTTACCTCAATTTCTACATATCTCATTAAATGATTTTAGCACGCCTTTGCTCGAAACAAAATCTGTTGAACTTAATAAGTCCTTTCAAAATATTCATTGGTACTTTTTGTGAGTTTCTTGATTACAATTTCTTGATTTTCGCGAAGCTAACATTCCGATGACCTGACATTTGCGATGAAAGAGTCGGTTGGAATTTCAGTCCCGTGGAATCTCTGGAGCCCTCCAGGAGTTTTCTTTCTGGGTGGAACTTCTGTCCATGAATTTTCGTGACCGTTTACCCCAACACAGTTACTAAATCGCGTATTTTACTATTTACAAGAACAAGAACCATGAAAATATTCAAAATCAAAATTTCTAAACCTAATTATACCAACTAATATCAAACTATTTACACAAAATGACGAATGTGTCGGGGGATATTTCTATAGCAATTAGTACTCGCGTTAGCTACGCGTGCTATTCCCAAGTTGCAACAATTCAAGAAATTCGTCCCATGATAAGAAAACAAATTCACGAAATTAAATTTAACTTTATTCTGCCAGCGAAATAATACCACTAATCAATAAATATCATTGCATATGGAATCTGAATTACTGAACACCTTCCTAATGTCGATAACTTCGAACCCGTATACCACCCACGCGAAAAAGCGCTCCCAGACAAAATCTCTTTCCCATTTCATTTATTTAAACTTTTGTAATAATTTTTGCCACAGGTTCCTTCCCATTTATTTACAGTCATTTATCTTGATCTTGTACCTAAACTGGTATTAAAACATTCAGTAATTATTCACTTTCCATTTGTTATAACATTTGACAAAATATAAGAATAATTTATATTCAAAAATACAATTCCACCTACATTACGACTGTTTCCCATCATTAGCTTTAGTACTCAATAATCAGTATGTATTGTCACTTTTAGTATCGATCACACGTAAATCCTAATTTGTTTACGTTTGATTTCCACTAATATCAACATGCTACCATAGTCTCAGTTTGTAAGTACGAAGTTTTTGGTTGATTTCCAATTAATTTCGAGTTCTAATGTCATCAAAGAATTATTATCTGAATTATATTGTTTAGAAATTTCCTTTGGGATAAATAGTAGATCATGCATAACATTGCGCAAATTGAACAGGATTGGTATCGGGATCCGAGAAAGATTCATCAAAATAAAAAAGTACTAAAGAAACTCACTTTTGTGCTCGATTACTTCTCTAATAAATTCATTTATGACGACTGTAAGGTTTCTCCAGGTATTAGTAACTGCATATCTCTTTAGTAAATTCATCATGGGTTTATTTTTTCTCATTAACATGACAGCACCCTTCGTTTCAAAAGCCATGTTTTATTAACATTTTACCTATTTGTCTCCGAAGCAACTTGATTTCGGGGGTATCTGAAAGAGGAAGGCTGTAATAAGATAAGGTGAGCTTTCAGTGTATCACAAAAATTGAATTTCCCGTTGCTATGGAAACAGCACTGTCATAAACTTTCATATTTTGGGTAGGGTCGATAGGAGATGAGCTGTGAAGCTTGCGTATAAATTGAAAATTTACTCTTTATCACACCCAGAGTATAATAGATCTATTAGGTGGAAATATTTTTGGAAAATGGATACGTTAAAAATGCAATACTAGGATATTTCCAGTCTTATATTTTGAACAGCTTGTTTCGTGATCAATTATAAAATTATGGATTCATATATAATAAACATTTCTTTTACACATAGATTCCGTGACACATCCAACCACAAGATAAATGTAATCACTAAATGTGTTAACTAACTGCCAAATATAATGAGATTTTGAGAGTACTGAAACGCAACAACGGAGATTAATGAAATAGACTCCAGGTTAAAGTAAGCCAACAAACAAAAATAAAATGACAAACTGTAATTTGGCAAAGTATGCACACGAACGTCAACAAATTTAGACAATTTTCGAATGTTTACGATTATTTTCGTCAAAAAATTTTAGAATTTAAAAGAGTATTTTCACTGTACCATGAATTTCAAACAAAGTAGATTCATAATATTTCTCAACCTAATTTCTACAAAATCATAATACTCGCTTTTACCAGCTTCAAGTAATTTCTGTTTCAACAATCTACAACCCAGAAGATCATATTCTCCTCTGAAGAAATTCATTTCATCTGCGAAATCATTTAGGTCTTCTTGCTGGACTAAGTGCACGGCAGCGTCAGGATATTCTACCAAATAATCTGAATCTTTTGACGTAGAATTTTCTGATTCCAGTTACATCACACTTTTCATTACTGTCCATCGACCACGTTTTCGGAGGTACAGGTACACATAACCAATGTCGCACGTCATAAGGGTTATCTGAATGCTGAAAGGCTACTTTTTCAAAGAATTACAGACATGCCCCTCTTCTAGAAATAATAGGGATTAAAATGATTTGTTTAAATTCTCCATTTAAGTAGTAGAACATAGACAATGTTTTGCCGATATGTGCTTTCCAAGGAAACAACATGCAGTATAAGAAAAAACAACTCTGACGAGTCCATGGTTTGACTTCATGACCATTGTGGAAGCCAAAATAGAACTAAAACTCCACATTTTGTAATTTTATACATTGTTTACAGTTGTTTACCGTTATTATCAAATGTAACATGTAAATTATACTGATGTATACTTTTCTTGTGAAATAACGTTCTGCATTTACCCAGCCTGACTCATTTATTAGATAATAGCAAATGTTACTAATGCACTACTTCGTAAAGCTCCCACATCATAAAACAGCCAGAAATGTTTTTTTAGACAAATACACGCCATGAAGATTACTACAAAACACTTCCGAATTACACCGAATTGCATCTCCGTTATGCTACCGCAACAGAGGAACTCGAGTTTATTTATTTTCGAAATAACGTTGAATTATAAGAATCCCCTTCGATATCTTGAGAGCAGCAGCAAATATGAGGATGCACGCCACTGATTTGTTTTGGAAACAACCTCTCTCGGCCTGATAGACTTTACACGCCAAACGAGCTATTGAAACGGGTAGATCATGGATGTTCAGAGAAGGGTTTATATTCGTAAATGAAAATTTAATATAGTGGATATCGCGTTCGATGCATATGAGTAAGAGTGTAATATGGTATAGTTTCATCTATACCAGGTACGTCGTATCTAAATATTCTTACGTGAAATTTTTTCTGAAATTTTTATTTTGATATTCATAATTTACACAATAAAATGAGTGTCTTGCACACAACATTTTTCTTATAGTTGAACGTCGTGTTGAAAAGTGTAATTATTAAATAATCAAAGTTAAGAATGTTAATTTATTTAAACACGCTTGTTTTGGTTTGATCTCTGAGAATATGTATTCTGAGTTTAAAACTAAACTACTTATTATTATTATTATTATTATTATTATTATTATTATTATTATTATTATTATTATTATTATTATTATTATTATTATTATTTCCATAGTAAAAACCAATAAACATTTTTTGGATTTTCTAAACTATAAGGTCTTAATATTTTGTTACCTGAGAGGACAAATATCCACATTGTCTGCCCTGTAGTGGCGCAACTAGAGTTCATAGCTACAGAGGTAATGTTAAGAGTCCATCAATCGTCCTAATAAACTTTTAAAAGGTTTAAAATGCCTAAAAAAACTCTAAAGTAAATAATTAATGTATTACTCCTGGTCATTAAGTAATAACAGTATTTGATTAAGAAGAATCTGATTGTCCAATGAGTATCATTTCTTATTGTAGAAAGTATTTTAATACATAAAAACATACGCAAGTACACACATGAAAGTGTGCGCTGCATAAAATCCCGTCTAATGATGGGTGGAGTGACCGATTAGAACAGTTAACAAGTATATTTTATGAACAAAGCGAATAGTCCTTAGGGCGTTAAGGCCAATAGTTATCTTCTGTATTTATAATGCGCAAACGAAATGTGACGGGTTTTTGCTATTCATAAAACCCCATCGGCACAAAACTCCGAAAACACACCAAAAAATATACGAATTAGATTATATGAAGGAATCAGCAAGCACATGCACATGCAATCTGTATCACGTCACGATAGATATCATGTTACCATTCTGAACTACTCAAAACTCACGTTTTAGAGCATAAATTCAGATGTAGGATCCAAGTTATGTTTCTGAATCCGTAATGAACAAAATGAAATATCTGGAATTTCTACTACGTTTGTGAGACTTTTTAACTTTTGGGGGTATATCACTACATAGTACGAGTAGTCAATCACGTGGAGAATCTCGAAATCCATGTAAAATGGTGTTAACTCTTTGATATTCTGGGCAAGCTAATTACACACACGTAATCCCGTTTTGAACATAATCATAACTGTAACATTTACACCCCCTTCCATTTTGTTCACTTGACCCACGAACGAGGAACGGCGGAGTTTCTTTCACCTGAAATGCCAGGTATTAATCAAAGCATCCTGTGTAGCAACCAGATGTATCTGAAAAGCAAGGAACTTGTTTTCAAGGATAATGACTCACGCTAACACTGCTTCACCGCCGAACGCGTGTTTCCGAATGTCCCCTTGACTTTTGGAGCGATCGGCTCGCTGCAGCAATGGAGCCACGCCGGCCGGTCGCTCCCCTTTAAGAGACTCGGCGGCGGCGGCGCGGCGGCGGAGTGGCCAGTGGCGGCGGCGCACAGTGGGTGAGATAATCCAAACATTTCGTTTTAATTGTGTCCGTTAGGGCATCCCGCGAAATTATTGCGCATTTGATGTGAAACACTTTTAAAATCAGACAGGAGCAGAGGAGAACTCTCGGTAAATCAACGGCTTAGGTGGCTCCGGGAATTAACTGATGACACTGCTGTGCCTCTGACCGGGAGGTCCTAGGGTTCGAGTTTCGACGGTGGCAGGATTTTTTACACTAGCTAGATAGCTAGGTCGAATTCAGCCGCTGTCTGGAGGAGAATTTTAGCTGCCGGGTGTTCTGTTCGGTAGCTTTCCATGGTTTCTCCGGTCAACACCAGGCGAATGCCGGAGCACTACCTTAACAAACGGGCCACGGACCGTGTACGAAATATCCTTCCTCTTCCATATCCTATCCTCACCTCTTACACATACTTACACTAACATGCACTACACTACCACACACGCCGGGGCACCAGCCGGGAGAGTAGAGCTTGTCCGGTCTGGGGTGGAGCCCCACTGGTGACAGATACCTAGTTTGGAAAAAATCCGCTACCCGACGTATAGGTCGGTGTAAGATTTACAATTCATTTGGGAAAGACTTCCCTCAGAGACTGTGGAAAACATGTACTACACTTAAGGGACTAATGCCAATAGCAGTTAACGCACCCGAAAGCACTAATCAACCATTCAATCAATCAATACTGGTAAATCAGCAATGTAACGTTAAGTGAAATGAAACTTAATAATATTGTAATACTATTCTGTTATACTAATACTGTTTTCATCTTTGTAACCGTTCTGCCTGGGTGCCTTTTCCTTGACCTCACTGTGTTCATGACAGAATCCGTTACTCAATCACTTAAATTTCAAGCCCACAGTTGTCATCGTAGCCGAACGAATGTCGCATTTGAAACTGAATCTTGCCTCTCGCGCACAGTCAACAGAGATCTAGCCCGTGAGAATGGTTCTTAATGGTTGCGTTTGGGCAAGAACGATTGCACGATTATAATATCACTATCAGCTATGACATAAGCTCATAATGTAATTCGGATCCTTTAATGAACATAAGTTATTCGATAGTGTGCCCTTCTGCTTGCCCACTCAACCTCTGCTTTATACATAAAACCTTTCACGCACTTAACTGCAGCTCACACATCTGAATTTTCGTCGAACTTGGTTTCACGATGTTACCATAGTGAATCACATATGAAGGGTACTCATAAATGATTCCGTGAAGGATATCCATGATGGACTCTCCTCTTTTCTAATTGTAACTCCGTAAACCAAAGAGGAGAAAATAAAACAATGTTTACGAAAATAACGATTATGAGAGATGGATGTTTAAGTATAAACACTAATGGCAAATTTGAGATCCACTTCATAATGCTTCGATATCGGCACTTTAGGCGCGTCTAAAATGCAGTAATGCGAAATAATCTTTAAAATTTAACATTTTCATTCTGAAATAAATATAAATGAGATAAAGGTTGCCAAATCGTAAAAATGAAACTTTTAGTAAAAAATTAAAAGATTTCACGTCCCGGAGGGAAGATCACCGTCAATTTCCGAAAAAAACAACAACAACATGCACTACACTTACGGGACTAATAACCTGAGCAGCTGACGCGTCCGGAATCACTAATCAATTAACCGGCTAGTACAGCCGTAACTTATACCCCGTTTTACGGTCCGTTGCTCCCACTGTGCTTGATCGGGGGCTGCGACGCCGCTTTAAGGCAACGGAAGCGGCCGTTGATGGGACCCTGCGGTGCACCGCGAGCGGTGGCCGCTTGGCTCGCCCCGCCCCCCAGCGGCTTTGCCCCCGACCCCCGGCCCCGGCCCCGCCCCCCGCGCCCTAAGCCCGCGCGGCCGCCCGGCACATCCACTTCGGACCCCTACACAGCCTCTTAGGCCGGCTCGGCAATCACCGCTCCCGCTTCCATCACTGCTGACATCGCGCGCGCCGACGCTCAAGCCCCTCGTGATGGCGAGTGGTCGATGGCTGCGCCTGGTTCAACCTTGTGGTTCGTGTGCCCATGATGACGCTTTCACGAATTATTTGTCGGCGAGAGGCATCCGAGAGCGTGTTATTTGAATTAACGAATACAGGAGATATTTAAATACGTTTAAATTATTAATAAACGTTTGTATTAAATATTTTTAATTCTATAGCATTTCCACTTAAGGGATGTGCACTAATAGCTGACAGAAAAGTTAGGGAACAAGCGAGACTCAAACATTTACGTGATCACAATCAGAATACAACAGTGAAGTTGAAATTCATGAATGATAACCTCAATTTTATACTGTTGGAAGCTTTGCACATCAGCCATCTAATCTATATTTTCATGATAAAATGTATTACTTTCAAAAATGGGGTGCGCGATCTGGGAAATGCGAGATATGGGCGTCATGTCTGATTTCGTTGAAGAAGCATACACCGAATTTACTGATTTGGAAGCGATAGATTGAAATCTGTCTTCTATTTACAGTTGTGTCAAATTCTTATTTAATGTAATACATAATTGTTACCAACGCCAGAACAATACTCAAAAGCATCGCAGGGATCTAATCTTGCCTGATTATAGTAATTGAACTTTATCCAAGTAAGGAAATTATTAAGAATATCTTTTGTAAATGACGTTAAAAGTAAACTCTGAGAGTAAGATTTTTCCTGAATTACATCAGAGACGACAAGCGCGTTTTCTGCTACACACATGTACCGACATTTCAGTCGCTGACGTAAGCTTCATCAAAATTAAAAAAGAGCTGAATCTCCATTGTATGCACTTTAATGGAGGAGAGCTGCATGTGTAATTTCTCTCTTACCCACTAATGGTGAGTGATGCTCTAAAATCTATGGAAAAGATCCAGAATTCCAGTTGATGACAAGAAATCATTTGGCCGTAGTACATCTGTACTACTTCAACTTTTATTGAGCTGCAAATATAATGTTCTGGTACGGTGCATTCTGCACCGTAACACAGCCAACACAAATCTACAGAGAGATCATCAATGGCGCAGATTTTCCCCGTGGAAACAGTATCAAAATTCACTGAAACAATACTGTATTTTTGTTCTTTTTTTCTGGGATATAAAAAGGAGCATTTATGAAAATAATATAGTTCAGGTTTTCATTAAAACATATGAAAGTTTATGAAAGTTTTGGTCAAATTTATTTTCGAACCCGTCCCACACTTAGAAAAACCATTCATTTTAATCTTAATACAAATTTACCCCTCAATTATTGATCTTTAGATGATTTCATGCACTTTCTTGAAAAAATATGAGTTTTTTAGTAATAAGAAGTGACATTAAGAGAAGGAAAAGTTTCAGTATGTCGCGCAACCCCACTAGATTTGTAGACGATTACTTCTTTTTATCTTTTTCCATTATCAAATATCCCAACTTTTGTGCGGAAACCAACGTTATTTTTCCTTGATTGATCAGTGATTACGGGCGCGTGAACTGCTAAGGCCATTAGTCCTGTAAGTGTGGAGAACGTTTTTATTGCGGGAGGTGGCGGTGATCTTCCCTACTAGCGAGGACCAGCGCCGACCTACATCGGCTGGCGGGAATTTTCTCCAACTAGATATCCCCCACCTGCGTGGCACTGCCCCATCCGGAACAGGGTCTAAGCTTCCAACAGGTCTCCCGGCATGTGTGGTAGTGTTGTGGATGTTAGAGTAAGTATGAGTGGAGGGGATGGGAATAGGACAAGGAATGGGAAGGAAAGAATGCGTGCGATCCGTGGTCCGTTTTTTAGGGTACTTCTCCGGCATTTGCCTGGTGTTGACACAAGAAACCGCCGAAAACTACCGATCAGAGCAGCCGGTCGCTAGAATTCTCGTTCATACCGCTGAATTCGACCTGGCTGACAAGCCAGGTGACTCAAACCCTGAACCATGAGGACTCAAACCCCAGGACCTCCCGAACAGAGGAGCGGCAGTGGCATCAGCTGATGCTCTGAGCTACCTCTGCCAGTTTATGCATCCTCCTTTTGGTACATACAATCGGATTTAGAAGAGCATGCACTCACCTTCTTAGCGCCGGCTTCGCAGGGCTTGGAGCAGACCGACTCCATGTAGCCGCCGGACAGGTTGCTGAGCTGCAAGGCCGCCGACATGGTGAGTGTGCCGTTGTTCCAGTCGCCCACCATGATGTAGTCGTAGGAGCCGTTGGGCAGCTGCTGGTAGTTCATGATGTCGTACCTGCGCACCAACGCCTTCAGCACATACCCTTGCGCCCGAGCGCAGCTAAAGAAAACTTGTATAAGGGATTTAGAGAAACAGGAAGCAGTTAGACGCATAATGCTGGTAATAATATTGAGAAAAATGAGAGGGCATATGAAACAAATCATTATCTACGTTCTGTGTTGTAAAAACATTCCAGCCATCTTGTCTTACGAGGTATAAGCTAAGAGTCTTCTGACTTCCGTCTTCTCCCCGCCTGACTTTCCCGTCAATGAATTGGAGACGGATGGGTGAAAGAGCCATAGGGGATATGTAACGGTCAATCAAATCCATGCGATTGGCAACCTATTGGGGTGGAAAAAGCACAGTCGAAAAGTAACATCTGCTACCGATACTGAACCTTTGGCGACTGCAAGTAATTATTAAGTGTCAGTTACTGAATTCATTAGTCCCGTAAGTTGTAGTACATTTTATATACCGGGAGATGTCGGTGTTCTTTCCCTGCTGGAACGTGTGATTCGGTGCTGACCTACACGCTGCCGTGTGTATCTCCCTCTCCAGGTATCTCTTTCAACTGCGCGCCACTCCAACTGGGACGAACTCTCGACTGATCTTCCAATATGAGTGATAGTGTAGAGCAGGTACATGTGTTTGTGTGAAAATGGGAGGTGAAGGGGCAAGGATGGAAGGAAAGATCTCTCACTTCCGTTGTTTTTATTACCGCACCGGCATTCACTTGATACTGATAAGAGAAACAACGGAAACTTTCATGGGTGCAGTCGACCGTTAGAATTCTCCTTCAGGCAGTGGTTGAAAATGACTCAGCTGTGTAGTGAAACAGCTGAGTAACTTGACCACCTTGAGCGACGAAGGGTATATTCAACTAGCTGCCTGGCGGCAGCCGATGAATGGAGAGATGCTCGCGCTGTCATAAAAAATAAAGTGCACTTGCAATGGAAAGTTTTTCTTCACGCGGTTCAGCTCACATTGGTAAGATATAAATTTGTAAAATTAAGGAACGTGATAAAATATTCGGACTAGAAAACAGCTAAATAAAATGTCATAAGAGATTCCTTTCAAATACTATTTACAAATAATAAAGTCAGAAAAGAGAGAGAGACAATACTTTTTAGAAGAGGGAAATGAAAACAGAAAAATTTACATAATAAATCACAAATGGAAGAAATGAATTAAATCGGTGTCATTTTAGCCCTTGAAGAAGAACAAAGTGAATATTCTGATAGCCTTAGGAATGTGTTTTACTCCGTCACACGCAAAAGGATTATATTTATGTGTATTTGTGTATATAATTACATCGATAGAAAATTAAGTCACATTATAGTTTGAATGTTCAGAGAATAATTCATTCACATCTGTTATTAAGTCAAAGGAAAATTTGTGCCTGAAAAATCAAAATCTACGCAGTTGTATGTTTTAGTTGTATAGTAGTTAATTAACTTTTTGATTTAAGAAATGTCGACATACAAACCCTAAAAGCAATTCTTCCAGTCGCCACACAATATTTCGAAATTTATTTTCGCACAAAATATGCCTGTACGTGATATACATAGCTATTTTAATCCAATTACCTGCAATGCGTTCGCAAACAAGGGAAAATGTGCTTATTTTGACAATACAAAGAACGTTACAAAAGGTAAAACGGTCGAAATGTTTGGGTCCGAACTTCTAACTTCGCGTGGGTGGCGTAAGACTGGTATTACGCCAACTCCGAAAGGATATTGGCCAAGAAAAGTACTGAAAGAGATCTTTTTGATAAGGAAATGGAATGAACGTGCTATTGGAAGGAGTTATTTAACCAGGAAACTGTTAAAGACGAACAATGAATTCTTTGCTCTAAGTCGCGTACATAGTTTTCCTTTTACGCATTTTCTTGATCTAAAGTTGTGAAAAACTCAATTTCGTCAAATGACCGGTTATAAAATACCCAGAGGTCCCTTTTAAACGTATCTAACAAAGAAGACTTATAATAATGCATTTTAAAGAAGTTTTCAACTCTCTTGAGTTCGCCATTTTTAAATCCAGGCATTCTTGTAAATTGTATAATAATAATAATAATAATAATAAAAAATAATAATAATAATAATAATAATAATAACCAGTTACATTAAGTAAACTGTACGTAGATGATACTAAATAACGTAAATTATAATCACATAAATCGAGTAAAATCGTAGAATCACTCACACTATCGCTACTTAGAATTGCGTGCAAAACAAATCTCAATATACGAATATGATTCCAAAATGGCTACATCTAACTTTTTCTCAAACTACAACAGTTGATGCATTTTATAACGGATTACAGCTTTGCTAGTCGCTAGAATAATAGTTGGGGTAAAGTACTGGATTCACTTCAACAATAAGAACGCGAAAATTCAGTCGTAAAACCCACGTGCAAAACTTTGAGTTGCAACTTCTCACATACATCAGAAATATTGTCTATTAGCGATCTTGCAATGGTGATTAAGATTGATGGAGATGGCGATGAGAAACACGCAGATTTGTAAACCCAAATTGTAATGTCTAAATGGTGGGTGTATAATATGCATAATTTGATCAAATAAGCTATGGAACTCATACTTTTGTCAAGATATGGTTATGTTGTTTTGGAAATCATTAAGATATTTTATTTCTTTGACGTACCTTGTGATTTTTTTAAGACTTTCTGAAACATGGTGCACATTTTTAATTATTTTTATGTACTCGAATAAATATTGTTTGTTAAGCTTTTCATTAAAACTAGTAAAATATTCAAAATTGCAAAAGTTTAAATATTTATTCTTCGTATCTGTTCAATACCTCCACTAATGAAGTCAACTATTTCTTTCTCAATTCAATGTATCGCTCAGTTTTAAATTGTTGAATGCTCAATGTTTTTAAAGGTACGACTTGTGGTTGAGTAATTTCGACGGAAATCGTGACATTTTCTCCAAAACTGTAGCCAGGAATTCCTAAACAACGACTTTTCTCTTTCAATTTTTCTCTTTAAATCCCTTGTAATGATAAATGATACATTGCGTTATTCGGCAACATAGCAATTTCAATGAAAACTTATGTAAAAAAACACACATTTCCAATTTTTGCTCTCAGTAATAATAATTTAGAAATAATTTAGTAATAATAATTTAGAAATTTTAATTTAATGAATTTTTAGGCAGAAAATATTCAAACAACTTCTTGTGAAGTTTTTCGAAAATGTCATTATTTTCGAGAACTAGCAATCTCAGAATTGCATATTTTCGAAAACCCTAAACAATATTTACTCAAAAATCACTCGAATTTTTTGTCAAAAATTTCCATATTAATATAGATTTTGGTTTTCCGAAATATTCAAATTATGCACTTCATAACATTGAGAAGAGGGACATTTTAGGTTTTCCGCACGTTTTTAAGGAAACGTATTCGACTAAATGACTGAATTTATATGGTTTTATTTTTGAGTCGCCTAGTAGTGGGCAACTTCAAAAATGGAGATTAAAAGGAAGACTCAATTCTATCAATCGAAATCCGTTTTATTATTCTCAGAGAAATGTCAAAACTGAAACCCAAGGGTCTGCTTTGTGATAACCAAAGATAACAAGAAGTGAGAAAGTTTCAATTGAAAGCGGAATGTGCTTTGAATTCGAAGGTAGCAGAGCATGACAGTGACCTTTATTTCATGAAGTCTTTCTAGCAAAAGAAGGTTTCGAGACGTACAGTGTGAGATATAGTGGATTTCCTTAGTCCCTTGAGAGGTGTCAAAGAAAATACGTGAGTGGGGCGATAAAGCGCCGTAGGGCTGCGCGAATAAAACAATACGTATTCTGGTGAGCCTCAGCAGCTGACACTCGCAGAAGTGAGAACAATAAGATATCAGAAGTGTTGGAAGACTCTTCTGAAGTGGGGAGGGGATAAACAAAATGTAGAAAAGTTGAATTTTATGTTGCTAGTGCAGTTCTGTTTCTTATCTGTAATTTTTGTTGGAGCCCAAAACCCATAAAAGAAACAAAACTTAGAATATTGAAAAAATACTAGTTTGCACGCATCTTCCCCTTAGTTTTGTTTTTTAAATGTTATTATATTAAAATAATTATTACATAAACAATAATTAATTTGTTAATGCTGTCAGCTCACATTAAGATAGAGGTACTACTTAACACGGTCGTTATCTTACAATCTTGTGGACCCTTACAAGCGTTCACAGGGTTGAAACGAGGCAAGAATAGACCGTAACCATATACGAATTCAGCTTTTGTTCTTCCTCTTACATGAATAAGCAAGAAAAAACTTTTTCAGGAGTCGACAAGGATCTAACAGACAGTTGAATGAAAAGTCAAGAGTCAAGAATGCAGAAGTGAAAACGACAAACTTGTTTAAAACAATCATAAAAATTGAGGCATACTCAGATATCTCAATGGTATTATTGATTAAAATAATGTGAAATAGTGACTCAGTTCGAAGTTTTGGTACCTGGGAGGGAAAATAAAAGGGTACAAAGAGGACATTGGGTAGCCATATTGGACATGGGCGTACTAGATACAAATATTGGAATATAAATAGTAGGCGTAGAAATTCTCCAGACAAAATAAACAATAAATATGATACATTCGAGATTCCTACGACAATATATCATAACTATGATTTGGGACGTGGACATTGGTAGAAAATAAATTTTTATTTTAAAATCCTCATCAAACGAAATACAAGGAATAGATACAGTCAATATTGACAGATTTTAGTATAAACAAACGCGTCGAGACCAGATAAATGACCATCGCGAAACGAGTTTCAGCGAATAAAAAATAATAACAAAAATTTGGAAAACAACGAAAACGTAGTTGACATGTTGCTCCAGAGCCATGATTTTGAGGGAAGACATTTGGTCTCCGTTGCGGCGTCACCGGACAGCCAAGATCTTCAAGAAGACTAATTTAAAGTCGGTAATCGACAATCTTTTTCATTAAAGTAAGGGTTTTAACTAGCAAAATTCAAGTTAAATTTGATGGCATGCCAAATAAATGATAAAGTAAATGTTATAAGTTATACAGATAATAGTAACAATAAATAATGTAACTATGCTATCAAACCATGAAGGCTGATTTTTATTCATATATTGTGACATACAAAAATGATGCGTATTTTATTTAAGCAAATAAAGGTTAAAATGTTGTAGATATTGCAAAAGACGTGAGTTTCTATGGTGCAGACATGCAGATGACACCGTAGCAACGCGAGTTCGTCCTGAGATGTGAATTTCTATGGTGCGGGTGACGCCGCGTTGAGGGCAGAATGTTTCGATCATTGTTTTCGCGATCTTCTTCAGGGCTGCTCTGCGCCGTGGTGGTCTGCGCTCGGGTTTATATTTCGGTGGGAACCAAGTACGATTTAGTCTTTTTTGACTAGCTTGCAAGATGTTTTCGTGGCGCTTTCGGTTTTTGATAAAATTGATGTACTTCTCGTAGGTCGCACTGTCGAAGCTATCTTCCACGAAGATTCCTGTCTACCATCAGTAATCTTCTGTCTTGATGTTGAAGTTCCGTTCATGTTAATGTCTTAACTCCGATGTTAATCAACTTATAATGTTCACATAAATAATTGTTGCGAGGTCCTCAAGTGGTCATTCCTAATCAAGACTGTTTTCGTTCACAACATTCTAGCTAGCCTAAGCCTTACATATGCTCGCAACGGAGACCAAAGAAATCCACATCTCAGAGGACACCGTAGTTACCGGGAGAGCTGCAAAGTATACACTCTAGGTACACCGTAGCAACGCGAAAAAAAAAAAAACAATAAAGAGAAAAACACAGCGAGGTTGAGGGTGGATCAGATTGGGAATTCCGACTCGTGTAGTGGTGGTGAGAGGATTGCTTGTGCGGTTTTTCCTGAGATTAATTATAAAATCGAGACTTGTGATATTTCGTGAGAGTGAACATTGAACTTGAACTTAGAATATTTCCGCATTAAATGTACAACGGGAACTTGTTAAATTTACGTGGTGTACCATTGCAAACTCGGACTTGTAATATTTTCATGACTGAACTGGAAAGTGAACTTAGAATGTTTTCGCTTACAAGATTTGACTTAAAAATTTTACCAGTGAATTGTGAATTTCCAGGTTAGGCGATGAAAAATAATATTAGAGGGATATAATTCCGATCTGTGAAAGTAATCAGTTTGAAATAGGTGCCCACTTGAGGCGCAAGATAAAGAGTATAGGCAGTGTTTGTGAAGTGGTTGGAGGAAGTTTCGACTTGGTCGCTGATCATCGTGAACGTCGACAAGAAGGAACCGTACCGAGGCCTACTCTACGTGGCGACATTGAGCGACGTGCGCGCGAAGAGGCAAGAAATGATAAAAGGTTCTATAACGCTGTTATTGCAATAACGAGAAAAATGGTCATGACTTAACGATAAATTGTAATAATTGATGATAAATAATAACTTTGGTATGCACAATAAATTCTAATTCATAGTTTGAAAGAAAGCGATTCTCATTGCCATTACGTGCAATCCTTGAATAGAAATTTTAGAATTATTTTCAGATTCCTCCACTCCGTATGGATGGCAGATTGAGTAATAGTTGCGGAGTAATACAATTATTTCATAAGAACCCGTGACCGAGCTAGGGGGATTGACATTTATTTGTAATATATCCGAAGACAGTAATAGATAATCAGGAATTCAAGTGTAACCTTTTTCTGTCGCCCAAATTATTTATAAATTCAGAAAGCACATTTTGCTAGGATTCTTTCGCCAACTAACAGGGAAAGAAAATTCACTCGGCAACAAAATAGGTGATTTGAATTTTGACCGAGACTTCGTTTAGGTCTGACAATCTTGAACATGCATTAAATCTACCACAAGGAACACGAGGATTTACTTTACTTTCGAAGAAAGGCATACGAAGCATTTTCTCCCTGAAATAACCTGCTCCTGCGTACGCAACTGGTAGGACGAATGTGTGAGTGATACCGGAAGAACGAAGAGCAGTGGGTTTCTTTTAGGTTTGACAACCTTAAACATGCATTAAATATACCACACGGGACACTTGGCTTAACTACTTCTGAAGGCAGGCACATAAAGCTTTTTTCGCCCTTAAAAATCCTGCTACCGCGTACTCAGCTGGTAGGAAGGATGATGGAGTGATACCAGAAATACGCAGAGCAGCGGGTTTCTTTTAGGCTTCACAATATTTAACATGCACTAAATCTAAGACACGAGTGACCTGGATTTACTTGACTTCCTAAGAAAGGAACACGAAACATGTTTCTCTCGTAAATAGCCTGCTCCTGCGTACGCAACTGGTTGGAAGAATGAGTGGGTGATACCGTAGAACGAAGAGCAGCGGGTTTCTTTTAGGCTTGACAATCTTTAATATGCATTAAATCTACCACATGGGTGACATGGATTTACTTTACTTCATAAGAAAGGCACACGAAGCATATTTCTCCCTTATATAACCTACTCCAGCTACGCAAAAGGAAGGTTGAGGGGGGGGAGCGGGTTTCTTTTAGGTTTCACAACCTTTAAATTAAATCTACCACACGGGACACCTGGCTTTACTTTACTTTCTAAGAAAGGCACACAAAGCATTTTACTCCTTAAATAGCCTGCTCCTGAGTACGCAACTGGTAGGAAGAATAATGGAGTGATACCAGGAGTACGCAGAGAAGTGGGTTTCTTTTAGGCTTGACAAACTTTAACATGCACTAAATCTAACACACGGGTGACTTGGCTTTACTTTACTTCCTAAGAAAGGCTCACGAAGCGCATTTCCCCCTTAAATAACCTACTCCTGCTACGCAAGTGGTAGGAAGGATGAGTGGGTGGTCCCGGGTGATCGAAGAGCGGCGGCGGCGCGCGCAGCGACGGTACGTACCTACCTGCCAGGCGGGTCGCCCTGCCGGTCGAACTCCACCACGTCGTCCGTGCTGTTCTTGTACGGGAACGACACGTTCATCAGGTAGCTCTGCAGCAAATAACACATCCTCGTCACTGTCTTGTTTTGTTGATTCGTCGTGAAATGCCTTGAAGCTAGGTAGAGTGGACCAATGTCAATGTATTCACAGAATAACAAGACGTAATAAAAATGCATTTACCGGTAGTACAGTATAATATTAGTTTATGCAATTAGTTTGTAATATAAAGCTTTATAATGTAAGGTTTTGCATGAGTGTATGTTTTGAAAACGAGTGATGTAGGAATGAGTTTTCGAATTTGCACGAATGTAATAAAGCAACATAATAAACGAGTTTAATACGCTATATTTTTGTGTAACATTCCTGTGTACATTTTTTGTAAGCATTATCAATTTATAAGGGAATAAAAATTAATTTTTGAGAAACAACTTTCTTGTGATGTCTCGGGTATTTGACTTCTGTACGAGGAAACAGTGATCTGCTGTTCTGTTTACCTTACGTCTCCACGATTCTCCCTCTGTGACTGGCTGAACATGTAGTGACGCAATCATTCTTGCCGTGAAATGCTAATACGTAATCATTTGTTAAGTTAAGTTTTGTTAAGTTGAAAAAAAGCTGATTATCATTCCTTACGTGCAATCCAGCATTTTAATAAGATTTTCAGATTCCTCGCCACTCCGTACGGATGGATAATTGAATTGTTGGTGGCAGAGTATGTAGCAATAATTATGAACTTCGAACCCCAATTAACTGCGCTAGCACAACATAATTTTGGAATGAGAGCTATTTAAATTACGTAGGAAACATTAGGTTTCAAGTGTAAACTTTTCCTGGCACCCAAATCACATTTACCAGTAATAATTGTGTTTCAAAAGGTCGCTCGAAGTGAGTTTTTTTTAAATAGAAAGACGGGGCTTGTTTTAAATTGGCACCAGTCAGCGTCGGGCATGTTTCAATAGTGAATGAAGAACAAGTTCTTAAAAAGGAAAGGATGTCGCGACTCTGCGGAAAGAATCGTAAGTAGAGAAAATGTGCAAAATAAATATGTCCCTACTAGACCTTAAAATCTGAAGATATTTAAAACAAACACGCAGAAACCATTCAAGTATACTACTAAATACATGTAGTATTTGTTCTTAAATATAAAAAAACCCTTCAGTTATATTGCAATATATTGTAGTGGTCGGTGT
This sequence comes from Teleogryllus oceanicus, assembly GCA_964035755.1. Lineage (NCBI taxonomy): Eukaryota > Metazoa > Arthropoda > Insecta > Orthoptera > Gryllidae > Teleogryllus > Teleogryllus oceanicus. The sequence continues at coordinate 212,742,600 of CAXIVR010000002.1, read as the reverse complement.
TGAACATCCCCCTTTGGTGTTCTCCAAGTGCTGGAATGTAATTGACATGGGACTTAAGTACGAGATTCGTCACTCCCCTTACATTCCAGATGATTAATGCATGTGGAACAAAATTCAAAAGTCAGCCGTCCATATTAGAAATCACGTTTATAATGCAGAGGCAAATAATCATCATTTTACGTTATATTTCAAAATGTTTTCAACCAAGAAGTTGTTTAACAACAGAGAAAAATTATATTTTTATATTTTTAATATAAGAAATATAATTAAAATTTCGCGTTGACGTCATACAAATTTCCTTATTCACCTGGGATTTAATGGAATTGGCCAACACATATATGTTGGTTTAGTGGTGAGTTATAGTTGACATTTACATAATTAAAATGATTGAAGGCGTTGTCATTGTCATACATTGTTATCAACAGTTAACGGTATTAAGCGCCTTCAATCGTTTCAACACATATATGACCTATAGAGACCTATTTGCGCCAAACGCACCACTGAAGCCTGTCGATGACTGGGTAACGCAATATTGCCTTCACTCACACAAGCTCTGCCCAGAGTGTATATATAAAGTATATAAAACAGTATCTAAACAAAATTGTTCATTTTGTTTAGATAACTGTTTCTTTTAATTACTTTTCTGTTTTGACTGAGTACCTCAACTGACTCAGTTCGAAAGTAACTCGTTGCGTAGCATAGAGACGCATAATTTTAATTATTCAAAACGTGAAACTTGTAATGTTACATGACATGCGTAAATACACCAACATTACCACAATATAGGTGGGCCATTCATAGAATTCTCGGTCGTTTCACATCATGGTCACTACTGTTTTATTTCTAGTGTTATCAAACAGTCATTTCGGACACATCCCGCTTGAAGATAACTGAAAATCAAATTTCTAGGGAACCGATCCTCAAATGCTATTCGTACTCTCATGATATTAAAAAAGTTGATGTATGTGTTATCCATTACTTGTAAAATACGAATAGTAATTCAAAATAATGGATATCAGTTTTTTCGTTGGCATGCCGTGTTTGGAATGTGCAAACATTTATGTGTGTTGCAGAGGTTATTGGAGAGAATGGAGGTGCTCGGTTGGAGAGATACGTATCTGGCACTGATAGTACATATCTGGAACTGATAATGTTCTTCATTAGATACCGCCCTTTTAATTTGTTTGAGAGGAGAAGTTTTATGAATGAACATGAAGTCGGTCTTCACAAATTAGCAACAGCCAGCATGAAACTTTCGACAACTGAAGTGCGAAAGATAAATATACAGTATTAAGAGCTAGTGTAGTATTATTATAGCTAGCTAGTTTAGAATTAGTGTAAAAATTAAAAAGCTAATAATGGATTCGCGTGTTTTGTCGATATTGCTATATGGATCTCAAACGTAGTCCTTAACAATAGCACAAAAACATTGCTGCAACGCTGTCAACGTAAAACGTAAAGGATGATTTTACGTTTTGCTGAATGGTATAACACCCATTATAGATACGGGAACAAAAACTAACATCAAATGCAGTTTTTCAAGCTAATCGACAAAAATTGAGATGGGGAGGTCATGTCTGAAACAGAAGCAATCCGAATAAACGTACTCTACAATGATCTGCTATCCGATACCGACTTGAATGGACGAATCCAGGCAGTCCGCAGATCAGACGGACCGACAGCCTACGGAAAGGCAGGTTCACTTTATTCTAGGATGGCCCAAGACAGAGGAGGTTGGAGGCACCTGGAAGGGAATATGTGCAGGGTTCCTTTTTATTGCATATCATATAGCGGGGGTGGCCACAACGAAGCTTGTGAGCTGCATGCGGCTCTTGAGTCAGTCTCGTGCGACTTTTAAACCGAACTGAAGAAAAAATTAATTAACAGGCATTCAGTAGCAGCGATGTGTGGCTTAACGTACGTTATTGGAAGTAAATTGATATGCTTCGAATTTTTGCGGCTCCCAAAACTAAGGTTAGTGAGATGTTTGTAGTGGTTGTGAACTATGACAGTGGTGAAATGTGTGTAGTGTTCCTCATTAACTACATGGCATAAAATTAGTGAATTATTTCTTGTATATAATCTTATTTGTAAAGTGTTTGTAGTTGTTCAACTATTGTATGTTGGATCGTGTCAAGTTTTGGAAAACAATTTGTTGATTTGAACTAGGCTAACCAACTAGAATTTTCACCCGCATGAAGCGGGAGGCTTGGCCCTTAATCGGTTCAATTTTAGGCTGTCATAACAATAATTAAGAGCTATTATAGTGGCCTGCAGCAGAAAAAAACTTTCAACTGCCACTGAACCACAAAAACGGAACGGTTTTCCAAAGGTTAACATGCACTCTTTTTAAGTATAACAAATAAATACTCTCGTATTACACTGCAATAAATTAAATATTTAAACAAAACAGTTTACAAATATTACAATGACATAGTAACAATGTTCAGTGCAACAACTCTTTACATATCACGAATGTAAAGTAGTTGCTGATTCATACTGAAAATGGCAAATATTTAATGGCTGGCAACCTATTCCTTGGAGCCTTGCTGTGGCATAATTTCAGCTATGAAGTAAGCAGTAACGCACTGATAATAAGAACGAGAATTCTGAAATGGTAAGCCCAGCATGAGAATGAGCGAAAAACCATAGTTAAATATTTGATTTTTAAGTAGAAAATCATTTTGGGGGGATTTTTCTGAGTTTCTGGGTATTTAAAAAACGTCGAAACATACTACATGGTCGGAGCTGCATAGTTTTCTTGCAATATCTGCCAGTAGCGAAAATTTGTGCAGATAGCAAATAGACAATACACATTTCCAAGACACCGGTATGATGAATGGTTGTAAATTACACAGCTGAGGGAATAATTAGTATATTGTTATATTGTAAAGGACTGCCAGACTGTATACTGCTGTGAACATTTATTGAATGTGCTGGTGGTAGACCTAATTCAAGTGGGTCCGGCATCGGTAGGAAAATGCAGAAGGGGTCACTGACCTTCATTATATACGAAGGTACAAATTTTCAAAATGTGATACCGTTGTTCAAACTACGATTACGATTTACAGTCGTAGAATAAATTATGTGTGAATGCATTGTATTCATAAGACAATGGTGTTGGAATGAATGACTATCATGCTGTGTTTACATCGTGAAATAATTGTGTTAAACTTTCAACGCAAGTTACAAATTAATTGATGGGTGATACTGGGACTAGAACATAAACTTGTATATTCGCAAGACAATTATTTAGAAATAAAAGACTGTTCACTACTTCGAACTTAACATAATGTAGATCAGTCTAAGAGTCGTCTTCGTCAAATTTCAATTTAAGTAAATATGGTGAACACAAAAAATGAAACAATGGAAATATTATAAACAAAATAGATTCAAGAAAATTAGAAAAAGATAAATTTTCCCTAATAAATATATTTGCACCTAATAAACGTATGGGTGCACATATAGTTGAAATATCAAACGTGTATATGTTTCAATCCAAAGTAGATACTCATGACCGAGAAGAAACTGAAAAAAATATGCCAAACATTCAAATATGTCAAATGTTCTCTATAATGTGAAAACATTTCAGTAATTTTTAATTATAATTGAGAAAGGTCTTGTTAATGATTTACAATTAAATCTGTTAAAATGCAGTGAAAGTAATAATTACTTCCCTGTTAACTTCAAAGAAAAGCCTGTGAAAACTACTATTAACTTTTACTAATATAAAGATCTTACTACTAAAATCATAAGATTAGTAAAGAATACAAAATAAAATTTTTTTAAAACAAACCACAGGTAATTAAAACTTCTGAATTTTTTAATAAATAGAGACTTCCAATTCATAATTGTGCAATAGATATCATTGAAAATGTAGCCAATAACATATTTAAATAGCAAAATACCACTTTCCACTACAGTTCAAGATCTATCTAAAGCGTCTAAAATACTTTCAATACTACCTAAATGATCTCGGAAGCATAATCAGTCATAAATGCAAACTCGAATATTACCCCAAAATGTACGTGAAATCACCATTATTCGCAATGCCGTAAATCTAATTTGAAAACCTAAACGGTGTAAATTGAGGTGATGAACAAATAGCAAACTATTACGGATGTCCTTTCTATGAAAAAGTATTCCAATCAAACAAATAGACCCCTTATTACCGAAAGTTAATCATTATCTCTATTCAACGTGTCTTCACCACCACGAAATGAAGACAACTTTCCGGCTCATCGCCATTCAAAGTCCTCCCAAAATAAAAATAGTATCTCAAATTTGAAAAATTCTACTCCAAAATAAGGTTGGTCACGTTTTAATGCTCGTTATAATCACAAAATGATTTTTTTTTAATTCAAATACCTTTCGATCATTGGGAATATAATTGTGCTAATTTTATTTCAACATTGCTGAACCAAACCAATACTGCTCTCATTACTGAAACACACAATGGTATTCGAAACCTACATGCTCAAATAATTGATGATCAATCAGTTAATGAATCGTTTTAATGAAGATAGACTAAATATCAAAAATCTCTATGTGTTATCTTTATTTTCACATACAATTTATATTGCTAGTATAAGTGACAGTCATTAAAACAGAAGTTCAATATCCCACTTTATAAATCTAGCGAATTATTTAATTTCTAATAATGATATAGCTTGGAACACCAATTTATAAAAATACATTAAACATAATGCAATTGTGCAAATTCAACTTTTGAAATTCTTGAATTGTGGTCATATAAATTGAAGAAAATCACTTAAACATATAAATATATTATTTTAATAGGAGCAAATAAATCTTCAAATATAATTTTCTTCTCTTAGATAAAAATGAAATTTTAACATAAGTCAATGTGTAACGAGAGTTTTTCACAGCAATCTTCCAATAACCCATTAAGATTACTTCAATAAATTTTAAATTTTTTCAACATTCTAAATTTAAATTTGAATTTTCTTTTAATATTTAACCAAATACAATAAAAATAGGTTTCAATTCCCTCATTCTTTATTCACACTCTTTATCTTATTTTAAAGATATGACAATGTAAAAATTATAAAATTTCTAATAAACAAATTATCGAACCGGAAGCAAATACATTAAACCTACCTTATTACTACAGGATAAAAAATTTTACAAGGGACTTAAGAAAATGTCATTTTATTAAAGAATATTGTGAAAAAATGATTAAAAGGGTGATGTCTCCCAGAACTTGAAGTCATTATGACACTTTCGAAAAATATAAAATTTCTTTATTCATTTTCATTTATTCATTTATTTTACGTCAAAAAAAAAAAACAGTTGAAACTGTGTATGACGTGAGAAGTGAATTCTGTGCACATTTTCAAAATTCTGTGATCCCTACACTAAGTCATATACTACATGAATTTTGAAAAAAAAGCTCTCATGTAATAAAATTATTTTCAAGGATAAATAAGCAATACATTTTGGGCTCTTATTCATGATGTCGTTCGTCAAGGAATAATACTTCCTGCCGCAACAACATGGAAAGATTAATTTGAATAACTATATTTCCCAATGAATTCTAGAAGACGTGCACAGATAATGAAGTTACATTTATGTCCAGAAGCAAAACAAGGGGCCATCTCAGCATTTGCTCAATGGATCAGGGAAACTGGACGAAAAACCTGATCGAGATTGGGATCTTTACGGACCAAATTCTTCACTTAGTTCTACAATATGATTTGCTGGTATTAACTACATATACACATATTTTTGCCTGATTACTAAGATTTGTATAACTAATTAAACGTATTTTGTTTTATGAAACACTTTCAGATATTGTTTTTTTAATTGGCCATATTTACTAACATATATACAATGAACTCAACACGACAGGATCATTCTGTTGATAAGTTCGGGTTAAATGTATCATTATTTGCAAAGAAGCGAATGAGCCTGTATCATATTGTACAATTCGCAGTACAGTGTTTTCATTCCTGCTAGCAATTTCTATAGTATGTAAAGGAGTTCCTCTTTTAGTCTGGAGTGAGAGCAATTCAAAATGTGTTTTAAGTTGATAGGTTTAATTTGGTAGGTATTTAAGTTGATAGGTATAATTTGTTGTTGAAAAGATTTTTTTCTTATGTTATTAAGACGTTAAGTTATTGGTAAACGATCTTTTAGAAAAAAATGAAAAAAATCCATTTGAGTTTACCTCCACGAACAATGTTTTAAACGATTTATCTATCCAGTACGAAGAAAAAAGACTCTGATAATATTGTTTGAATCACAGTGTGCATTTATTAATAAGCACGTAAGTGTTCGTGGGGTACTCTACGAATCGAATCTGAAAATAATTCAAAGGGAAGATTGTTTATGTACGAAAAAAGCGTTAAGAAATCATTGATACCACTCAATTCAAGAAGAATGAAAGCTAGGCTTTTCGCATTATATAAATCGTGCGTATGTCAACCGTTATTTTCAGCTATGTGTTTTATACATTAGGGAAGATAATGTACTTCAGAAGAGGGAACCGTATTTCAGATATCGGATCAGTTTGCCAGCAGCAAGTTTGGAATAAATTCCTCGCAATTTGAGTAGTTTTAGAAATAATTTCGAATTAGTTGGGTACCAATAGATTAAGCAACTTGCGTAGAGTAAATCAAAGCTTATGCTATTTAAAGTTTCGTACAGGGCAGGTGTTGTTTTGAAGTACATCGAAGTCTTTTGAAACGTAGGGCTATGCACTGGAGAGCAGCGGGATACAGCGCTGTGTATCGCGTATTGCCATGCGGTGTAGTCAGGTTCCGTTCAATTTTACTTTCCTTCATTTATTATAGTCGCATCAACCCAAGATTCTTAGCAACTTTTACGTATTTTCAATATTGGATAAATGATTTCACATTTTTTATATATACACTACAGTGTTTACAATAGCAAGGAGATTGTTTTAATAGTACTAAAACTTGTTAACCAATCATGGCTGGTATGATACTATGCCCAGAAAGTTACTCATTTCATTAAATATATTGGTATAATAGCAAAATCTTATAATTTTTTGATAGGGCTTGCAGTAGATGACTGTTTCAAATTGTTGCTTTGATTTATAAAATGATTCAAATTGCGAGGAATTTATGCGATCGCTTAATTATCATTATTATTTTATTGTATTTTATTGATATTCTTAATTTATTTTGTAAATCACTGCCACAGATTTGTACTCAGATAAATAATTCTTCTGAAGTAAATCCTAAACAATCAAATATTAATTAAACAATCACAAAATGGATAATATATTATTGCTGGAGGTCATTGAAGCAGACACCGAACGTCGAAAAAAGCTAAATAAAACAATTGAAATCAATATATAATAGAAACGTGTAAAATTCAAGAACGGAAATTGAGTATACGTAATAAGTACATCTAATTGCAAGTTGATGCGTGTGGCGAATTCGCGAAGCGGATCAAGAATAAGAAATACGACACAAACAATATAAAGTTTTTTTATAACATGTGTTTTATTTGTAATTTGTTCTACTCATTCAGCAAATACAATTGTACATACATTATTGACCTGTAAAGGAACCATTCAATATAAAGTTGAATGAATTGATAATTTTTCTATCAAAATGGAACTTCACATTTGGGGAGTCAAAAGACGGAAGGTGTCAAAAGTGAAAGAGTTATGGAAGTAGATGCATTAGAGAAAAGCGTAACTCATTACAGGAGAAAGATAATGGAGGAGGCATCAACAGAAACAGATCACATAATCGATCTGGCGACGATATGGAAGTGTCGTCTTAAGATGGCGTGACGACGGTAGTGGCGGTAAGACAACGGACACGTGATGATGACGACGAATGTGGCAATGTCAGCGATAAGGTGATGACAATAGCGGTTAAGATTTTATAGATGCCGTAATGAATGGCAACATAGGCAGCAACTACAATAGAGGAAGCAAAGTCAATGAAAATGACAATGGAATCTGTGATAACAATGATAACAGACGCGGTGGAATTGTGATTGTAATTGTAATTGTGATGATAACGACGACGAAAACTAGAGGACAAGGGCAACGGCCACGGAAAGGCTGTATACACTTACGATGGCGGTCAAAGGAGAGAGCTGCGACGATGACAATGGCGATTGATGTTGCTTGTGAGGTCGGTGATTGACAATGAAAATATATGCAGCGTGCAGTACGGTATAGCACGGTAAACGCGAGTATTCGGGACCACGGGCCACATCGGTGTAATGGTTAGGGAAAATCATTGTATGTTCTACGGTGGCCGCACCAGGAGGTGCAGACAGCGCCAGCCAGGAGGAAAGCGTCTAGAACATCCGACGGGCCGAAAGACGATAAAGTGTGTGATATATGGTATAAGATAGTGAGGACAGGATTTGAAAGTACAGGCACGACTCACTTACCTAACATAATCTAATCCATACAGGAGGAATTCATAAATTTGAGATATGTGGTTTAAGACAGTGAGAAAGATTTGAAAGTTCAGGAACCACTCCATCTACCTAACTACATTCATGGAGAGCCAGTGACCTGAATTTGTGTTACATGTGGTTTAAGACAGTACTGGCCGATTTGAAAACACATTTTCCACCCACTAAACTAATCGACCCATGGAAGGGTACAAGTGGTTTAAGGCAGTGAGGATAGGTTTAAGACAGTGAGGATTTGAAAATACAAGCACGACGTCACCTAAACTACAACCATGGAGGAGGCAGTGACAACCCAGCAGCGAAGGCAGCAACGACAGGGTAATGGCGCAGACATGGGCATGACAGAGGCGACGGCAGCGACGGCGGCGGCGGCGGCGGCGCGTGCAATTAAAAGGGAACGAGCGGCGCCTCCCTCTTGCGCCTCCCCCTTAATTGCAGCCGCGTCTCCGGGGCTTACTTCCGGTCTATTAAAGCTCAATGGCGCCCCGAGAGGGTTTTTCTTCCGGTTAATTGTGCGACGCGCCCAACAGATGTCTGTCGCTGCCTGTCGACTGCGGCGAAGAGCACCACCCACGTTCGGAGGTGGCTACGGTGGTGAAGGCGATGCCGTAGTGACGATGAGAGATGCGAAGTTGGAGGGAGAACTATGTTGTGATGGCATGGCTGGAAAGGTGTGACGTACTGAAATCGCTGCAATGCGAGAGAAGCCACGGGGAAGATGGGGGTGATGGAAACTGAGAACAGTCACTTGAAAGTGTCAAAAAAAGGCTTTGCTATGTCTTTTGCAAATTACGGTTATTTTACACATCTCTTAAATACTATTTCATACGTTCATTTTCTGTTAGGTATGCGTAAAAGCTGAAATAATTGCCGATGTCTTTTGAATTAAACATTAATATTCGCTTGTTGATATTGTAAAAAGACATGGAGTTCTAATATAGTTATCAGCAAAATGCTGATTACCCGAAGAAATACACAGCACATGGGCTCTGAACTTTACAGTTGACTGTCTCATATGCAGAATAGAGGCCCGTGATTCGGAAGATTAGGTGTCGAGTTGTTATGGTAAGGAATGAGGGGCGAGGAAGGGATGGGGCAGTGATGCGATGCGGAGACAGTATTTTGAGAGGATGGAGTGATGGAGAGACAGTGTCACAGGAGAAGGGGGTGGTGGGTGACAGGGTTGCGGAGTGTCAAGCTAACTGGTGGTGGAGCGCTGGGAACCTCGGTGTCAGAGTGGTGACGCGGGGTGGAAGACGACGGGAGCGATGGGGTAGGCGAGATTGGCGAATTGGGAGTGCGAGTCGAGCGTTGGGCGTAAATCGCAGGAGTAAGGGGTGGGGTGAATCGTTGCGGTGGTGGGGGGGGAGAGAGAGGAAGCGAATGAGCAGATCGTATAGGTGGGGAGCGAAATGAGAAAGTGGGGTGATGGGACTGACGGTGCTTGTTTGTTTGTTTATTTGTTTGTCTTTCCGAAAGTACAGTGCATGTTTTTTCATTGGGAGGTGCCGGTGATCTTCCCTCGCTGCGCTGAATGGCAACATCGGACGCCCACCTACAGTCGGCTCGCGGGGTTTCTTCCAACGAGGTACCTCCCACCAGCGGGGCACCCAGCAGCCGGGACAAGCTGTAAGCTCCCCACCGGTCTCCCGGCATATCTGATAGTGTAGTGCATATTAGTGTGTGTGTATGTTTGTAAGGACTGAGGATAGGACAAAGAAGAAAAAAGAGCGCGCGGTCCGCGGCCCATTTGCTAGGGCACTGCTCCGGCATTTGCCTAGTGTTGATCGGAGAAACCACGGAAAACTACCGAGCAAAGCAGCCGGATACTAGAATTCTCCTCCAGAAAGATTGGATTCGATCTAGCTGACAAGTTAGTGTGGAAATTCTTGTCACTGTCGGGACTCGAACCTAAGACTTCCCGGTCAGAAGCACTGCAGTGACATCAGTTGATGCCCTGAGCCATCTCTCCCCATAGAAAGTGGAGAGATGAGACTGATGAGGAGAAGGAGAGGCAAAGGGCGGAATTGGGTGAGGAAGTGAGGTTGGCGAGGAGGGCGGGGCAATGGAGGAAAATGCAGGGAAGGGCAGCAGGAGGCTCAGCCTGGCCTCCTGTGCTTCGCAGCGGCCGCCTGTCAGTCGGGGGAGCGGCGAGGCCTGCGCGTGGCACGGCTGGCGCCACTCCCGTGATTTAGGGCTCAGATTCCAAGTGACTGCACTGAAGCTGGCACTGCCGTGAAGCAAACTGGGAGAATATTATGCGCAGGCGTACGCGATTTTCCACTTTCTCTAGTGGCTGCGAATATTTGAGCGAGATTTACGTGTGCATAGTCGCAGTCTGCAATAGAGCTAAGGTTTTTGCTAATCTCAACAAAAAGACAAGTTATGCTCATAGAGACCAGACAGTATCTTACTATAATTATACGGTTAGGTAATATTATAACATTCTATTCTACTTACAATTCAGACACACATGCAAATCTTTTATGATAAAACGAAGATCTCAGAAAAAAATATAATTAAAAAAATGTGTATATGAAATGATTTGCACATCTAATCAGAGAAATATATTATATTAAAAAGGAAATCCCTATCTCAATACTGCAGGTGAAAAGAAAGTTTGAAAAAAAATAAATTTTGACGTCGTATAACAAAATTACTTAAAGCTACAATTAAAAAAAATATTCTGAGAAATATATTGCTTTATGACAGTTCATTCTTTACAATGTAGTTATTTCAACGTCCCAACTAAATAAGATTACTCAGTTAAGGTAGTTAACAAAATCTTATTTTCTTCATTTTTATTAATCCGTGTTTTTACCTACATTGAATTATGTTTGCTTTTAACTAATAATGACACATTTACATGCATGTTTATAACACATTTCAGAACAAATTATAAGAAATCATTAACTTTCGTATTTGAAGAGTCCGGTTATTTAATGGTTTAACGGTTAATATGCTACTCAAGAAGTACAACTGAAGTTTTCTTGTATTTTCTAAAATAAGTTAATCTGATGTAAACAATTACTACTGAACATTCCTACATATTTTTATTCACTTCCAATATCAAAAATGACTACATGCTTCCACTTTTCACGTTTTGTATGTTTGCTATGCCAAGTTGAACTCTTTTGCATGTATGAATACGTGTCTCTTATGTAAATACGAAACAGAACTCAATGTGTGACGGATCAGTTTCCTTGCGAGAAAAAACAATTCAATCCTGTACTATTTCTAAATTACATACTATGATAAAACTCAATATATAAACTCAAGAAAAGACTTAGAAATTGTCTTGCTAATGAGGCATGTTGGTCGTAAATTGCGATCGGAGAAACATGGGAAGCATAACCACAGTCATCGTGTATGTACTTACGAAGTATGTACCTCTCTCACACAACAGCTTTACCACGTGAACAACGATTCGTGTCTCAGCTAATATCATTAGAGTGGTTATTATTAATCCACCTAGACGATGACCTGGGAAGGCGAAGTGAGTTGGAGGGGAGTGGCAGGGGGAGAGCGGTGTTGGAGCGGGGGGGGGGGCGGATGTCGTGTCGCGTTGGCTGCGCGAGCGCAGGAGTCGGTGGTTTTGCCGCGCTGTACTTAGGGTCTCCGCCCGTCGCAGCCGAGGAACCGCAGCCATCTAATTACTCGCGAGGTGGGTCTGGCACCTGTCCTCTCTTGGCGCCGCTCCTAGAGACGACCTTATTTCTAGCGGAAAGTCCGCTCGGGCCAGTCCTCCTCCATCGTGCTAGGATAATGTTTCTTCACTACGTTCGGGATTCTCATCTTACATCTTGAAGTAGTGTTACGTTGTCATTGAATAGCTTGAAGCATTACACGGTTCTTGTGTAGTGAAATAATACACTTTTTCCCTAGTTCGTAAATTCTAAATAGAAAATCGATTCTGAAAATTCAATGTTTCTACAAGGCATGATAATCTATTTTTTATAAGTTTCACTGACACTAACTTATTACTTTTGATTAAGAGACATTATCCATCGTTTTATCGGTGTCACTGAACACTAAACCAATGTTTAACGGTAATTAAATACACAAAAAGCATAAGTACAATAATTCACCAGGTAAACAATTTTCATGCAACTGTTGCTTGATTTATTTGGTCCTATCCCCCTAAATGAGTTTTCTACTATCGAATAAATTTCTAAAACAACATTAATACAAGTAAATGAGACGCAATGAGCTTCAGATGTAAATGAAAACCGAAAGACAAGAGAATATAGCACATAATTAATGACACAAATCAGTAGTGTTCACTTCTACGCGAATAAACAAACTTAATTTATAGTTAATTTAATTGGTGAGACGCGCTTTTCGTCATTCGAAGATTTTTTATCGATCATTTTGTGGGCACTTCAAATGCAACTGTCTGTAGTAAACAGTCAGCATGGATCTTCGACGCAGCAGCTCCATCCACAGCAATATTTGATGAAGAGGACTACAATCCAGAGTTAGCGTTCATGTGGATCCCACATTACAAATCTGTATTCGTCGTATTTTTTGAGACCATTGTTTTCATTTTTTAATTGTAATTCAATGTCAGAGAATGAGTAGGGCCAGTCCTCAACGTCCTCGTGTCTATAATGATCGTAAAGTAAATGATGGCTAAATTTCAACAATACGTGGTCAAAATTTGAGATAATGAAATCACCCGAAAAATAAAACCCTTCACCAAATTGCTTGCAGTAGAAATTACCCGAATATTTATTAAAATGATGTATATTGAGTATATTTTTATTTGCCTGTAGTGGAATTTTGCAACTTTTTTTCTCTTTCAAAAAGTGTCAATTTTTAGATAATGTTCACAAAATTTAGCAATCATTATTTATTGTGTGATAATGTAGCAGTGTTTTGTTAATCTTAAGAATGGGGTGTGCCCGTCAGACTCACCTGATATACTTGCCCACACTCATATTTTTATATAGAAATATAATAAGTATTTTTGATCCTTACATAGCAAAATAAAGCCGAACCGTCTTTCAGGGGTTGCTGAGCGAGATCAACCCTCTCTGACTAATAGGATTGATTGATTGATTTTCTCATGTTTCCGGGCGGGTCAACTGCTTTGGTCATTAGTCCCGTTAGTGTAGTGCATGTTTGTTCTCGGGAGTTGGCGATGATCTTCCCCCGCTGGATGGCGAGATCCTGCGCCGACCTACCATCGGCTAGTGGGGTTTCCCCCTAACCAGGACTCTCCCACCAGCGGGGCACCGCCCAAGCCGGGTCAAGCTCTAAGCTCCCGACCGGTCTCCCGGAATATGTGGTAGTGTAAGTGTGTGTGTGTGTGTGTGTGTGTGTGTGTGTGTAAGGGGAGAGGATAGGACAAGGAAGAGGAAGGAAAGATTGCGCGCGGTCCTCAGCCCGTTTGTTAGGGTACTTTTCCGACATTCGCCTGTTGTTGACCGGAGAAACCACGGAAAACTACCGATCAGAGCAGCCGGCCGCTAGAATTCTCATCCAGACAGCGATTGAATTCGACCTAGCTGAAAAGCTAGTGTCGAAAATCCTGCCGCCGTCAGGACTCGAACCTAGGACCTCCCGGTCAGAGGCGCTGCAGTGACAGTTGATGCACGGAGCTACCGCTTCCGGTCTCACTAATAGGAGGCCAATGCCTACCCGAAAAGAACACAAAAAGAAATGGTAAAATTGTGGATTGAGGTGGCTGAATATTGGGGGTAGTGAAAAATTATTGTAGTATCCATTATTTCATCGTGTGCGATTTCTCGGACTGTGGCCCAGCACATCGATGGGACACAGTCATAAACCTAAATAAATATGAAACACATAAAAAGATAAATAAACTATTCTTCTATAATCTATCACAAATGACCAACTTCATAAGCAAAAAGTGCGGAATAAAATGTTTAAATCCACGTTGCAAAAGAAATTCTTTCCAAACCTCCTAACAAAATCAATTTCCTAAACCTCCTATGTTCTCTACCTCAATTAAAATTAAATTATAAAAAATAAATACATCAATTTTACCTCTAAAGACACAAGGAGAACCTGGAGACATCCGAGTGACAATTAAAAATGTATCAATGTTTTTTATCCTGTAGACGTACACGTGCAAAGCCACGGGGCTGAACAGTTTGAAAATTACATAGGTACACACACACACAAAAGTTGCCAGACCCAAAGACTTGAACATGTTCCACTTTGTATTTCAACGCGCTGAATCGGAATCTGACATCAGAATTGTGCCATCACCTTCGAATTGTTTTTTAGAATTTAAAAAACATAACGACATTGTAATTTTGTTTTTTTTGGGGGTTAAAAGACTTGACACATATTTATCTATGAATGTCGACGCGCTGAATCCAAATCGAAGCCAGAATTGCGCCATCCCCTCTAGTGTTTTTAAATTGCGAAAAACCATTATAAAATTGTATTTTCATTTGCGGAAGTTATTATCACACCCAAAGACGTGTCGCATGTTTCTCTATGTATACCAACTGAATCCCAGACATTTAAATTACAAAGAAAAAACCTTCAAATTTATGATCTACATGTAAGGTGTTTTTTCCCAATTAAAAAAGACACTGGAGGATATGGCGTAATGTTTTGGGTTTAAAAAATTTAAAAAAATTGAAGGTGGTGGCGCAATTGTGACTTCGGATTCCGATTCAGCGCGTCGACATACATAGAGAAATATGTGTCAAGTCTTTGAGTCTGACAACAACCCTCGAAAACAAAAAATACAATGTCACGATGTTTTTTGAGATATTAAAAATTGGATGGTAATGGCGCCATTCTAGTTTCAGATTCGGATTAAGCACGTTAAAATACAAAGAGTAATATGTATCTAGTCATTGTTGCTCAAGTGCCCCGCAGGGGTATGACGGATACGACGCAATATGTTAAGATACCCCTGATCAGAGAAGTTAGCTTAAAACATCGATACCGGCTATCACGTCAAACTAAACTCATCAAGCAAATTCCAGTCACTTTGCAGAGATCAAATACGGGACCTCCCAATTACGATGTTTAGGCTTTGCATTTACACTTGCTGTTATCGGCTTTGGTGTACACAAGTTATTGATAAAACGCAAAAAAACAAAACAAAAACGAATCACTTTAAGGGAAAAAGCATCTAAGTGTTTCCCATTTACGTACCTAAGAGGCGCAAAGTGTTATTGATTTTAAACCAATTTAGTGTTCGTGTTTCTAATGCGTGCATTCTGGACTAGCTAATCAATGCACACGGTTCACACTAAAAAAGCTATTTTCACGGATCTATATATATGAGCGGGTTGAATACGACCAGAGAGCTGCGTTTAACCCCGTTATGTATGACGTGACGACGATAAAACGGTATTCTTGTCTGGTATCGATCCTTACTCCTTATCGCATCTTCTTACAGGCTCTGACATGTGAGGGTAACTGACGAAATGAAATATACAGCAGTATCATGTTAAATGCTCTTAATTGTTTCATAAAAAACTACTATTAATCCTTGCTCTTCACTTGCAAAAGGCAAAGAGTGATGGGTTGGACTTGAAACAGAGATGATAAGAAACATTGCGTGCAATATTAGAACACAAAAGATTTAATGTCTGTGAAAAGATACACATATCTTAGTCTTGTAAAATATACGGGAGACGTTTTATAACTAACGGCAAAGTGTTGTATTCTCCGACTAAACTGCTGTAAGAGACATTCATTATATGCCTAAAAATCAACTGACATTTATTTATTTATTTATTTATTTATTTTACGTCAAAAAACAGTTAAAAACTTCTATGACGTACTATGGGGAAAAGTGAATTGTGTGCACATTTTCAAAATTCTGTGATCCCTACACTTAGTCATATACTACTTAAATTTTGAATTTTGAAAGGGAGAGAAAAAACAAAACAAAAACTCCCTTAGAAGAGTGTTTTTATGTAAGATTCACAATTATTTCTTATTCATTATAACAAAATATACACCGTAGAATATTCCAAGCAGATTCAATAATCTATCCCTGCAAATAGTCATCAGATCTAACATTTGCTTTGGATTGGAAAACATACTATTCGCAGAAGATGATTCATTTAAAGTTATGTCAAAACTGAAAAATCCATGCCCCCTTTTTAGTTCGTAATAGGTTAATATGATGCATTGAGATCCGTCGAGGATGGACTTAATACTAGAATTTCGCAACAAATCCATCATCTATCATCTTACTTTCTTCTGTGCACATATTTGGGAGTACTCCAGAGTGAGTTACAAGCTTTTTTGTATTACAGCATTATAAATGACCTTTTCTGTTGTCAGGGTTGGGAATAATATTTGGCATTTGTTATGTAAATACTTGGCCAAAATAGTTCGTAAATAAACATTTAAATATCTACTGAAAATATATTAAGTTTTGACAGCTAAATACATTCGTATTTAAAATATTTCAAATACTCAAAATACAGCAAACACATTACTTTTATTTTATTTTTCAACACTTTTTGTAATTGTCAATTACAATAAATTAATAATTGACAGTCATCAATTTCTGTACAATAACTTATAATTCTAACTCAAATAAGCAGAATTTCCGTTTAAAGCGGTCATTTTTTTAAACAAATGATCAGACAATAAACCCCTATTTGGCGAATATAATAATAATGTCTTTATTTCTGGCGAGGCTCAGGCCGTAAGGCCTGCTCTTCCGCATATATAAAACCCGCAAGGGAAAAGGTCGTTCAACTGAGCGGATGAAGTAAACTAGAGTTATAATTAGAGGTCGGACATGTAGGCAATAAAAAGGTCGAAAATAAGCAGGCAAATAGGCACTTAAAATTAAAAATAGGTAAGGGAATAGGAGTTATACACACACAATAGGCCGGCACTTAGAATGTAAAAATAGGCAGAGAAATGGGCATTATGATTTAATATTAAAATTTAACGTAATACGTACTACATACTAGTAAAGGATGAACACATTCTCTAAAAACAAATCGAATTTCTTCGATTGTCAAAACATATTGCGGGGTTAGATAATATTTCCTAAGAGTTGACTCGAGTGGAATTTTATATTTTGTTGGTTAAACGGTTAAATGTTGGATTTTCAAGTTTTGAATATGGAATGTTTGCCATGGCACAATCAGTGTTGAAATTCTTTCTTTTCTTCATCTTTTGACTGTACTTGCTGAAGGTTTGAATAGTTTTTCCACTTTTTCCCCATTTTTTGCAGGAGTTGCAGTGTTTTTACGTGCAAGAAACATTTCTTTGCCAGTTTACCACCTTTTCACAACTCTGCAAAAAAATTCATTTCTATTCCGCCATGAATCTTCTTCATAAATCCATTCTTTTAGCAATGCACTTCTTGAAACTTTCTCTTTTGGCGTTGTAGCAAGAATTCTTAACAGGAACAGCAAATTTAATGATCTGGCATGCACCAAACTTTGAAATCAATACAAAATTATCGAAGAAAACTCTGCTTATCTTGTGGAATTCTCTTTTAAAAGCGAAAGATACCCAGAACGCTATTTTTGAAGACAGTTATGTTGTTGGTAAGGAATAGATAGCTCACTAATCATTGGGAAGATCGGAAAGACGAGTGCTATTTCCTTTTCTCAGGAGCGCCCTCACGGGCTTCGACGAAGTAGCCTTTAAATACCGTGGTAACCCACACGGTGTCAAATTCTTACACGTCTCTGTGCGGTGTTCTTGCTCGACGGGTTACAGGCAAGATATAGGGCTTGTCGATCGGAGGACGCCAGGCAGATTTTATCGGTAGTTACTTGTTTGGTAAAAAACCATCATCGATTTCTCAAAAATGATTGTAGAAAACGAATACAGTGAACAAAAATATTAAAAATTCAGAAAATTCAATATAAACACTTACAGCTCTTAACCTCGATTACGCAATTATCTCAAAAATATATATTTATAGGCTTTATAAAACCTTCGCAAAAGTTGTATCTGAAGTAAACACTGATAATGAGTTACGTTACTAAAAAATACATTCAATGAAATAAAATACATAAAACAGGCGTTGTCTGGACTCTAATTATAAGGAATAAACGTATTGTTTGTTGTCGAATAATTGTCCAGAATTTTTAATGATTTATAATTTAAAAATTAAGAGAATTCAAATTCAAAAGCTGAATAGGGCTATTATTTTTGTGTCAATGAGGTTTATTCACTAGCAGAATCAAACAAAAAGAAACTATCATCGTTATCTTCATCTCTATTTGAATTTTAAGTATTTCCTTTTCTCAAATACACCTATTTTATGTATTTAAAAACTGTAATAAACTGTGTAAAATGTATTTAAATTCATATAAAAACCAAAAAAAAAAAAATTATTCAAATACAAAATGTATTTAAAGTCGTATTTCAAATACAAGTATTTAAATACTGCCCAACCCTGTCGCAAGAAATCGTTCATACGGCACAAATGATGACGTATTAGCATTTTCCGCCACGAATGATTGGGTCATTACACTTTCAGGCAATCGCAGCCAGAGAATCGTGGGATGGTAGCGGTAAACGGAACAGCCGACCACAGTTTCTCGCACAGATGTCATACATCCGTGATGTCATAAGAACGCTGTTTCTTGAAATTAAGTTTGATTATTTTATAAATTATAATGCTATAATAAATTATGTAAAAAATAGCATAAATTAATTTTCGTACAAATTTGAAAACTCGCTCCTAATGTGGTTCGATTTCAAAACATGTACTCTTGCAATAAAACCTAACATTATTTACTGAATGCATAATTATTAACGACGTTTATACACACTGTTATACTCAAGTTATACCGTGCTGCCACCTTTCACAAAGATAGACACAGGCGACAAGACTTATGAAACCACACTAGCATCTTCAGAATAATATGATA
This sequence comes from Teleogryllus oceanicus, assembly GCA_964035755.1. Lineage (NCBI taxonomy): Eukaryota > Metazoa > Arthropoda > Insecta > Orthoptera > Gryllidae > Teleogryllus > Teleogryllus oceanicus. Next base: position 212,723,317 of record CAXIVR010000002.1, on the reverse strand, counting down.
CAGTAAAATATGTCTAAACCGGAACCTGTACAAGCTGAAAACTGTCTTCACCGGAAATTTCTCTGGCCCTGAAGTTAAATGACATTTTACACAGCATGAAACGGAACCTCTCCAGAGCGAAACGGAACGGATTTTCATGTCCTGCAGCAGACAAAATCTTTACAAAACGGAATTCTTGTGAATTTAATAGAATTGGCAGAGAGACGTGAGACGTTCGTAATGAAATGAATGCATCTACAAAATTGTTTTAAATTCTCTATCCCTGTGACGCGATTTAGTCGTGGTCGCCAGACATTGAAGGTGAGGGGCTTCAGCTATCAGCGTCGAATTCGAACTTGGAGTGGCCTGTCTCTCAAGGCGTAGGTCCTAGGGGAATTCCCTCTCTTCCGACTATCTGAGAATGGGAAGGTGAAAGGGCATGAATTCTATTCACGGGTCTCCCTGCCCCGCGTTGAAAATCATAACTCCTCGATCATTTTTCAAGACCAAGCGAGGGTATCAGAAAGTCATAGTACTGGGTTGCGACGCATTGTGCGTTGAAAGAGTCAGCAAGCAGTGCGAACACAGCCAGTAAGGTATCAAATTTTAACCCTGAATCTGTCAGTGAAGAGTGTTTAATATTTAATTATTGATAAATTATCCCATAAATACATTATGTGTTAATGCATTTTGATAACTATAATAAAGTCATGTAATTTACTACTTTCAGGGCAGAAACGTCAATATCACAATTGTTATAAAATGGGTAAGTTTGCAGAAAAACGAAAAACCCTCCTAAACCGGATTTTTTTTGTATCCCGATCAATTCTGGCTTAGACAAATTTTATTGTGATGGAAAAGAAAATCTACATCTGGACTGTAAAAACTGTAACTCCTCCAGTTTCATTTTCGCAAAAATTTAACATTCTTTAAACGTGTTGCCAAGAAAGAGCACAGTGTCAGGCCGCCGTCCGCGGGGTCAGTCTGATAAGACGCGGCGGGCGGGCGGTCGTCAACCCTCTCAGCGGCGGCGCGTGCTGCGCCCACTTCGGCCTCTCGACGCCGCCAGAGGGCCCTCGACGGCGGGTCACAGCGGAGGGGTGGAGGCGGCGCGAAGCAAAGTAGGGGCGGAGGCGAGGCAGAGGCAGGTCGGAGGTAGGTCGGAAGCGGGCCAGAGGTGGGCGAGCAAGGCGCGGTGGAAGCGGAGCGGGAGTAGGGCGAGACGAGGCAGAGACAGGTCGCAGGTGGGGCAGGGCGGGGGAGGGCGGGGCGGGTCTGAGGTGGTACAGAGCCTGGGCGCAGGCAGGATGGGGCGGGAGGAGGCGCGGCAAGGGCGTGCGGGGCAGGGCGGGAGGGCGGGGCGGGCGGGGCGGGTGGGGTGGTAGGGCGGGAGGAGGGCGGGGCGGGGGGCGGGGCAGGGCAGGGCGGGGGCGGGGGCAAGGGCGGGTGGGGGCGGGCGGGGCGGAGGTGGTGCGGAGAGCTGAGGCGGGACAAAGAAAGTACGAAATGGGGTGAGACGAGGCCTAGGAGAGGCAGGGCGATGCAGGGGCAGGGCGGGGGGAGAAGTGGGACGAAGGCGGGGAAGAGATGAGACGCGGGCAGCGGACGCGGGCGACGCGGGCGGACGCGGGCGGACGCGGGCGACGCGGGCGAGGGCGGACGCGGGCGGACGCGGGGGACGCGGGACGCGGGCGGACGCGGGCGGACGCGGGCGACGGCGACGCGGGCGGACGCGGGCGGACGCGGGGCGGACGCGGGCGGACGCGGGCGACGCGGGCGGACGCGGGCGGACGCGGGGCGACGCGGGCGGACGCGGGCGGACGCGGGCGGACGCGGGCGGACGCGGGCGGACGCGGGCGGACGCGGGCGGACGCGGGCGGACGCGGGCGGACGCGGGCGGAGCGGGCGACGCGGGGCGACGGGGGACGGCGGGCGACGGCGGGCGGACGCGGGGTGACGCGGGCGGACGCGGGCGGACGCGGGGCGGACGCGGGCGCGGGGCGACGCGGGCGGACGCGGGCGGACGCGGGCGGACGCGGGCGGACGCGGGCGACGCGGGGCGGACGCGGGCGGACGCGGGGCGGACGCGGGGCGGACGCGGGGCGGGGCGGAAGAGGAAACTGGTTCAGATGCCGGAGTCACTGTTGGGCCGGGGGATGCGACGAAGGGAGATCTAGTCCGGAGACAAATGTATCGGGGGTGGGAGAGACAGCGAGCAAAGGCGCTGTGATTGCAAGGCTCCCAGCTCACACGCGCAAATTCGCCACGCGGGAAATCTGAGTTAGGGCTCGGCTCAGACCTCAGCGCCCTCGGAGATCGCCCAGCTGCGGAACTCATAGATGGCCGGACAGAGACAAATGATATTCCGGTTGTGGCAAGTGCTACAGAAGTGGGGCGTTTTTTTTTTGTAGCGGCTGGTGGTAAGCCTGTTATTTCAAGTCATAATTTTATGATATTCTTGGAGAAATTACTGGTTCTGTGGTGATACTACTTTGTACGCAAGTTGGTGATAGTAATAGAAAGTATAATGGCCAGTTATTAAGTTGCTAATAACCTCCATTCAGTAATTTGCATCATTTGATAAGTGGAATGCCAATGAGATCCTTTCAGCTCTCTAAATTAATTAATATTAACAATGTTTAATTCGAATTGCTGATTTATAATCAAATAATTTGATGTCAACATTTTAATTATTTAAATGAAAATAACGCGTGTATTTTATCCCCAAATCAATCAAAATGCTATAAAGTACTATATTTGAAAGATCAAAGTTAGTATTGAATAAAAAGATCAAAATAGCAATGAAGAAATGAGGAAGCTTCTTTACAAATGATTTATAATCAGGTTCCGATCATACAAATCTGACTGAACTCAGTTCACAATACTAGTTCTTTAGATAAGTTAATTAAAACTGTTTAAGCCGATCCTGGTTATTCATATATTGACCAAGGTATGTGCATGAACCATATATTAGACACAGTCGTAGGTAGTGAATTGGTTTACAATATTAGCTTAGTATCAGCATTTCAGAAGGACCTCAGCAACATATTTGCAAGACAGTAAATGTAAGATGACAACGTGTGATCGGAACACATGCTTTGACCACACGCGCACTTATATCCTTGGTCACAAGAAGAAGCAAAATAACCCAAAGAAACCATTATAAGATAGAACCTTTTATGGTGGGAAATGTCTGGATAGGTGAAGAAGGGTGTAGTATATAATATGATCTGTAAAGTAATTGTGGCTCTTAATTTAGTTTGGCTTTCGTGGATGACCACGTGCAAGTTTTTATTGATACATCTGGAAAAATATTGAAAACATTAAAACAACGAACGAAAGTTAACATCGTACATTTTCTTTTAGTTGCTTGTTACAGCTTTCAGTCAGCGCTTTGTAGGACATAAAAGAAACAAGAAAAGCCCTGAAAGGAGTAGTGACGTCCCAAACTCGACTTGCGCCATTGTTTCGCATCACGTCTCTTGAAAAAGGACCAGAGGGCTCAGCAGCGGCTGAACGAAATAAACTCGGTATTAGGATGACGCGATCCGCTTGGAAGGAAAACTGAGTACGACGAAGGCGCGGAGAAATGTAGATATCTCGGGACGTCAAGAAAGCTCATGTCTCGAGAGTGGAAACGGCGAATGCGGCAGAAGTGTTGGGATACAGTAGTGACGGATATGATAAAAGGAATTAGGGGTGAATATGTTAAGGTAAGTGGCGATGGTGGGGGAAGTAGATCTGATAGAGAGGTGTCGTTGGTCATGAGAGGGTAGAACAGGAGGCGAGAATGAAGGCAGACACAAGGTAATAAATCGATAGAGAAGGCGGTCGAGAAGAAAACCAATGCCGTCTATTAAAGGAGAGAGTATGATAGGAAAGAGAGTGAGGTATTTAGTGTTTTCGGATGGGACCTCTACTAAAGACATTAATCTTGAAAGTGTGGAGCATGAAAAATCCGGGAGGTGGCGATGTTATTTCCCGAAGACAAAGACGACAAAATGAGGAGGAGAAGTTCAGAAGTGGTATCATCAGCGCAGGCAGGGAAGCACGTGAGGCGAGTACGATAAGGGCGACAAGAAAACGTAGGAGCGGAGCATCGTGCATGAAGTGTCGATTGATTGATTGATTGGTGACTCGAGTGCGTCAACTGCTAAGGTAATTGTTTGCGTTAGGTTAGAGCATGTTCATGTATTTTACCTCGGAGGTAGGATCATCTTTCCCGATGGGAGTGAGATCCAGCGCCAATCTACCCGACGGTTAGAGTTTTTCAGCCAGGTACCTCCGCCAGCAGGGCACCGCCCTAGGTGTGGTTGTATAGTGCATGCAAGTGTAAGTGTGTGTAGGTAAGTTGTGAGGCTAGGACATGGAAGAAGAAGGAAAGATCGCGTGCGGTCGCTGACTCGTCCACTAGAGTATTGCTACGGCATTCGTTTGGTATTGATCATGAAAAAAACAAAACAGGAAAACTACATAAAGTGTTGAGAAGTCGAGAGCGGAGCCAACATGGAGGAACAGAGCAGACGCAGAAAGGATCTGGGAAGGAGGTGGGTGGACCGGCGAGAGCTCTGCGACGCCGGCGACTGGGGCTGGGAAACGCGGCGAGGGCCCTGCGACGAAATGTGGTCGTGCGTCGTTGCGTCTAAATCCGCGTGGCGAGCGCCGGCCGGCAGCCATGTCCGCAAATTGCAACCGCGGAACGGCGTCGCGTCGCGCCGCGTCGGTCGTCGCAGCACGCACTCGCGTCCGGCGGAGCGGCGCTGAGCGCAGTGCACGAACGCCCTCTTGCAGATGGAGATACGAAGACAGAAAGGGGGGAAAGGAGGGGGAAAGAGGGGGGAAAGAGGGGGCCAAGGGGGGGACAACAGGGGGAAAGAGGTTGAAAGAAGGGGGAAAGAGGGGAAAGAGAAAGGAAAGAGGGGATTTGATTGATAGATTTTTTCGTGTTTCCGGGCGCGTCAACTGCTTTGGTCATTATTCCCGTTAGTGAATTGCATGTCTTTTTTTCTCGGGAGGTGATCTTCCCCCACTGGACGGCGAGATCCGGCGGCGACCGACCGTCGGCTAGAGGGGTTTCCCCCACCAGGGGGACACCGTCCAAGCCGGACAAGCTCCCGACCGGTCTCCTGGAATATGTGGTAATGTCATGCATGTTAGTGGAAGTGTGTGTGTAAGGGAAGAGGATAGGATAAGGAAGAGGAAGGACAGATCGCGCGCGGTCCGTGGCCCGTTTGTTAGGGTACTGCTCCGGCATTCGCCTGGTGTTGATCGGAGAAACCACGGAAAACTACCGATCAGAGCAGCCGGCCGCTAGAATTCTCCTCCAGACAGCGACTGAATTTGGCCTAGCTGAAAAGCTAGTGTCGAAAATCCTCCGAGGCGCGCAGTGACATCAGTTGATGCACTGAGCTCGCTCCGGTCGGAAGGAAAGAGGGGGAAAGAGGGGGAACAGGTGAAAATGTCCTAGACTGCTTGTACACCTTTTGGTTCAACAGCAGTTACTAGATGTGTATTCACACATTTACAACGAATTATCTGGAATTTAAAAGTATAACAATAAAATTGAACCCCCAAAATCAAGCCTGTCTAAAGAGTAAACAATAGGAAAAAACACAGGGACACACACAAAAAAGTTGTCAGACGCAAAGACTTGACACATGTTTCTCTATGTATGTCGACGGACTAAATCCGAATCTGAACGCACAATTGTGCCACCATCTTCCAATATTTTTAAATCATGGAAAACTACTGAGAAATTATAGACAGTAAGTTTGAGGATTTTTTTTGCGATTAAAGAATCTAGAGGATGGTGGCGCAATTCTGGCTACAGTTTCCAATTCAGCGGGTCGACATACATAAACAGTGTCATTTTTATGGGTTTGACAACAGCCCCAAAACAACAAAACAATACTATCTCAGGGTGTTTTTTCACGATTTAAAAAACTTGGAGGGTGGTGATGCAATTCTGTCTTCAGATTCGGATTCAGCTTGTTGAAATACATAGATAAACATTTTTCAAGTGTTTCCGTCAGACAACTTTTTTGTGTGCCTGTGTAATTAGTGAATGATATAAAATGCAGAGTCCCGAAAGATTTGTAGGGGAACAAATTATATCGTGTTATTACATAAAATATAATTCACAATACGTTGTAAAATAATTTTATTTTTTGCTAGTGGTGCTAAACACCACACACTTGCTCGCGTTATTTTCAACTTTTGAAGTTTTCTAAAATTCAGTGAGTTGAACGCAGATGAGATGCCTGTGCCGTCCTTTTAACCTTTTCTATTCGTGAATTTCGTCGGTTTTGAGAAAATATCTTCTTTATAAGTTGTGTTAATTGAAGAAGATCTTATTCAAAAACTACTCGCTTTATTAACAAAAATGTATATTACCTTTTTTTTAAATCTGAATTTTCAGAGTAGATTTTAACATGAAAATTTCTATCTTCAAATGTCTAGTTTTGCAGTGTTAACTTTTTGCAATTTTTGGTTATTTACGAAAATACAGGGAATAAAATGGCACCATATTTTTACGCTCTTTCACACATACGAGGAGATAATTTAAAGAACAAATTTTGAGTAATTATTGAGAAAATAGTTGTTTAAACCATTTTAGAAACAACCTATATTTCATGCAACTTTACGCGAAACTACTTACAGTTTTGGAAAATTGCATTGCACTTTATTTCAAGATCTGTCTTTCAAACACATTTTATTGAATAATCTGAACTCTCTATTGTAGTTCTTGAAAATGCTGCCAAAATTTATAAACTGTTGCAGTTTTGAAAAATTAGAATTTTAATGAAAAGCAGACTTGCACAGTTTTTACGTGTCTTTAGGCTATCCGAAAACAAATTTTAATAAAATAAATTGGAGCTCATTTCGAGAAAAGTTTGAAAGTATTGAGACAATATAATGTGCCCCCAAAATCAAAATGTCCTTTTTCATCTCAGAGGGCATCGAGTCCCTTCAACTCGATTCAGAGATATGAATTTTGGATAAAATAGGTTCACAATTTTTGGCACTAGTATTGACTACAGAAAGGCAGACACGAGGCGCACGGAGAGCATGAAGGGCCACGACTTTAGTCTTATAGATCGGGAAATATCAATTTCGAAGAAAGTCCTTCTTACGGTTTAGTCGCTAGTTTCGTTAGTTTAGTGGTCTATCGATTTTTCGGTCTCAATGACACACGAAACATGGATTTCGACAATATAAGGTGTTAGTGGAAGTACTTTACAGTAACAAGATTTATCCACTTTTCTTTACCAGAACCTGGCAATAAGCGTTTTTCTGTCTGAACTTTTCGTTATCCGGCGCACAATTACAATACTTTTTCTTCTTACGAAGTAAGGAAAGAAAGTAAAACTGCATGAAATATATTAGAAGTAATGAATTTAATTTCGTAATCCTGATTTTAACTAGAGATCTTCGGCGGTTTAACGCCGATCTTTCGTGGTCTTCTCAGGGTTGGTCTGCCTTGCCCTGAGAAAGACCACGAAAAAATGGTCGAAACGTGCGCAACAGAGCCTTCGACGCGGCGTCACCGAATGCGGCGGCGATGGTGTAGCGGTTAGCGTTCGGACTGCTATACCGAAGTTTGCGGGTTCAAACCCGATCGAAGCCGTGGATTTTAAGGGCGAAAAATCCTTCGTACGCCTTCCTTCGGAGGGGAAGTAAAGCCGGCTGTCCCATGTAAGTAGATTTACGGCATGTCAAAGATCCTCAGCCTCAAATGACGCCTCTGAGCTAAATTCAAAAATCGCCTGTCTCGTCGCCCAAATACCTTCTTCTCCCATGATTGGTGAAAGGAGTGTAACGAAATTTGCGTGGTCAGACGGAAGAGCAGGCCTCATGGCCTGAGTCTCGCCACGTAAATTAAGGCCAATTCAATTCAAAATTCAACGCCAAGATCATTCACATGAACTTCTTACATTCAGGGTCGAAGGTTTAACTGACAAATGTTAATGTCTGTTAAAAGCGCTGTCCGTTCGTAAGCGAGAATTGTTAATTTATAGAGACTTGCTAGTTGATTTCACATTATTGCTAAATACAATAAATAACTGAATGATTTAATAATACAACAAAAAACGTAAACAAAAAGGAATTCGCACTTCAAATATTCTTATCACTTAGAAAAGATGTTTATATAAGAGAGAGTTTTGTAGGAAAATAATTATAAAATAGTAATAAGTAGTGGAGAATATAAACATAAAACAATTCTCGGTTATTTGTTAGAAAACATCTGGCAAACATTTTCGCACGAAGCCGCTATTCCCTGCCTCGCGCCGCTTCAGCTTGTGCGTTTATACCGCTTTCTGGATTTTAAGGGGAAATGAGTGTGTAGGCAGGAAGTTGCCTGTGCCCCTATGAGCGCCGGGCTCCCCAGGCGGGCAAGTAGCTCATGTAGGCGCGGTTGAACGTGCCTGGACTAAGCTAACACACAAATAGTATTTCACCTAAAAGGTGGATATTTGATTCCTGTGTAAGATCTGAGCAGATGCTACCAAAAAGGTGTCGAATCTCAAAACACGGACGTGTTGACCATAAAACATGAACTCATTCAAGGTCTTTAAAAAGGCGCAGTATATGTAATATTGTGCTTTCGTAACCTGGCATCTTTCATTAGTGAGGGTAGTAAATATTCAGAATGAAATTGACGCAATCTAAAGAATAGAAATCAAACGGATCCTAACACGTTGTGCATACAGCAGACAGTCGCACCCATATTATCTTAATATTTCAACGAACAGAAGGTTTGAAATTAGATAAAACGAAAGATTCGAATAACTGCAAGACAGAAAGAAGCTACATAAAACGAACGAAGAAACAAATTTTACAAACTTTGCCCAGCAAAAGTCAAATAGCAAATTTAGTCTAAGATTTCAGAACCCGTTACTATGAAAGAATCCAAGCAGTATGTCCAAAAAGTGCAGATATAGGAGATCTTGGAAACAAACGAAATATATTGAGGAGAGAATGAACATGTCATTGTTCCCCAAAATAATACTATCACAGATTAGGAAGGCCTAATTAGTAATAGGAACAAAGCGCCCACGATATAGCAAAATGTAAGAAAATAAATTTTGCCTATTAAGCGTATTATGAGTAATTGTGCATTATTGTCTTTTATTTTAATAAGAAGAGCCATTACAAAATGTATGAGACTTATTCAGTGAGAATAAAAAAATTAAAGATTCGGCAATGAAAAAGTTTAAGAAGCTTTGACGCAGGGAACAAGCAAAGAAGGAAAAGGAAGCCGACCTCATCTTCCCGAGAAGAACGTTTCTTTCTCGGCATTCTATTTACGTCCACGCTGTGATGAATTCATTTCTTTTTTACAGCGCTGCATCTTCACCGTCATTTTGCGGAAAATGGGGAAGAGGACGTAGAACTTCTGAGTGGCATGAAGTTGAAATCAATGAATAGAATCTAAGAATTTGCGAAATTGGTTGAGAGTTTATGAATGGGCATAAAAACGCAAACACTATATGTAAAAATATATAGGATAATGATGAGACATTATTGTTAAATTTAAATTTTAATTTTAAGACTAACGGAGCGTGTAGTGCAATTTAAAATGCCCAACAGACTCTATATTATATCTAATACACATAGTTTTAAAGGGAAGTACAAAAAATGATTACTGAAAATATGAATTGTCAACAGACACGTTTTAAACGACCGTAAAACTACTATATATATTTTTCAGTTAGAATCTTATGTGATAGTAAATTTCTTGTGAATCCTACGGGCATGCAATTTAAAACCTTCAACTTCCTCCAGTTTTCTTTATTTTCTTTTGCTAGACGTCCCCGTTCATGTAACCAAGCTTTACCACATACGCAACTCCATGTAAAAGTACGTCAGGCGGAGAAGAGAAAAATGTGACAAATTTGACATCTAAGATGAGATCTAAATATTAACTCGTATAACTCTACATATTAAGACGTATCTTCGAGCTTCGTACCACGATGGTCACGAGGGCGAGTGTGTGCTTGAAGGCCTAAGCACGGTATAAAGAAGAATGAGAGTGAGGAAAGAATAGCAGAATCATGAATCAGCAAAACAATGGTCTAGCTGGTTTAAGACAGAGGAAATGTGTTGTGTTAGTGGTATCAAGATGTAGAAAGGCTGGGATGTAGGTGAGCTGTAGAAAAATGTGCAAAGCACCCTGCGAGAATTGAAGGTTTTGATGAAATTGAGGGATGCAATATGGCAGAAAATGTGAAGGAAGATTGTAATTTATCAACAAGAGTAATCAAATAGAAAAAAAAATATAACCTCATAAAGAGAAATTACCAAGAATAAATTAAAGCCAGGACAATTAAAGAGAAATACAAGATTCCCTATTATTAACAAATAGAGATTACAAAAAGAAATTCGCCGTTTTCGACGCACAGTTTCATAACTTTCTCTTCTCTTGAGGTACCTTCGTAAGGACGAGAAAGTAATAATATGAATGTTATTCACCAAATATGAAAAAAATGAAAATTATCTTAATTATCTACAGTCAGCTTAATAGAAAGAATTGGCGCACGGAAAGAAAAAAAGAGAGCACAAAAGAGAGGATTAAATGTTTCTCCGCGTATACGTTAATTACAAATAGATAAGGCACGTGAAAAGATTAGATGATCGAGAGGAGACGTGGAGACGCTTGAGATAAGCGAGATGAATTGGAAGAGAACTGTGGAGATTTGAGACAGAACAGTGTTGGTGGTTCGCGCAAATAAGGCTACCGGGGCTAGAGCAAAGGAGACAGTGGCTTGGGCAGCACGTCAAAACACAAGCGGACTTGAGGGTCACAAAACTCCGATCAGAGTACTCCCTGGCGGCAGGAAAGGGAAGTGCAGCTGCATGGCGTTTCCGCCCAGCTCGTCGCCCCTTTCCTTCGATACTTCCCTCTCTGCACTTCCTGCTCGCTGCCCCCGCTCACTCACTCTTCCTAGTCGCCACCCCCATTTTCCTTCCCCGCTCGCCGTCCCCGCTCGCCGTCCCCGCTCGCCGTCCCCGCTCGCCGTCCCGCTCGCCGTCCCCGCTCGCCGCCCTCGCTCGCCGCCCTCGCTCGCCGCCCTCGCTCGCCGCCCTCGCTCGCCGCCCTCGCTCGCCGTCCTCCCTCGCCGTCCTCCCTCGCCGTCCTCCCTCACCGTCCTCCCTCGCCGTCCTCCCTCACCCTCCCGCTCGCTTCCGCATACGCCGACATCACATCACTCAGCTCAATCACAATCACAGTTCCAAGGACATTTTGATACTTATTCATGCATGTAATTCATCCACTTTGTTCTTTTTTGTAAAAATCGCATTGAATTCTAATGTGGTGTGTGAATTCTAATGATTGCCTGTTTACACTAGCGTGTTAATGTGGGACCATACTGAACAGTTATCGCACACACGCATTAATTTTGATCGCACACACGCATTCTGGTTTTGAATGCAATAATTTAAAGAACTTTAGGCTGCATGCATCAGAGAGTCACCGAACATCGTTGAAATGCACTTGCAATTGTTCTTTACTTTCTCGCCTTCAACGTACTTACAAAGTAACGAGGCAGTTTTTGTAATGCTGCAACGGAAAGTGGCCATTTTTCGTCAGAATAACTCGTATTCTGGAGGCCCTGACATGAAGAAGGTGGATGCATTTTATTTGGTTTAGCTTTTCCGAAAGGAGATAATTTCGAGCAGCCCGTTATTCCAAATTATCTGAAGAAATCACAAAGATCACATAATCCATTTTTTAAATACATTGTGTTTTGAATTATAAGTGTATTTCTATAAAAAATGCACAGAGACTGTGATCACAACTGTCGAAATTAACATTTTCTATTGAATACTGATTATAGTGATTATTAAAAGAGAATAAATGTTGGAATTGATAGAGTTTCATTGTGGGAGACCAATTTTAATATTTCTCTCAAGAGAGTTTTAGATTTTCGTATACAAATGATCCGTCTCACAAGTTCCCATTTTACAGCCTTGAGTTTGGAACAACTGCTCATTGCCCTCGAGGGAAGCTGTGATACAAGAGGAAACGAAGTCTGTATTTTCTCCACAAAGTAGCGCAAAACGAGAAAAACGAGTGAGCATCAGAGTGGAAAGGAATGAGCGAGAGAGAGGGGGGAAAAGAGATACGTTTAGAATTCAATTCCAGTCCTCTTGAGTGTACTGAATATGTCTCGAATTCAAACGATTCTCTCGAAAATTTCCGAGAAGCGTTTTGGAAAAACATACATTACTAAAAGTCATGAAGTGAACACAATGTTGAATTTATCAGTCGTGTTTAATTGTTTTAATTTTGGACATGTACTAACTTAAAAGAAACTGTTTTGAAAAAAATGGTGAAAACATTTACAAATTAAGAATGTTGTAATGAAGTTTTGATAATGATACAGTTTTGAAATGAAGTCTAAGAAGCACTTTACAATATCGTCTTTTTCGTTAAGAGAAATTCTTGACTAAAGTTCAAGTTTTCAAACACCTAGTCTTAATGACAATATTAACCTACACAAGTACCATAGAAGAGAAATAACTTAACCAATTTTTTAAACATCAAGTAATGACGAAGACCAGGACGGCCAGTCTAAGCCTCCCCACTCACTACAGATATTATATTACAATAATAGGAAAGTGAACAAAATGTTTGAATGCGACACAGTTGAAAAGCCCTCACTCTGACCATCCACGACTCCACTGCCTCCTGGAAGGAGAGGGGAACACTGTCATCCAATCGAGTGCTTTGTTAGAGCTTAACTTTTTGGTATTAGAGCTCCCTATTGGATAACAATATTCCCCTCTCATTCCAGCTCGTGATGTAAAAGTGCAGCTTGAAGTGCATTTCAAATCATAGTATAGGGTTCGAATCCCGACGACGACACGATTTTCGACACTAGCTACGTAGGTAGATCAAATTCTGCCACTGTCTGGAAGATAATTCTTGCGGCCGGCTACTCTAATCGGTAGGTTTTCGTGGTTCTTCCTTTCAAAACCAGGTGAATGCAGGAGCAGTACCCTAATATTTCTCCTACCCCACTAACAATTCTGTAGTTCTACTGAACCTTATTACCCCTCTTTTTCCCTCCAACTAAACCCATTACATGAATTTCACTTCCTCACGCCCAAAAACAGCATATACTTTCTCGTATTAAAGATCACTCAAAACCTACTTATATTTTCAAAAAATCGCATGACATTTAAAGATTTAATTTTCAAAAAATGATTTCATTAAAAATCTCTGTTTTCAGTATTATAATTGAAGGAATAGGTCGAAAAATTTTTAACCGTTGCGATTTTCAAAACTTTAGTTCAACAAAAATCAGATTTTTGCACTTTACAAGAAAAAAATCAGAGAAAACATTTGAAGCCATTTCTGTGAAAGTATTAAAAATATCGTTGAGGTTTCATGAAAACTAAAATCAAAATATCCATTTCAAATTCACGTTACCTCGAGATCGGTCAGATCGAGATGGGAATATCATTTTTGGAGAATATTGTATGAATAGTTGAGGCGGTAGTGTCGTCCATGGAGGGAGGGACGAATGAATACAAGTATATAGCAGCAAACAAATTTTCAGATGTCAAAGACCCGCCAAACGTAGATTCTGATCACACAAGATATTAGAGAGCCGCATTGGATAGCCGATGTCGCTAAGGCTTAAGGGCCTACCTTGGCTGCAAAGGTCGCGGGTACGAATTACCCCCTTCGGGCATGGAAGTTTGTGGGTTCATATTGTGCTCTTGTATTCCCCTTCCCCTTTCGCTTTCGTAGGATCAAGCAGTTAAAAGTCGACCATAAATACACATTAAAAAAGATAATTGAGAAAGTAATTTACCACATAGAGAACATAATCATCCACTTTTCGGTTGAAGGGAGCAACAACACGAGTTTTTTGCGTCGCAACTTTTTGCTGCGGCATTCCAACCATATCTCTTTACTATGCATTACGTAGTAGGTAAGAAAGTGATAAAAAAACAACAACGAAAAAAACAAAAACAAATAAACAAAAAGTGGATGCGCCCATCACTCCACATATCCCGCTCTCCCGTCCTCAGGACTGCGGTCCCCAATTTGCTGGAGTAGAGGCAAGAAATGAAGAAAAAAAAAAGAAAAAAAGAAAAAAAAAAAGAAAAAATGCGCCCATCACTCCACATATCCCGCTCTCCCGTCCTCAGGACTGCGGTCCTCCTAATCTTGCTGGAGTAGTAGGCAAGAAAGTGAAGAAAACAAAAACAAAAAAAGAACGAAAAAATAGAAACAAACAAACCAACAGAAAGTGGATGCGCCCATCACTCCACATATCCGGCTCTCCCGTCCTGAGGACTGCGGTTCTCCCAATCTTGCTGGAGGGAGGGCGCGCCGCGTTAAGCAGGGAGCGCGGTGCAGCGCGCGCGGAGCCTCGTGGGAGCGGCGCGCGCTGCCCGTGCTCCAGCGAGCAAGCGAGCGCCCGCCGCCGCGCCCCACCGCGCCGCGTCAAAGGGTACGAGCGAGCACGCGAGGGGGCGGGGCGGGGCCCCCGGAGGAGCAGCGCCCACACCCGGCCCAGCGCCAGGGCACGCTGGCCGCGAGGCAAGGGGCGAAGGGGATATGTTGTATTTGTGTAGAAGACCTTAGAAAATGGCCAAAAAGGAGAAGCATCCTTTAGATTTGCCATTCAATGGTAGGAGTGTCATTGGATTTGTCATTCCAATGGAGGGAGCCAAAGAATCATTCAGATGATTGCTACTTTTATTGTATTGATGATACTGGTTACAAATCAAACAAAAAAATAATTCAGTATTCTAACATACCAGCTGCAATTCGGCCAATAGGCCGCAATCTGGATCTCATTGCTCCTGAAACACCAGTGGCTACTGCAACCATTAATCTCAATAATACGTAAAGTGATGATTCTCCATGTATGAAGATGAACCAGCTGATGACGAGTTTGTACCTCTCCCCCCCGTAAACAGTGTGGAACCTCAGTTGTTCACTCAATCTGAGCTAAATAATTTGGTCAGAGATTTGGGCTTAACAAAGGATAAAGCTGAACTGCTTGGCTCCAGACTCAAGGAAAATAACTTGTTTAGCAGCTGGAACTTCAATTCATGTGTACAGGAGAAGAAAGCAGCATTTTGATAATTTTTTTCAAACAAGAATATGATTTAATATATTGCTCGAATACTGCCGGTCTGGTGAATGAATTCGGAATTGAATACAAAAAAGAGAAGGGGTTGTTTACCGATTCCTCTAAAACTAGTTTAAAAGCAGTTCTATTAAACAGTGGTAACACCTATGCATCATTATCTCTTGCTATTTTTCTCGGTACAAATGAAAGAAAGTTACGAAGAACTCAGTGTAGTTTTAAAGGATATATACTTCTTCGTTCATGGATGATATGTGGTGACTTAAAAAGTAACATACATGCTTCTTGACCGGCAAAGGAGTTTTACTAAATTCCCATGTTATCACTGTGAATGGGATAGTAGAGCACGAGATCAGCACTGTCCTAAAACGAATCAGTCTGAAAGAAAATCTTTACAGCCAGAAGAAAAAACTATCTTTGGAAACATCTGTTGATCAACACAAGATTCTGCCGCCTCCATTGTACATAGGATTAGCCATGATTGTGAATGCCTTAACTAAAGGTGGGCAGTGTTTCAAAAACCTTTGTGAACAGTTTCCGCAATTGTCTAAAGCAAAATTAAAAGAGGGTATCTTCGTTGGCCTGATATTAGAAAAATGATGTTTGATTCCCAATTTGAAGTACATAAGACAGTAAATGAAAAACAACCGTGGATTGCTTTCAAACAAGTTATACACAAGTTTCTAGGCAACAAAAGAGACCCAGACTATCAAGCAATTGTTGCCAAGTGGGTAGATGCTTTCAAAACATTGGGATGTGTAATAAACTTTAAGGTTCACTTTTTAAACAGTCATTTACAATTATTTCGGGTCATGGTAATTTGAAATTATTTTGGTGATGTAAGTTAAGAGCAAGGTAAGCTTCTTCACTAAGATTTAAGTGATGGAAAAACGTTATCAGGGTTGCTGGAACACCATGATGGGGGATTACTGTTGTCACTTCACTGACAGAGTCAGAAAACGCGCACAGAAGAAAAAGCTACATCAGGATATTTGTAGAAAAGAGACAAAGAAAATATTTGTCGTTGAACACGTAAAACCTTTGTACTCGTAGAATGTAATGTTAAGAAAATGAATTCATCTTCATGTTTAAATAAAGTTCTGTTTAAAAATCATTTACTTTTCATTTTTAATGCATATTTAGCATATTTCCCATATCTTACTACATAGATAAATTTGTGACTAAACTGGGGGTGATGAAAACGAACCTAGTTCAGATGCGGATTCAGCATCTAAAAATCTATAAAAATCAGCTATGAAAATTTAAAAAGGTTTTTGAAACCATGCTTTTTGTTGGTCTGTGTTATTAAAGCACTGAGAAGGGGCCAAGGTATAAGATGGAGAAATATGCTTAAGTGCAGGGCTGTGATATGTCTGCCTGTCTGTCGGTCCATCTGCCTGTAAGTCTGTGACCAACATTAGCGTCTAAACTATTGGAAGGGGTTTTGCCAAAATGAACATTCCCTAAAATATTTTGCCCCACTCCAAGTCGTGGATTGTGAAAATAATTCTTTTAATCATAAAAGCTGGTCCAAATTGAATGAAGTACAATTTTTAAAATAGCACTTAAGCACTAGTTTTTTATTCACACATTTTGCATGGATAAATGTGCTGAATTGTACGAGGTAAACGCTATATCGATCTATCCTTTGGATTTTTCAAATATTACCCAAATGTAATTTTTTTGAAATATCTTTCACGTGGTTATATTACTGGGGTTTAGTACGTCAATACATGGGTGTTTTCGCATTATTGATTTTGTGAGGATAAGAACTTTAGATGATTTCTGATGAATGCTCTCGAAAAACCAAAATGTTTCTGTGAAAATGAGCTGTGCATTTTCAGAAAAGCTCAAAGACATTTTCTCGAAAACAGCTACACATTTTTAAATAGAAATATTTACGATATACAGGACCAGGTTTTATTCGTCCGTGATGTTCTTGAAGTCATTTCAATTTTATTATTAAAGGACTGAAAAGTTCGGATAATGTGAAAAATATTATTTGCGGCGAAGATAGGTAGGTACCAGGTAGGAAAAGAGTGGGGCAAAACCAGAAAGCTAGCCCAGACTAAAGAGATTAGAAAATTAAATTATACGAGAAAGTCTATTCTATTCACTTGCACTACTATTCATAATTTATGACAAAAAATTAATTAGACTTACGAATGATTTTACTTTTGTTTTTTGTTTTTTTGTAATGAATTTCACACTATTCTTGTTCTATTTTTCGATTGTAATTTGTTTCTTGCTTTTTCACCCTATACTATATATCCCACTAGGCATATTTAGAATTTCAATTGTTGAAATTAAATTCATTAGGATATATGAACATTTGAGTCTGTTCTGTTTGTATGTACTCGCTAGAGGCAAGCAAGGGGTTAGACTGATTTACTGGACACTTGAAAACACTGGAATAAGTTCTGACTCAAATTCCAAAATGGTAAATGAATACAATTGAATACTGGGATTAGTTATTCTGTCAAATGGGAAACAGGTGGATTTGGAAAGGGATAAGATTTGTGGAATTGAAAATATGGGTAATATATTTAACATTGGTTGTCTTCTACAATGATAGCTCTAACTTCAAAGTTTGGCATTTAGGTCACCTAAAACAAATATTCACTGACATGAACTTATTATGTTGAATTATATTTAACAGGTTGGATAAACGAAGTATATTATTAGGAGTTATATATTCAATTATAACATGCAATGTTTACAATCAAAGTTACAATATTCCAATTGTGGTTATTCAAGAAGATGGTAACTGCAACTGTTTCGAGATCAGAAGAAGATAATATCTAGATCAGAAGAAGAGAATCACTGGAACACATCATAGAATCCTTCACCCCTTGTGATCGCTTGGGTGCAGTCTTAAGAGTTGTTGGTACTTCTTTGCAGAGAATATAATTGGAAATATGAGGCCTAGCAGAGAGATATTATGTGCCCGGTTGATGAGTAAAAGTCAAATTATCATCAACTTCTACAAGTGTACTAACTTAACTAATTAAACAGTATATTAGCTTTCTAGGCACTGAATATCCTAGTAAATTTCATTGGGTGAATAAACACTTAACATAGAAGGCCAGTCTGGAACCGGCTTAACCTGTTCTTAAGCTATGCTAATAACAGAGTGAACTGCATGCTAGCGGCCGAGGCGAAAATGACTACGATCCGCTAGCTGAAGTACTTGCCGTGGGAGTGTTTCACTGGACAAGGTGCTGCGTGTCCTCGCTTACGCTGCAAGATTAGCGTTTAACCCTCTAAATGTTCGTCGATCACGAGTCACCAAAAATTCAACATTTCTCAAAAATAATATTTGACATGAAATTGTTTTTTTGACCTGTTGTAAAGGTTAAAAACCGCCGATTTCTATTAAAAACAACAGCTGGCCTCAATTTCGCATGTGTGGTTTCTGGTAGCTCCATTCTTCAAGAATTTCTGTGAAGTATGCACTGCATTTTTTCCTGTTCAAAATGGGCATGAAAGTAAGTTGCCTTACCCACTGTGAATAATTGAAATTCCCTTTATTGCAGGTATTGAAACTTTATTTGTTAGAATTTGTGACGGTGTAGAGAATTGAGTCATCATTAGTTGTGAACAACATAGGCTTGAAACGGTTAATTAATAGAAATGAGTTGTGGCAATTTACAAACATACGTATATTTAAAATTCGAGAGTATTCTTTCACACATCCAAAAAATACCTCAAAACTCTAAAACTGTAACCGGTAAAATTGGTAGTCGCTCCCAAATCAAAGCAAGATTGCATAAAGAAGGAGAACATTTAAATTAAATTCGATTTGTGAAGGATTTCTTCGACTTCTTTAATTTTCATAATTTATTTTCCACAAGACTCAACCCACCAAGTTCAATTTTATTCTATTTTACAAAGATGTTCATTTCTTTGAAAACGTACGTACATCATTTTAAAACTAAAAAAACTCTAGTTAATGACACATTGTTGATTACTATTTGGAATTAAAATCGTATATTAAAATATTATAAATCACTCGATCTACCTCTCAAAGAAAAAAAGTTTAATTACTTAAAAATCTAGTGAAACAATTTTTACGAATAGCATTGTATTATCAATGCTGATTAATATTTGTGCGACTTTCCTTTTTTAATGATTCTTAGAGAAATTGCGATTTCTACCAGAAACACAAATGCGCACACTGTAAGCATCGCCCCTAAAACTTTAAAGAGCCCGCTTAATTCCGGAACCGAAAGGGGCGTTCGCCGTCGCACATGATACGAACGTGTCGGCAGCTGCACTTCCTCCTTCCGTTTCTCGTATTCTAGTTCATCTTGTTCGTACTTCTTCCACATTCCGGATTGCTGCACTCGCAGAATCATAGATTCCAGTTTCTCAATCAGCGGATGACCTCGCCGTACCAGACAAGTGTATAAAGCAGGGCTGAGGAATGGCTCGGCCACGATGTGCATTAGCGGAAGATTGTTTTTTCTGAACGACGGTCGCAGAACAAGAAGTCGTGAAACTCGGTTCGCTGTCAGAATTGCGCTTCTGTTTCCAGTGATTACGTAGTTCATTGCTTGGTAAAATTCACTGGTTGTATCTAGGATTATAAGCTTTCCTGTAAGCTGATAACGCACATCTGATTTATCAGGTGCTGAAAATATGTTCTGGATAGATCGGCCGACGACATAAACGGAATCTACTTGCACGTTCACTTCTTGAAGGGTGTCGATATCTTTGAGAAATTTAGCGACAGTCAGATGACTCGTTACAGAGCCCGCTATTGCGCTGAGAATAACAAGACACACGAAGGAGAAGAGAAGCCACAGAAGTCGAAAACGGTGATCAGGAAAAGAGTTTGTCAAAGCAGTGCGGAGGGTGCTGAATATTGCTGTATGTATATTGGTTATGGAAATGGAGCCAGAATCAACAGCACACAAAAGTACTTTTACGAACATAATACACACGTTATACACTAAAATCAGACACCAACTTGTATAATCGAAAGCACTGGTAAGGCCTTCAAGAAAAGATACTAGCTTGGCCTTCTGGATGTTAGCTACAAATATGTCGATTACGTGCGGTGTGAGGAAATGAATGTCGTTCAACCAATTCGATCTCGGAAATGTTGCAATACCATACAAATCCAAATGTCCATTTACTACGTCACCCATAGATTTCGTGTATGTTCCGTTCGGTAGCAACTTACCCATAGGATCGTTCTTGGAAGCAATACATGAGGCTTTCTTCAATTCCGGAATGTACTTCATGATAAACTGTATAAAGTAAGATGTGGGTGACCCGAGAGGCAATTCAGAACTTTTTGTAGGACACACGTAGGATTTAATCTTCAAATTGACAGGCATATTTGAAGCTATCCTTCTTGTTATCTTGTTAGTGGTAGAGTTCAGCGAAACAAAAGTTGTCTTCCATATATCATTTTTTACTAGATAATATTGATATTGAGATATGTTTAGCCGACAACCTGTACAAATATATATTACAAATAGAGCTTCCGAGTTCCAGAAGGAACTTCTGCGAACAGAGCGTAGCACAGATGACAATGTGTCAACAGTGTGAGAAGGATCCAAAAATAAAAGGATGGCACTAGCACGTTTCTGCGAAACTGTCTCTTCAAGGTAACTGTAATCACTTACTATAATTGATGGAGAAGTCATGTGCATCTGGGAAAAGACGGATGCATTAAAATGGCCGAGGACTAAAACCAAGGGATTGCTAGCTGCGACAATTTCTTCCACGAAAAGATTGAGCTGCTGAGTAAGAAGTATGTTTGATTCCAAAGAAACTTTCTGTTGCAATGGTTTTCTAGCTGTTTCTGCAAAAGCACTCATAACTAATTGGAGTTTGATGAAGAAAATTGCTTTTAAGAGCATATTGAATAATTGAGAATCCTTGGTACAAAAGATGTCATTACATATTACAGAAGGAATTAAATATTTCCGATTTGTATCGGAATGTCAATAATAATCGAAATATACGACGACAAAATGTTTATATTGCACTAAAGTAGTTAATAATAAATAAACCTTTTCTCTTAATTATCTCTCTCCTTTTTCATCAGTCCAAAAACGTAGATTGTAATATTGATTACAATTACTCCACGAACCTCAAGCGAGGAATTTATTGACCGATGAATGTTTATCTTTGACCTTCTCTCTCTCACATTCTATTCCATAAATTAAACACGCATTAATAAATTAATTTTATTGGAATCATTTACGAATTTCTTTCCTTCAATGACAATGCTCTGTGTCGACGTTTTCAATTTTCTTATCTTCATACCCCTTCCTTAATTTATTTCTCATTCTCATATTCATTTTTCATCAAAAATATTGATTCTCTAACACTATTTCGGGAAATTTGTAGACTGAATGTTGTCTCACTGACAAGCAATTTTCGACTGCACATAGAGTGCGCACACACAGTTTAAGCATGTACGGTTTCCATTACCAAGTCCTATTGTAAGAAAGGTAATAGAGACATTTCAGAGAGATCGATGATACTTAGAAGGAGGTGGTATTTCTTCTAAGAGTAAAATAG
This sequence comes from Teleogryllus oceanicus, assembly GCA_964035755.1. NCBI lineage: Eukaryota > Metazoa > Arthropoda > Insecta > Orthoptera > Gryllidae > Teleogryllus > Teleogryllus oceanicus. Next base: position 212,701,682 of record CAXIVR010000002.1, on the reverse strand, counting down.
TTCATTAATCGGACTTTCTGGTTGGATTTGTTATTAATTGCAGTAGCTTCATTGCGTATGCGTTCAGTAAAATTAATATCCACTATAATAAATATAGTAGGTTATGTACTAAATAACGCAAACTGAAGGCGTTAATTCTCTGCACAGTTTTCAAAATCTTGGTCACAAAACACTTTATTGCCTCGAAAAAAAAAAAAACATTTAAAAAAATACCATATTAAAAATTTACAAAAATGAGAAATTCAGTGTTTAATTATTTCCGAGTAAGAATAAATTCCGAAATTGCTATAAGTATAATAGCATTGTGTTTGACTATTTCACTCATGTCTGATCGTGCCGTAAACAACCAAGCAAGAATATATTGAAATTAAACCAATCACAGATGTCTATCGCCGTGAAATTATCACTTTGTTTACCTTTTGCACTCCGCTGTAATCACTTTGTTTACCTTTTTAAGATAAAGGTAGCAATTATTTTAGGTTCATAATAGCTTGTGATCATCGATATAATATTAAAATGTGTAGTTTTGGTAATGTTTAAAACTTTGAAATAGAATCTATTCTTAAACGTCAGTGCCGAAAAACAGCAAACTGAACAGAGAATGGAGTTATTCTAGGAGGCAGTGATGATCCGGAGCTGAATGGAAGTTTCACATATTTTTATTTTTTTTATTTTCGTAATTCCTGTGACTTTAATTATGCATTCGAATCATGTAATGTCTTAATTAATTAATGTTTTTCAAAATCCCAGATCTTCGACTCAGGCCAGATCGTCTGAAGTTTATTCATTTTGGAAAAAATCTTATGCTTAGTTTAGGCGCCAGTGTTATTCACATACACCAGAGAGACAGACGGACGGACGTTTTGGTGACAATTTATTTTTAGGTATCAAGAACCCAGAAAACATAGATTCTGACTACACCACGTTTTAGAAGATTTTTGCCTAAATTTAGCAACTGGATTTATCCAATTTTTCGTTACCGGGACACTGTAATAATTTTTTTCTGCAAAAAATTCGCCTTTTTTTTGCGTAGCATTACATAACTTTTTCTCTATTGCGTGAGCGGTAGCGAGAAAGTAAAATCAGTATGTAACATATGGGAGACAAGTTTAATCTGTAAACGTTTTATTTAGCTCCAGAATTTCTTCCCTTCTCATTTAAGAGACATAGTTCAATGATGAATACTAAACGAGTACCAAGCGAGTTTAACATTTGAATATTAGACATTTACGCCTCCAGGTTAAAGGTAACTTTTTTTGCATTAGTAAAGAAACATATTTGCTTTTATAGTATTGCTAACACAAAAGCAACTCACACTCCCGGCTCTACTCTTATCGCAATTTGGAAAAGGAGAACTAACAACAAGTACGCTTAGTGAAGCCACATGTACGTTTAGAAGCAAAACGAAAGGCCATCTGAACCTTTTCGTAATGGATGAGGGAGACTGGACGAAAACCTAAACGAGATGGGTGTCATGGACCCCGAAGCCGAAGTACGTTACATGTAAAGACATATCTAGTCATTTCAAAACTATACAGAACAAATTGTAGTTAATTAATTAAATATCATTGTTAAAATAAATATTTTTATCTTTGATTGTCAGTATACTTGCACAGTATAGTTGCAGTATAGTTTTGAGTGTCAGCACTAATTGCATGGAAGCAGTTAAGCAACAGAAAATATTTTATTGGCACATTAAATTGTGTATCAATTTTAATTGTTGAATATCATCTGGTGTTGTAAAGTAACGTACAAGTACTAAAAGTGGATTTCTCGAAGAGAGCTGCTAATACTGCACCTGATGAATATGATTCGCATTATGTGTGACGCAAAACCGTTTTGTCTTCGTTTGCTATGAATATTTTAATCATCCAAAATCAAACTATTTATTGTTCATTGTTTTCAAACATTGCTCATGTCATCAGCAAACGATTGGTTCTTCCAAATAAATGAACCAAGGTACATTGTTTCCTATAAAAATGATGGTAGGGTTCAAGATCGAGCATTACGAATCTTCATACTTAAATCGTAACGAATTGTAACTATGAGGCACATTGTTCTTTCGAACCAATACGGTATTTATACTCTTTATGAACGCTGTTTAAGGTACGAGGATATCCAATGGCACAAACTTCATATGAAGGTAATATTGAGAGAAAAATGATTTGGTCAATGACCTTAAAAGTTTTGGAACGAATTAAAAATATTATATTAAGTGCTTATTTGGATCCATTGATGAAGCAAAGAAAAGAAAACTAGTAGAGCTGAAAGACACAGACGTTCTCGTAATTAGCTTCTTTTTCTCTTCGTCTGCTTAAACACGACAGGGAACAAGTAGTGGTGTTACCGTACAGTACAGATTTTCTCGTTCTTCTTTGTTTCAGAATCCCCTAGTCTGGGTTAGCTTTTCGCTTTCCCTAGCCTTTTCTCAGCTGCTACCTATCGGCGTCTAAAGTGCCATGCCAACAAATATCCTGCAAGATAAGTTTAGGAATTTATTTTGTTCATGATAAGGTTACCAATGTTCTATAAAATCTCATCTATCTGACTTAAATCGCACTGTAATGCTGCCTCGATATAATCAATTTTATTTGAAAGAGATTAAATATTTTAATGCAGTTTGCAAACTTTATGCAAGTACCTGAAGGGATATTTTTCTGCTGCATCTGAGAGTAGTTGCTATTTATTTCTCTCCTCTTTTTCCGAGTACGTGACCGAAGGAAGCATTGCTTCACAGCAGAGACACGGTAAGGCAGGTGTGGCGGCTGATGGAGAGAAATGAATAATGGAAGAAGAAATACATAGATTAGGTTCGGGGGGGAGGTCATTTGCTCAGGAGGCTAGGATAATGAAGGAGAACAAGTAGGTGTATTAATGTTATTCTCACCTACTATGATTATGACTGATCCCGTTGATTAGAGTTTTGTGTGGGTGTCCAACTCACTGCTCACGCAAATAGTCTTTCATTGCTATTACAGGTAAAAACATAAAATTGAGAAATATTTTAGATGACAAGCTAAACATCGTACTGCGCGCGATGTTGTGATTATTTCTCTGTAAGATTTTATTGGGTTTTTAGATCAGCGAATGGGTATAATTTTGGAAAAATTAATGAAAATAAATGCAATTCCCAGATTTTCTAAGCTAAGTTCTTTTCGAGATGTATTTAGTACATAATGAAAAATATCCATTATGAACAAAAACAACTTTATTACTTCATATATTTTGGCTGTAAAGCAGAGAGACAAAATACGAGGGCAAAATATTCATAAGATCTGAACACACTGGCCCGGGAAACCAGAACCGTGTATGAACGATGAGAAGAGGAGGCTTTGCTGACAAAAAGTCATCCATTACGAACAAAAACAACTTTATTTACTTCAAATATGTTGGCCGAAAAGCAGAGACATAAAATAAATGAATGACGATGGCAAAATATTCATAAGATCTGAACAACTGGGCCCGAGAAACCAGAACAGTGACATGAACGATGAGATGGAGAGGTTTTTTTAATAAGTGGTAGAAGCATTGGAGAAATGTACGGGATGGGTACTTTACGATTTGGTCTTCCTTGCGCTGCGTGGGGGCCGCGAGTTAAGCACCGAATGATATACGATCAGGGAGCACAAAGGTACACGTTTTCACGAGGCTTGCGGAGAGAAACGTGTTAAATGGAACGATGTGTTTTCGTTAGAGTTTTTTCATAGCCCTCAGAACTGCGGTGGATTGCGGGAACATTGTTTCCTGGGATACTTTAAATTCTCATTTATTGGGCACATTAAAATGTTTTGAATTCCGAGATTCAGAGAGCGAGAAAACATTACTTTCTTCTGTCAGGTGTAGAAGTTTTTTATTTTTGGGAGTTTTAGATTTTTAATTTGCAGTTTAGAAAGTAAATAATGATCTGTTGTGAAGTTATGACATAAAACCGAAAAGTTTGAGTAGACATTGCGTTCGAAAATTATTCACGGAAAATACTATGGTGGCAATTGTCTTCTCAAAAAAGATCTGACACATTCGCAATTACAAGATAAATTAAATCTCCAACTCGTGGTAAACGACTTTTTACGCTTCAAAATACCAGTGTGGGTTTATAGCGAGTATGAATAGGATAAAAGGGACAAGTAAAAAGTAGTATCGGACTGAGAGAATGTGTGGATCATTTGAGAAATTTACATTAATGATTTCGTTCGGACGTTTCTAGCATATGGTCAACTACTCAGCAGTAATGTATAAATTGCAATGTGCACTTAGTGCGTTAATGGCAGATGGTAGTGACTGCATTGTAGTTCATCCATATAATTATCGTACGAATGATGCTAAACGCATAACCTAAAAGCTTGGGATGACGAAGTTAAAAACAAATAGCAGTACACATCACCACGACTAAAGTTAACCATTTTTCTGTAAAATGATGTACATTTCTTTCAAGGTTCCCAATCGAAGATTACAACATTTACGGTCAAATTTTGTGAACGCACGAATAAAGTTCTGTATACAAGTATGTATATTATATTAAAATATAATGATTTATAACTTATCATATTAATTTGGTAAAAAAAATACCTGTTGTCTGAGCATTGAAAGTTGAAAGTATAAAAAACGTTTCTGGAAATTATTGTGGACAAATTCAAACAAAGAATAACACATACAGTACTTCTGTTATATTTGTCTAAAATTACGTCGTTTATAAGTGTATTTCACTAGAGATACAATGCTTATGATTATGCCTTAAATATCACATGCAGTTATGAAAATTAAATATTAAATATTTTGATTAATTCTTACAAAAATACTTTTAAATCAAAACGAAATTGAACAATTATATTGCTTGCAGTTAGTGGTGATGCATGAGAATCATGCGTGTTAATATTTGATAATATGATTTATTGTACAATAGTATAAATAAAAAATACGGGTTATTTAAACATAAAATTACTACTAATTACATAAAACATTTAAACAGGAAAACGTAGCGAATAATTAACTACTTAAGGAAACAAGAAATATACAAAGTAATGTCCACCAATATGCAAACACACAACACAAACGTACCTTAAAAACTGCTCCGTTGAATGGGAACATAGCAGAGCATAGGCCTGTGACGTTGGACCGCACAAAGCCTGCTGCATGCTATGCAACCCGTACGCCATTGTATAGATGGCCTTGATGATGAAGGACAGCTTAGGATCAGGCTTGTAGCGTTCGCTCAATTTCTCCTTCCCTGCAGATGGAAAAATTTATGAATTTATGCCAAATGGTCGGATCATACTAAAAATATTATCAATATTTAGTACAATGAAAGAGAAATAATATTTCACATTAAGATTCGTAACAATTTATTATCTTTAAATGCCTCTGCATTTATTGAATAGTAATAAAATAAATGAAAACAATTCGGAACACGCAACTTTTTGTGTGTGAAAATTGATCTTCACAGTCACTTCATTAACACGTTGAAATGAATATTAAGAAGAATCATTAACTAGTTAAGAAATTATTGGTTGGTACGTTGATTTACATATTCGCTTTCTGGGGACAAGTGGAAACAATACTTAAAAAAGTATTACTTTTTGTTAGCATACGTTTTGTCAATAAGTTATCTAATTATTCATTTTTGACATTTACAGAATTTCAGTTCCATCTCTAAATACATCACTTTCTGATAAACTGTACTAAACTTAATTTTAACATGTCTGCAAATTTCTTGCTTTTAAAGGGAAGCCTGAAGACAAATTAGCTTAATCCTTCATTAAATTCCAGTAGGAATTCCGGAAAATTACATTAATTTATAAAGGTGATTAAAAACCCTAATTTGCGCCCTGTTCTGCCGACGCTCTCTCTCTCTTAGGTTCCAGGAATGCCCACTGCAAGCGTCGCGGTCGCCGCCGCCGCCGCAGGTAACAAATGGCAGAGTCCGCTGGCGGCCGCCGGGATTCCCCGCAGCTCCCGCGCCACCGCATCGATCAGGCCTGCCAACCGGCGCTCCAGTTCCAGCCCGCCGCTCGCTTTCCGGCCGCATCCTATTGTCTGACGACCACTATCGTCCTTCTCTTCGCATGACTACCCATGTACTGCCCCACTACGAGATGTCGTGCGACATCCACCACTTGTCTCGAGTCTTTCACACTTTCCCAACATTTTGTAGCCGTTCCGTTGTCCTTCTTTACATCTGTCTTCCTCCCATACTGTCTATACCACCACGATCTGATGGTTGGCAATATTCCACAGCAAGTCCCCCCATTGAACGGTGTAGTGCGAGTCTATTAGTCGCCTTTGCTACTCATCTTCATACTCGTTTTATCCAACAATTCGTTGTCGCGTTGAACCCTTCCTTCACCCGCTTTCCGCATGCTCACTCACTACCTGCCAATGGTCTAATAGCCAACCAGGAACCTTAGAACTGCACACCACCAGGCTAGGATTCCACTGTGCCTTACCATACGACATTCGTGTTCTCTCTAGTTCTTACTTCTTCCTCCGACTTTAGGCTGCCATCCAAGCCTTCTCCTTTTAGCCTCCATCAGCTGATTCCTCCCAACCATCATGCTAAGATCAATGTTGCATAATGTCAATCCCATCCACTCGTTTCTACTCTCTTCGCTCAGTACTCATTTCTCGCTGGTTAGCCATAATGTCCAGTAACTGCCATTACTGGTCCAAGACTTATGAGACAACAACTATTTTTCTTTAGTTAGTTTTCAGTTTCCTTGTAATTATAAATACCAGTTGCTCTATATGAATATTGAGCTGAATGGTACTCTCTTGAGCTCGATGTTTCATCCTTATCTGCCCACTATTTCCCACTATTTACGTTACACTACTATTTTGTTAACCGACAGCTTTTCCCATCTTTATTCCACTTGATCACATCTACTCTTTTGTCTCTACTATTACAAGAACGTACAATATTACATCTACACAGCTCTAGCCATTTTATTAATGTTAAAGTTTTTCTGGAACGCTACCTACGTCTACAAACCATTAACACATTAATCATTAACATCATTAACACTGATCTACTGCCATTGTTCCTTCTTCATATTTCTTTCCAAATTTGCGAGACAGTTCTAAGACACTCATCGGTTCTTGGAAAATATCTTCTGTTTCTCTTTCGTCTCTCGGACCATCACTGCCCCCTCAGCGCCTCTGCTTTCAGTGGCGTTGAATGCGTTTCATTTCTGAAACGAATTAATTCTCTCTCTTGAAAGGAGAGCATAATTACTTCAGCGCGGAGTACAATTATTTACATACGTCTTCGAATGATATATTGCGCCGGCCATCCCGATGGTTGAGCGTGTTTTCGCGCCATTGGTCTCATTTTGTCAGCAATTAATGTTCGTTATGAGCTGGATTATGAAGAGGAACTGCTGAAGGACGGTGTGCTCTTTCTTTCTTGTCGATTGTACCTCCTGCCTCGGGGAAAATCGTTCCACATCGTTATGAAGTGAGGAAATAAATGTAGCATTGCGTTTAATATGTTCAGTAATAAATGAAACTTTTGACCGAACGACCGACGACAAATTGATCTCTTTAATCTTGCATACAATCGACGTTACTCCTATGCAAAATGCCTCAAATTATAAGGTTACTGAAGAGGGATAGCACTGATGTTGATTTTAAAACATTATTGCTAATGTACATTTTAGTTAAATTAATTATTATGGTATTAATTAATTTGTAATATATTCTGTAAAAATTGTAGATTTTTTGAGAGTTCAATGAAAATAATGGCACCTGCGCCATTCTTTTAACTGTCCCTTGTACTATCCGTGAAAAAATTAAAGCAAACATTTGTAGTGGTTTAAGGCAATATTTTTTATGATTTTCATGAAATTTAGCCGTAATTCCGCAAAAAAAATCGTTTAGAAAACATCATGGCCTATTTTAAATATTTTATTTTTTAGAACACATTTCATTTAAGACTAAAACTCTGAATTCAATACTGTACTTTTGCTATGTTACCTTTTTGCAATTTTCGAAAATTCGACACCACAGTGTTTGTAAAAATTGATCTGGTACCACTTTTTTTTATCGTGTTTTGATACATACAGGGCGGGAATTTTAAAAAAATATTTGGAGCCAATTTTTAGTAAAAAAAGGTTTCAAAATTCGAAGTAAAAGTAACTTGACTATCACCAGCTATTTTGCACGTGTTTCATAAAAGAAATAATCGCACTGTAGTGGCAGTAAAACGGAACATAGATTTATCCATAGTTTTCAATTTCTCATAGTCTGCAGGACAAAACGAAAAAAGCATTTTTATTTTTTTACCTAGATAATTGAATTTTGTAAATACGTTATCAGTAAATACGAGAAAAGGCAATATTTCGAAATTTAAATACAAAATAGGCGTTTATTAGTGAAATAAGCATTTATATGGACAATAAAATTCGCATATAATACTCATCATGCCCCAAAATGAATCAGTAACCTAAAGTATTCGTTTTCCATTAAAGGGGAAAATAGGAAAAAACCGCAGCTTAATTATGACATCGTACTCACAAATTCACATTATGATAATCTAAATGCAAGGTATGCAAATGTTCTTCTCCATACCGCCAAAATATTGATGCAGCAAATAATAATAAGAAACAGCATTTCAGTTAAATGAATTAGCACAAAAGATTTTATCATCATCATATACAGCATGGATTAGGCCTGTTCCGTCTCCAGGAGTTTCAGTTGATCATTCCATCGCAGTCGTGGACGTCCTACATTTCTTCTGCTCTGCAGTCTGTATCAAAACTTTAAGAGGATGCGCGAACTATCCCTTCTCTGAAGTGGTCGTACCATTGGGATCTATGTGAATCTAATTTTGGCCTATATGCAAACTTGAAGTTCTCACCTAATGTTTTCATTTTTCTTGTGGTCCCTCAAAGAGTATCCCGCTAGTGGTCTCAGAAACCTCATTTCTGCTGCTTCAATCTTTTTTCTCTGTTGAATTTTATTGTCCATGCCTTTGAACCATACCAGAGGGCTGGAACCGCCATAGTACTATAGAATTTAAGAACAGTGCCTTTTCTTACTTTCTTTAGCAGATGTTGCTTCATTGTACCAAGTAGCTGCAGGAATTTAGAGAGTTTTGTTCTAGGTCTTTAGAATGATCGTAAGTTATATTGTATCCCAGATAATTAAAATTTGAGACTTGTTCAATTACGTTATTATTTATTTCAATCTTTGCTCGAAGTGGTATACTCTTTTAAAACCCACTAGTGAAAACCCGTCAAAATTTGACGGGATATCTGAGATAAATGTAAAATACAGTTCCCAGACTAATGTTCACAATATGTTGCATTGTTTGGATCTTCAGGGTATAACGAAGATATTCTGTGATGTGGAGTTCCCAAAATTTTGTAACATGCATACCAGGTGGAGTGCAATATGAGCACCAAATGACACAAAAGAGCACTATTATACTGACGTATATTATTTCTAATGTTTTTTTGATGTGTCATCATCTTTATAAACAACTTTGATTTCTTCTGATGTATTGCTCGAAGATAAACTTATTTTCCCATGTAATCAACACAGAGTAAACTCGTTTGCAGAATTTTCTCACATGTGAAGTACAAAGCAGAACAAAACTGATATTTCATAGTCAACGACCCAGCATAAAACTAAATGATCTCACTATCATGACACTTACGCTAGCTTTTTCTTTCTCTACGTTCCAGTTAATGTACGTTTGTGTCTTTTGGGGAGCGTGGGGAACGATTCGGAATCCGACGTAACCTGTGAACGACTTCGCTACTTCAGTACAACCGAACAAAACCCACTGTTCAAACGTTCTCTACAAAATACACAAAACAAAATCAAAACAAACATAAGCAGAGCACCATGAAGCAGGTGGAAATCTATCGATTCATATACATCGATTTTGAAACAGCCACCCTATGGAAGAATACAATTGACTATTGATAAGCATTCTATTAAAGAATCATTTAATTAATTAATTTATACCGTAAATGTTGGTGAATCAACACAAACAATATCTGATAACACATCTAGGGATCACATTCTTTCATTTAAAGGAAAGGAAATTTTTTTTTTAGATGACTTTGTTTTGAATGAGGATAATTTTAAATTAAAATCTTTAACGATGTTAAAAAGACAAAAGAGGGCTCTTTGTAGATTTCTTCCGAGTCTGCTAGGATAACCTGGTCATCTGCAAATAGTATTGTATTCAAGGCAATTTTTCCGATAAAATTAGTTTTCAATTGATTTTCCCATCGCCTATTCACGTCATCAAAATATAAATTAAAAAGAATGGGTGACATGGGACACCCTGCCTAACGCCTTGATTTATTATTCTGTATTCATTACATCTCCTGTATTTACTCTTATAGTGGTATTCACATACATACTACGAATGGCTATTACTAGATGTGGAATTCCTCTTCTTAGCAACTCCTCCCATCATTTTGTTCGATTAACAGGGTCAAATGCCTTTTCTAAATCTGCAAATGCAAAGAACGTGGGAACATTAATATTCTCTATGCTTTTCTATTATCTGTGAGACTGTAAATATGCAGTCAATACAAGACCTGCCTTTCCTAAACCCATTTTGCTCCTTTAATAAGAGCACCTCTGAAACAGGTGCTAGCTTCTGATTTATAATTTTGGCGAAAAAATTGTATCCAGAATTTAAAAAGCTTATTCCTCTGTAATTAGAGAAGTTCCTCCGGTCACCCTTTTTATACAAGGGAACGACCACAACAATCCTCCATTCTTCTGGGAAAGATTTTACATTATATAATTTGAAAAATCTACAGTATTTATAGGAGAAAATTGTGTGTGAGAACCAATTCATTTGGAAACTGTTGCGTCATCGAAGTAAAGGGCTCTACGTGAACAGAAGTATATTCTGTACTTCAGAAAGCGTTAATATCTGACACTCGGTAACTACTTAGCGAGCATTGTATTTTTTTCATAACCTTTACATAACATTTTGCCTTTACCTTCTTGGACTAGTAAATAGTAACTAGTAAATAGCACTAGTAAATATTTTAAATCTATTTTTATCAGTATCTAACACACTAAAAAGATTTGTGAGCATTTAGTTTATACCAAAGAGAACGTATAGGATGCTGCATTACATGACGTGACATTTTCTTTATGCTTATTGAGTTATCAGTTCTTATTAGTTCTTGAGTTATAGCAGTCTCAACTCGAGATCTTCAATTTTGAATCGCCGTTTAAGAGACTGCGAGAAATTCGACACGGTAGACACTTTTCCTATGGATACATCGGCTTTAGTAAGGTAAGGCAGATGGAATAAAAAAGGGCACAATACTTCTGAAATTATATTACTCGTGCTGAAACGGAAATGTTACTATTAAAAGGGAATTTAAACCCTTACAGCATTTGAATGTGCGAAATTATCTTGCAAACTTTTTTCTGGATTTTTCAGGTACGTTCTTTTACTGATCTAGTTGAATGAGAAATTCCACTCGAAAGAAAATATAATTATAGAACTTCTTATAATTTCTATTCAGGTACTCTTCTAGAATAGTGAATAGCTCCCAAAATATTACTTCACATTACATATATATATATATATATATATATATATATATATATATATATATATATTTCAATGACAGATTTGGAACAAAGCTAGGTAGCTCCTAATCTATGGAGAATATTCAATAATGAATAATTCCTCAATATCACTATGGTGTTATTATTATAAGATGGAATTCTGAACTTGAGGAAATGTAATCTTTCAGTAGTGAATATACTTTGTCTTTTCTCCAAACTAGCCATCCAAGTTACCAGTGTCTCAAATCAGCAATATTAGTTTCTTTCGAAAATACTAATTTTTTTCTCTGTCGACTATGCTCAACTAATATTGTGTCGATATGTCTTTGCACTTCGACACGTCACAAACGTCTCCGTAGTTATGCAATTGAAATTATGCAAGTACGGCAGTAATGTCATTTAAAAAACTCATTTAAATATTTTTATATTATTAACATGGAGTAATATACTGTACTACATTATTTTCTTCTTTTTAAGAGAGCTCATTGTGTTTATCACAAGCGAAACACCGGGAAAGGTGTCTCAGAGAATCAACTGATGTCACTACAGTGCCTCTCGGCGGGACGTTCTAAGTTCGTATCCCGACGTTGGCAGGATTTTCGTCACTAGTCAGATAGGTCGAGATCAATCGCTGTGTGGAAGAGAATTTTAGAGGTCGGCTGCTCTGATCAGTAGTTTTCCGTGGTTTCTCCCAACAATACCAGGCGAATGCCGGAGTAGTACCCTAACAAACGGGCCACGGACCGCTCATGGTCTTTCATTCCTCTTTCTTGCCCTGTCCTCGCCTCTTTCACTACACTATCACACGTGACGAGACACCGATCGGAAGCTTAGAACTTGTCCCGACTGAGGCGGTGCCTCGCTGGTGAGAGATATCTTGTTGAGGGAAACCCCGTTAGTCAACGGTAGGTCGGTGCCACACCTTTCTATCCAGTGTAGGAAAATCGCCGCCACCTCTCAGCACTACACTACGGGGCTAATGATTTAAAAGTTGACACGCTGAATCACTAATCAATCAATTAAAAAACAAGCGAAGACACCGAAACTACCCGAAACTGAGCACAAAGCACGCTCTGCCGGCACTCCTGAAAACAGCCGAAAATTAGGGGCATCGACAGTTACGACCTTGACAAGACCCAGTAGATAAAGAGCATTCTCACGCAGATAAAGAGCGCGCTCGCTCTCCGAGATGGCGAAAGCAAGCTAGCGACAACAAATGTCGCTGAGAGATGTTTAGCTCGATTCACAAGCAACGTATTTCAGGAAATGAGAGAGTAAGCTTCCGCAGTCAGAGTCAGTAACTACTTGGCTGTGTGGATGATACCGCGTCCTAGGTACAGGTGAACCCGTTTCGGCCGCCATTCTGCAACCTAACTCAGGACGAAATTCCCTGTTAATATTTCATCAAGTCCTGAAATTTGACATTCCCCAGAGAAGTCCTTCGGTTTTTTCGATTACTGATTACAGCGAAGAATCCTCTTGAACAACGGCCATGCGCTTCTCGACGACCACTGGCCAACGGATCAAGAATTGTGTAATTAAACTTTAATTTAAACCCAAGATCTCATACGTTATTCTAGGGCATTCCAATGGATGTCGATTGTAACTTATGCCCTACTTTGCAACACATATCGTTGAAACATTTCTGTCTTAGAGAATAAAATTCTACTCAGTATGTATCTTCTGGAGTGAGCACTAGAGGTCTGTATAATGCCATATTCTATTCAAGATTCTAGATTACGTGCAGCAACAGATTGCTTTCTGGGGTGGTACCTTGAATTTTCAGCAAGGATATGGCTGATAGAATCTCATAACACACCAGACAGATCAGAACCATTTACACGATTTTAATATATTAAAGTTGACGGAAAAAAGTATTATGTTGTCGTAATTCTACAATCCAATCAGGGAGATTACAGACGTAATTGAACAATCCTTAACCTCCAAGTTCTCTCTTGATAAATGGCGAGACACCTCTTGATTCTTCTCCCAGAACAGTGCGCTCCCCGCACATTACTAGTGGAATCGACTAGTCCTTGTCTTCCAAGTTCCCTCTCGAACAATGACCAAACCTCGTTTCTACGCCCAGAATCGTGCGCACCCCATTTCTGTGCACCAATCCGAACCCGTCCCCGACAGTCAATATAATAATAATAATAATATATAATAAGATTTATTCCCAACTTGTTGTACATAGATAATGTATATTGTTGTTTCTCGGAATTGCTAACGATCGATAACCAGTTGTGACGGTTAGCAATACTGAATTTATAATTTATTATCTGTCTACTTGTACACAGTATTTTTTTTGAGTGGCGTGCATTTTTACAATATTCTTGTTTTTTAACATTTACAATATACGTTTTTGTGAGCATTCAAAATAAAAAAACCTAGCTTTAAATCATACAATAAGTGAAAATTTACAGAGATGCAATTGGTATATTTACTTAGAGAAAATATATATTTCCATAAATGGATTTATATTTAATTTATACAGGAAAAAATTTTTATTGAAATATTTCAGTTAACTTGTTTTTATCATATCATGTTTCAAAATCCAAATTTTTATCTTGTGTTTGAAAATATTTAAGCACTTACTAATTATTTCCGCATTTGTTCTTTTAAGGTTCTCGATTTAGAGATTTATGAATTTTGGGCTTTATAATTTGATTAGTGGCTTTACTACGTGTACTGTAATAGTCAAATATTCTCTCAGGTAAATTATTTCCGCTTTTGACAAAATATTTGTAGTACATTATATACAAAGAGATGTTTAGGCATAATGGTAAAATATTTAGTTGTTTATATAGAGGAAGTGAAGAAGCAGTCTTATTTTTTTTATAGATAATTCGGATAAATTCGTTTGACTTATTCTTAGTTTCTTAATATACGTCTTGAATGTGCCTCCCCATATTTGGATTCTATATTGCAGTTTTGAATTGATTAGTGCGTAATATAGAATTCTAAGTGTATTGATCGCAAAAATTTCGTAGTGAATTTTCTTATATTACCCCTTAAATATTTTTGTATATTTATTATATGATTTTTCCAAGTCACTTTTTATTTTTCCTAAGTATTTGAAATAGGTGACTTTCTCACCTGTCTTGTTTCACATTTGCATATCAGCTTTTAAATACAATAACGATCATGGAACTTAATATTATATTGAAGATTAAAATCAGCAAAACCCATATTCAAGTATTTAGTTTTTCTTACATTAACACTCATTTTGTTACAGCTACACCATTTCTTTAGAATCATAAGACTGTCTTCAATATCATTCCAAAGTTGTTGTTCGTCATTGCGAGAAAAAGCAAAAGCACAGTCGTTAGAGAAAGTTGTTATTGTTCCTGGGAACTGAACTAATTGCTTATATTCATTAATGAAGAGGTCATTAATGAATATAAGAAAAAGAATCGCTGATAACACAGATCCTTGCGGCACGCCTTTTTCGACTATGCCTGAATTACTGTAACAGTACTTATTTTGACTATTTGTTCCCGTTCAGAGAGAACTGATTAAACCATTCTAAAGCTACACCTCTTATTCCTTTTCTCCATTTTTTAGAGAAGAATTTTGTGATCTAACATGTCAAATGCTTTTCTAAAATCTCTATACACGTTTGTACACTTTCTCCTATTATTAATGTGATTATATATATTTTTAAAAAGTGTTAATGCATCTTCTGGGATGGTTACCTTTTGTAAATCCAAACTGATGTTGCTAAGAAATTAATTTTTTTAAGTATGTAAAAGTCTCTTTTTATACATTTTCTATGTTTTTGAAAACATGGCAATAATCTTATTGGTCTAAGTTATCCAGATTTATTTTACTAGATTTCTTGAGAACTGGAATTACTTTGCTCTTTTGAATTGATTAGAAAAAATTCCGCTACAGAAACTTAGATTTATTATATGTGTTAATAATGGAAAAAGAATCGATGTGCATTCTTTTACTATTTTCGTAGTTATTTTATCATGACCGCTTGACGCTTTGTTTTTCAAACTGTTGATAATTTGAATTACTTCCTGTTCGTTGGTCGCGTCGAGAAAGAAGATTGATAAGATGTTATATCTGGGTTCCGGGGTAGACTTACATTGCACGTGTTGTTAGTAATCAACTGTTGTGGATACCGAGAAAGTATTCGTTTATCTTACAGCAGAATCCTTGGTGAAGAGATGATCGATTTCACTAGTTTTATCTCCTATTTAATTATTTTCCATTGGTTTTTCACATTGTTCATTATCAGTTCCTATAATAATTTGTTTTGTTAATCAATTTGGTTTTAAGCTTCCCAGAAATTACAGTAATATTTTTGAAATGCTTCGTCGTACGGTCTTCTAACTTTAATTTAGTATAGTTTTGATCTTAGTTTATTTTTTTATATTATTGAGTCTTTTTTGTTGCATTATTAATTTTGAGAACAGTTCCAAATATTGTTACAATTAGTTTCAACAAGATATTTTTAACTAGGTTTAATTTATAAATGTTTCTTTTGCTTTTAGCAACATTTACACTCTCATTATGAAAATCATATTTTACTCATATTAGAAAATGATCTGAAATTCCTAAGTCATATATGCAAACTGAAAAACTACTGATTGACTTAAACCTGACAAAGACGTGATCTATACATGATGCAGACAATTCTGTATCTGGTCGTTTGATCTAAGATGAACGTTAGTCCATAGTTATTCATTAAAGCTAAGTAGTTATCTGCATTTGTTGAGTTTTTCTTTAAGTCAATATTTACATCACCGATGAAAATAATACTGTTTTTAGTTGTTTTAAGCGGTTTTCCCATTCGTCTAAAAACATTTGCTGAGAATATGATTGTATCTATATAGGCAACCGACTCATCCGTAATCCACACCACTCTACATTCCAAACAGGAGACTATGGCATAAACGACCATTTTTGACTTCAAGTTCCCAATTGACCAATTCGAGTTACCTCCTCATTCTCCACCACCATACCATTCTGTATTCCAAACACGGGGTTACTGACGTAATTGACCATCCTTGATTTCCAAGTCCCCACTTTACCAATAGCGAGTTACCTCCTAATTCTACACTCACCCTCGACCGTGCCCACCCCATTTCTGTTTATCACCGCGAACCCGTGCTCGTCAGCCAACCGACACCATCCGGAACCCCACGCCTTTCCCAGGGGAGGGGCAGCAGGTAGCTTCCGCGGAGTCGCGTTGAGCGCATCGGCTTTAGTAGACAAGGCTCCAATCGCAATCGGAAGCGCACCTAAACGCATTCCGAAGGCACGAGGGGGCGCCGACCCGCGCCGAACGGGCGCGCGGGGGACGACGGCACGAAGAGGGGGGAGAGGGGGCTCTTGCAGCGACGCGACGCGGCGTCGTGTTCGCGTCGCGACGCCCTCCCACTGGCCCCCTCCCTGGCTGACGTCACACAGTGGCCGCAAGTGACATTACAGACGAAATTCTAGGTTTCAAAGTATCTTCGTAAGGCGTTTCCGAAACTGATATAAGAGTTTCCTTAAAATACGATCATACTGAACACGAAAAGCTTGATTAAAAATTAGCGTTATTCGACCTATATAAGCGTTTTACACAAACTAATACATATTTAACTTTTAATGCTTTTATTGTTTTCAAAATATCACTTTAAAATTCCAGGAACACAAATTTATCCATGTATTTATTAACCAAAAATCATCCAAATCAGAAGCTCTGAAACTTCTAATTATGATTCGAAAGTTCTGAAATATTTCAAAATTGTTTTCCGTCATCGACAATATTAGGCGAAGCCTTTTTTTGTCTCGTCAAAAATTACGCACGATGGAGTATTTATTTAAAATAGTGATAAAAAGAGGGTAAAATGCATTTATCTGTCAATGTTATCAGACTGAAAAATACGAAGATATACCACAGCTTCCTTTAGTATTGAAAATTACACAGGAGAAATACAACAGTATATGTGCTAAAGGAAGGTGTTATACCGTGAACAAATGTTTACCTTGGACCTAGAGTGATTTCGATTTAAACTGTTGGGGTACATTAAACCACTTACAATAGTTTGTTGAGTTCCAGCAGAGCATAAACAAACTTGTTGTTTAAGAGATTTGCAGAGTCTTTCTCTGCAATAAATCTCCTTTAAACTAAAAAAAACTTCGTAATTTGGTTATATTTATTTTTCTTCTCTAATTACCTCATATTGTTATCATTACTTAATGATATCAACTCATTTAAAAATTATCTTATTTACAAAACATAGTTTGAAAGACATTAAGTCCAACTTAAAGTGACTAATTGTATATTGTTAAATATGACTAAGAAATAAGATCAATACCTCGTCACAATGTTGTAGTTTGAACCGGTTCAAACTGCAACGTTTCTAATTATAAAATATCAAAAGTAATCAATATTTTCAATTGTTAAATGATTTTATAGACATGAATAAAACGCTCATATTGTGATATACCGGAGCATACAAATAATAGGGGTACCCGACAAACGCTGAAGCATGGTTTGATGTATTAGCAGACGAGGAAACGGCTGCCTTCCATGAGAACAGTCAGTCGCCTAAGAGAGGGGTGAGAGAGGAGGAGTGGTGAGGTGCAGGTGCGAGTGGAAGGTCGGAGCAGGTCGAGTGAAGGCCACGAATGAGATGGATATCAGCAGAGTGACCGGGAAGTGTAGAAACAAGAACAACGTTTAAATTTTTAAAGTATAAGAGAGGTTTGTTAACTTTCTTGCTTTCCTATCTCTTGTTACCACCATCAGCTCAATTTCCTTGATGTATCTGAAGTTCTGAAGCTCTCCGACATATGTACACATACATCCACTCATTAATTTTTCAGTTCAATGCAAATCTTTTAATGGTTTCACACTCCACACCACACCACACCACACCACACATTCACACCTGTAAAGACAGACTGTCCTAAATGCCTTCTCAGTAGTAAAAATAAATAAAAAACTGCGCAATTGCAGGTGAATCCTTAGAAAAAATGACAATAAATACGTCCATCGTCCTTTCCCCAACTGTTGCGTCCATGCCCCTACTAAAAGGCCACCGGTTCCACTGTACAACCTCACCGTCCCCACGCTTTCACCCACCGAAGACGCCGGCGCCGTGGGGTTTCCCGGCCCGTGCAATGCAATCAGCTCCGAGGACGTGGCCGTCCTCAGCTCCTACCCTCGTCGTCCTCACCCGTACGTTTCCCCGGCGTCCTCGGCGGCATCCGTCTCGCCGCCTCCGCCGCACCGTAGCGTCGCGAGGCGAGGCGTCCTCCTTTGAGCCCCTGCCCCTGTGCGAGAGTCGGCAACCCGCTGCGCACGAGCAAACGCAGCCCGCGGGGAACTCCCTTTCAAGCGGTTGCGGCGCCGCAGCAACACGTGTTGACTTTTTAAAAGGAAACTTTGTCCGCAAACTCCGCTTACTTTCATTGTCAAGTTTCGTCATTGTGCGCGCGTGCGGTGGTTCTTCGTCGAGATGTGTTTATCTTGGCAGCCCCGGCGGAGGCGGCGGCACCACAAGAGCACGAGGCGGAGGATGAGCGGGAGAAGGTAGAGAAGAAAGGGGCGGGTGCGGAAGACCACGGAAGAGGAAAAGGAGAAGGTGGGCGAATAAGAAAATAAGAAGTAAAAAGGAAAGGGGAATTACAGGGTGGATCGAAACGAGTTCCAATAAAAAGAGGAAAACTTAGAAGTGAGATTGAACATGGTAAATGGTGAATTGAAGGTGAATGGTAAGTGAATTAAATGTAGTTCAATCATTCATTTTTCGGATGTTCAATCTCGAAACCGGATGTGTTAAATTCATTTAATCCAGTCCAAACGAAGCTTTGAAAAATCTAATTAAATTTAAAACGCTAATAAATTATTTCAAGAAGGAAAAAAAAAATTTCACCGAATAATTCTGAAAAGTCAGTACTTAATCATTATCCACAATTTGCGGTAATAACAATCAATGATTATCTAAACGCACTTTCGTAGTGGCGTAGTAAATTTGAATTTTCAAGACAATCTGTGAAATTTAGCAAATGTTAATAAAACAAATTAAAAGCAAATGACAAGTGCGAGACAAGTGCGCTGCAAATTCTAATTACACATTTATAAAACTACAATGCGGCCAATACTTTGTCCAATTTTACATATGTTCAATTTTGGGGGTCAACATAAAAAACAAATATCAATAAAATACAAACTTTTGAGAATAATTGTCTCCGAACTATTATTAAGGCCCATTTGTGAATTAGGTATACCTCTAAATGAAAATGTTTTCTAAACTTTTCAACACAATTCTACTGAAAAATTAACAGTATTCCATCTGCAATTCATTTTTGATTCGGAAAAAATAATCCACATCAAAATCAACTAAACGCACAATAATAAAAAATACTCTTTGACCCTCCATTATCTTCTTTCGAAATTTATTGAAATATAGAAATCTTTTACGTCTAGATGCTTGAACTGCATGTATTAAGTTACTAATTCCAATTAAGAGAAACATTGCGTTCATATTCTGCCGCTGACGACCGAACTGACCATGCAATTATTCAATTAAGAATGTTAATAAACCAGGAGACAGGAGATAAAGAAGGAGTTTATGAACATTTAACATTAAAACAAGTTTATTGACAGGTTTAAACGAGCGCAAAGATGCGCTTTGTAAATATATTTTACAAAGTGTCTCCTCGTTCACGTATACTTGTGTAAGCATCCATCAGAAATAGAATGAATTCCAGATATAATGAATGAACTGATATAATGCATATATAAGACTAAAAAATCTCAAAAAATGTACGTAATAAATGTACAATGCTTGAAAAGTTATCAAAATTGCAAATTTATGCGACTAGGTCGTTTATATTTAGAAATAACTCGATTTGGTCTTTAACATCATTGCTCGATAAAATAGATTTACTCCTTAACATCATCGCTTTGAATATAATACATTTATATACTAACATGTTTTCTAAAAGAGCTAAGAAAAATGAAAGCTGTCTTTAGATAAAGATCTTGTGAAATATCAGCAACCTTAGCATAAAAATCACCTCACAAACCGTCAGACAAGAACGTAGACGAGCCGTCAGCAACAGGAACCGACTCCAACGACGCGGGCGACGTGCGTGGCAGAAAGTGGCGTAAGCACGGCTTTGGGCGGCGGCCGCCTTCGTTAAGCCACGGAGTAAACATTTGCGCTGCCGCTGAGCGGCTGGCGAGTAATCGCGCAGAGGGTAGGGAAGGCGCAGCCACCGAGAAAAGAACCATTACGAAGAGCGCGAACGTAAAAATTAAGCGATGGAATGGAACAAGAACGTCCAACATGGCGGTGCGACTCTCCGTCTGACGTAATCCGCAATTTTCCCAGCCATTGCCCATATTTTAAGAGCGGCGTTGCTTTCCATTCTTTCTGGTGGCGGCGGCGGTAGTGCGGTGACGTCAGGGGGGAGGCAGGGCGGCGGGGCGGCGGCGGGGGCGGCGGGGGGCGGCGGCGGTGGAGGCGGTGGCGGGGGCGGGGGCGGTGGCAGTGGCAACGGTGGCGGCGGCGGGGATGGCGGTAGCGGTAGCGGTGGCGGTGGCGGTGGCGGTGGCGGTGGCGGTGGCGGTGGCGGTGGCGGTGGCGGCGGTGGCGACGGTGGCGGTGGCGGGATGGCGGTGGCGGTGGCGGTGGCGGTGGCGGTGGCGGTGGGGGGCGGGGAGGAGGGGGGAGGGGGGGGGGGGGGGGGCGGCGGGCGCCGTTGACGATTGAGCGGGATTACGGCTTCGCTGGCGGATAATTCGGACCGGTCGGATAATGGCGCCATCACAACTCGATGCTGCCCGGCCTTCTTAGTTCAGTGCGGAGGACATAACCAAGGATGGATGCTCACTCAAGTGAGCCTTCGTAAAATGCGACCGGATGGGATTCTCTTTTATTTTGCTCATTGCTCCCCGGAGATTAGAGAATGGTTATAATGAGTGCTTTTCTGAGCATTTGTTAGGGCAATGGCAAATGAGAATAGGGAATTAAATTTAATACAGAGTTCATGATCGTCTGTTCTATTTAAAATTAGTGTCAATGATAAAATTAAAAAAATTTAAAACTATTAAAATTGTATAAATGACTATGACAATTTATAAATTACAGCAACAGCTGAAAGGGAATTAATACGATTGATTGATTGATTTTTTCGTGTTTCCGGGCGCGTCAACTGCTCCAGTCATTTGTCCCGTTAGTGTAGTGCATGTTTTTTCGGAGCTGTCGGTGGTCTTCCCCCGCTGAATGGCGAGGTTCGGCGCCGACCTACCGTCGGCTAGTGGGGTTTCCCCCTAACCAGGACTCTCCCACCAGCGGGGCACCGCCCCAGTCGGGACAAGCTCTAAGCTCCCGACCGATTAATACGAAGTGAAATTTGTTTGGGTTGATCAATATTTATCAATCAAATCAAGTCATGAAATTCAGGGTTTTCTCTAAAATTCAACTTTTTCAAAATGAAAAGATATTCAAGGGTATTACACATTTACGACATAAGTATCATAAGACACTATAATATGAAATTGAAACATTATCAACTATGGCCGTTAGGACAAGTTTACTAACCAATGGAGTATTATAATTAAATATTACGAGATTAAATGTCATATATCATTTAAACAATGTGCGATATATATTTGTGTTTATTATTAAGCTGTTTTATTATTATTATTTTATAGTTTTTGCTAAACTAGTTCAAAAAATGCAGGATACGAAAAGGGAAAACTAGTGGTGGGATCGAATGTAACAGACTTTCTCGCTCTATTTAGTTTTCTATTGTGTTTAGTAATATTAGCTGTTTTTTTCTCGTTATGGCTTCACCCGTTACACAACTGATACCTATCGGCACCCAATATATATTTTTTACGTTTTCTTAAGTTTTTGGTTCCGTACACAAGAATTGAAATATTACTTTCAAAATATAAGGAAGAGTAAAATATGGTTCTTTATTCAAATTTTCAAACAAAACTTCAGAGCCGTTCTTGAGAATATATCCTTTGATCGTTTGTGAAAATGAGTAATTTTGAGCTAATTTTCACAGAAAACTTCTGAGTTTATGAGCAATTAATAAAAAATAATTTAAACATTAGAATTTAAATATGAAATAGAATATAAAACCCTAGTAATATAAATATTAGATTTAAAAATATTTACATTTCTGTAATTTGTGAAAAATCATAAAAATACATAAACTGGCGTTTAAGACCTGTTATTCAGTACTCGTACTACTATCAGTTCCAGAATTTCAAAGAAACATTTTTGAGTCATTTTAGAGAAAATCTTGCTTTAAAATGTCCTTGTTTCTCCCAAAATTACGTGAAAACAACTTACAACTTATTAAAAAATGTACTTGATCGTATTTAAAGATCTAATCTTTAAGAACAAATTTTATTCAAAACAAAATTCTTCTCGTTTGGTAATGCAGTGCATGTAATGCGGCTGAATTCGAAAATCCTGCCCGGAACCTATAATCTCCCGGTTAGAGGTATTGCAAGTACATCAATTGATGCCCTAACCCACTTAATCCACTTAAATCTATTCTAAAAACAAGGAAATGTACAGTTTTTTTAGAATACGAGTAGCTTTTGGTTAATTACTGTTTGAAGTTAATGCATTTTATATGACACAATTTGTCAAAAGCGGCTCTCAATTATTTTCAATGTTTGCCACGGGTAAATCAATAAATGCTTTAAAAATGACGGAGATCTCATTTTCGCTGAACCCTCAGAAATTTCGAAAATTGATAAAATTATAAATAATGCGAGAATAAATGTCATAATTTTAAATCTCTAGTTTATTTTTGCTAACAAAATAGTACACAATAACTGCGGCTCTACTTATGTCATATGTAGCAAAAGGAGCGCTCGCCGAAACGTGCGCATAGTGAAGCTTCGTTTGAAGATAAGATCACAGAGTAAAGCTACTTGCGGCGAATGTCGAGGGTGAACGCGTCGCTCACATCTTCGTCGTTCTGACGCTGCGGTATTGTATCTCCCACTGAGTGCTTGTATCCATCATATTGAGAAATACCCTTCCTTTAAGATATTTAATATCACTAAATCTTGATACTATTTACACGCAATTATACAAATGTTATGAAGGTGTTGAATGATTTTTTCGTGTTTCCGGGCGCGTCAACGGCTTCGGTCATTTGTCCCGTTAGTGTAGTGCATGTTTTTTTCTCGGGAGATGGCGGTGACCTTCCCCCGCTGGATGACGAGATCTGGCGCCGACCTCCGTCGGCTAGGTTTGGTCATTAGTCCCGTTAGTGTAGTGCATGTTTGTTTCTCGTGAAATGGCGCTGGTCTTCCCCGCTGGATGCGAGATCCGGCGCCGACCTACCGTCGGCTAGTGGGGTTTCCCCCTAACCAGGACTCTTCCACCAGCGGGACACCGCCCCAGCCGGGACAAGCTCTAAGCTCCCGACCAGTCTCCCGGAATATGTGGTAGTGTAGTGGATGTTAGTGTAAGTGTGTGTGTAAGGGGAGAGGAGAGGACAAGGAAGAGGAAGGAAAGATCGCGCGCGGTCCGTGGCCCGTTTGCTAGGGTACTGCTCCGGCATTCGCCTGGTGTTGATCGGAGAAACCACGGAAAACTACCGATCAGAGCAGCCGGCCGCTAGAATTCTCCTCCAGACAGCGACTGAATTCGACCTAGCTGAAAAGCTAGTGTCGAAAATCCTGCCGCCGTCAGGACTCGAACCTAGGACCTCCCGGTCAGAAGCGCTGCAGTGACATCAGTTGATGCACTGAGCTATTGCTATCGGTTGTTATGAAGGGATTACTCCCTTAGCTATTATCAATATTATTTGTCCTCTCGTTGCCCTGCTATGCTAAAAAATTTTTTCAGTGTAAAACATTATTTTATTAAATTCACTTTCAATTTTAATCATGGATTTTGATATACAAAATTTTACTCCTTACCTGTTGCATGTGGATGTTTAATTTTATACAGTAGTACAATTCCTGGTAGTTCTATTGAATTATGAATTTTTCCCCTTCTTTTTACAAATTCTTATAACACTAATTATGAGTCGATGAACACTATAAATTATCACCTTTTTTTCTCAAAATAAAAAAATAACATTTGTTCTTACATTTTTACAAATTCTATTGAACTTTAAATGAAATTATGACTTTTTCCCCTGTACAAACATTAAGATCCCGTACGGCTTAGAATAAAGTTCGTATGCTTACCGCGATGTCTCAAATGTTCTTCGAATGTCTTCAGACTCGATGTTGTCTGTGGAATGTGGTCGATATCCCTATTATAGCGTTCTTAACTATCATTAGAATAGATTAAAAATGTTTCCGGAATATCCTCAACAAATTGGTATCTTTTAGGATTACATAATTATATTAAATTAGTACGCGATCGCGACTTGCTCTGGCTGTGCTTTGGATGAAACGACTACGCGCGACTATCGTCAGCTGACTTATTGAAAATTCTTCACATCTACGGAGCTATCCTGATATAAATCCCTTCAAAACACGATGCCTATTGGAATTCGAGTCCCAAATAACAATAACAAAAATTACAATTATAATTCAAAGCGAATAAGTCATTCGCCTTCTTACTCTGAACAATGCCAGGCTATCAAAACTAATCACAAGTAACCCACCTCACTATCATTTAACGAATAACACAGTCTATGCTGAAAAAAATATTCGCATCGCACCGATTGCTTTCAATGTGTTCAGTTCGGTAGCTTTCACGAGAGAGATTCTTTCCATCTTCCTGTAAAATCAAGCTTTCAATGCCCTCTCCACACCTTTCCACCCACACCGTAATGTCTCCGCGACCGTGTCTCCCAAATGAACAGCGCTATTTCACGAAGCATGGAATATTACACTTTATTTATAGGTTGTCCTAACAACGTATATTCATTGACTCCCGAGCCTGCATACAATCCCCATCGTATTACTAATGCTTGATGCCGATTCTACCATTCAAATTAAACCCGGGGTTCCTGGATTATCACAATATAATCGAGTTCCTTTCGATATCAGCTTTGTGATATAATAGCTAGAAGCAACTAGCAAGAACGCGTGAATGTCGCTTGCAAAATTTGAAAGTAAACGCTCTCTCACCTTCCGATGTACGGTCAATCGAAGTGAAAAATAGAATTTTCAAATATTAAAACGTTTATTCTTATAACACAATTAGCAAATCTTCTAGCAAGTTTTTCAATGTTGTCAGAACATAAAGAACGTAATTAAAAACGATGCGTTGCATAAAGTTCTTATTTAGACGCCATTAGTAAAAGCAGCTAGTTTTAGGGCATGTAAGGCGTGATAAAAGTTAATTTTTAGCTCTAAGGCTGAAAGTCAAACGCTCACAGGTTCAGATCAAATTGTGAATGCAACAAAGAATAAAGGATACGTCTGTGGAGTAAATTGGCTGTTACTGACCTTAATGTATCGTAGTAACCAATTAAGGAATTTGATTATCTGAATTAAAGTACGAATAGAATGAAAGTCAGTAAGACTGTAAACAGTGTTTTGACACACATGGTAAAAGTGATTTTATTTTGCTCGTAGGATTGCAGCATGCGATCTATCGGCTGCGGGTTGCAATCTGTCCTACTCGCAAAATAACACTACTTTTACAACTTGTATAGTTAATACATATTATATTGTAAATATATTTTCGTAAAATTGTCCTAGGAAAGTAACTCGTAAGAAATTTATATAAAATGTACCTTCTCAAGCTTGAAATTCAGCTGACATTTTCTTACGACCTACTAATTCTAACCAACACACTCTCTGGGGCACCACGAAAATACATCAAATATCCAAAGGTTCTTAGTTTACTCAATGAGTTATTTAAATCAATGGCAAAATAAAAATTTATCAAAAGCTCTCGACGTGAAAACCAGTCAATCTGAGATTCATTGTGAAGGGCTACATTCTCCGCAGCCATTTGTGTAGCCAATTCAGGTTCTAATTGCGCCCATCCGATCTATTTACGAACGATTTTACATGCAAAAACATGGCAGAGAGGATCAGGTCTACACGGAAAATGTATTGAAACAAGTACGTGCTTTCAATAAATAAGTTGCAGTACAAACGATTCGTGAATTAACCACATCCCCATTATCATGTCATGATAGTGCAATTAGTGTAACCAACTTTCCAACCGCTCTGACCAGTAGCCCTTTTGGCTCCCGCTCCCTGTTATAAGCAAAACAATTCTAATTCAATACACCTTTGCTGTGTGGATGTGACAAGTGATAACGATGGCTTTGATCTGGTGATCGCAATGCTGTTTTGCTATGCGTGACCTATAAGAATATGGGTTTGAATCTGTAAAAATACGGAATACCAACTAATTAAACGTTTGGAATAATTACACGAACTCTCACGTACTAATGAATGCAGGGATGAATATTTTAACATGAACGTAAAGAGATTTTTTATCCAAAAATATTATGTTCAATTCTTCATTTACCAATCAAAACAATATCTTTATGTTGTTTTTCAATACGAATGGTTTGAGAATAAAACATATTCAACGTGAGGAAAAAGCTGATAAAAGGAAACAAAATCGAATTGTTACTGATAGTTTTAAATCTAATACAGAAACGTTAATGTTAGTTTGTTTCCATTTTATGCGCTGCCGCACCATTCATTCGACTACGATGAAACATTGTCAACTTAGTTCTGGCACTTCCGCTAAGAATATAGGCATAGTATAATGGGAATGTGCTAATGTCTGTCGTACATGGACGTGCGTTGATGATTTTATGCGTTTATACTGACTCAAGCGTCGCTGAACAGAATTCTACGCACCTCTCGTAACCTTGTGCTGAGCGCATATTCCCTGCATTTTCTATCCCTATGATTGTTAAATATTGGTCGGAATTATTATTTGAACGTTATCCCGGAGAAGTAAATCAATTTTTTGTAAGACAGCGCCACAGCGAATTGATGCTCAAACTTGAGGAAGAACGTTTTAATAGTAGGATACTTGGCAA
This sequence comes from Teleogryllus oceanicus, assembly GCA_964035755.1. Taxonomy (NCBI): domain Eukaryota; kingdom Metazoa; phylum Arthropoda; class Insecta; order Orthoptera; family Gryllidae; genus Teleogryllus; species Teleogryllus oceanicus. The sequence continues at coordinate 212,674,169 of CAXIVR010000002.1, read as the reverse complement.
CCAAGTCCAAACCAGGAAATAGAACAAACCCATACTAGCGAGAAAGTCTTTCATCTATTAAAAGTTTTGCGGAACATAGTGCAAAATGAGATTGACAATCACGTGACCCGTAACTGTAACCCGTAAGTGTAAAACATTGCATCAGCGAAGCATTGCCAAGTGCACTAGTTGAATTATTGAATTTACTTACTGAATATTTTACGAATAATTTCACGAAAATATAGTAATACAGTGTCAAAACCACAGATTTATCACGTAGAGAGAGCAAGATCCTAATATCGTTTACGTTTGCCTAGCACTGAAAATCCATGCTTCCGGGTGTCCAGATGCATTATTCCCTTTAGCCATGGTAGTTTACGGTTAGGTAAATTATACTGTATCGTTGTTGCTTTTTGATATTTTAAAATTTTATTGCTGAGTGTGTAATAAACTACTCCTAGATAGCGGCATGTAAATGTATTGCGTGATGGACTTTGAGCGTGAAGATACGGTTAATCGTTTAAGAAGTAATCAATAGTTTGATCGGAACGTTTTTGATTTTGCCTTGAAATTTCCGGTCATAGCAGTAGCAGAATTTTAGGAAGAAGTTTCAAATGTCATTACCATTATCATCATTATCATCGTCATCACGTTAACTGAGGTTCCAAATGCCCACTAGAAGTTCTTAATATTATCTAATAAGTGATCCTTGGAACATACTTTCTGAGATGCGTATTTTACTCATAAACGTCATAAACGTACACAATGAGGCAGATGAAAGAAATGGCGAATCCTGTGAGTGATGAAGGGGTTATAACGTCAGTCAAAAGATTAGCGAAATGGCAGTGGACGTTCACATGAAATTCAGCTACTGCCTAGTTGATTAATTGATTGACTTTTCATGTTTCCGGGCACGTCAACTGCTTCGGTCATTAGTCCCGTTAGTGATGTGCATGCTTTTTTCTCGGGATATGGCGGTGATCTTCCCTCGCTGGATGACGAGATCCGGCGCCGACCTGCCGTCGGCTAGTGGGGTTTCCCCCCTAACCAGGACTCTCACACCAACGGGGCACCGCCCCAGTCGGGACAAGTTCAAAGCTCCCGACCGGTCTCCCGGAATATGTGGTAGTGTAGTGCATATTAGCGTGTGTTTGTAAGGGGAGAGGATAGGACAAGGAAGAGGAAGGGCAGATCGCGCGCGGTCCGCGGCCTGTTTGGTAGGGTACTGCTCCAGCATTCGCCTGGTGTTGATCGGAGAAACCACGAAAACTACCGATCAGAGCAGCCGGCCGCTAGAATTCTCCTCCAGGCAGCGACTGAATTCGTCCTAGCTGAAAAGCTAGTGTCGAAAATCCTGCCGCCGTCAGGACTCGAACCTAGGACCTCCCGGTTAGAGGCGCTACAGTGACATCAGTTGATGCACTGAGCTACCGCTACCGGTAGCTAATGCCTGGAATCTCTGGCATGACCAAAAGACGCCTTGCAAGTTCAGAATCTTTCTCAAAAACTATCATATTAAATGTGTGGATAGACTGCACTGATAAGTCCATCTTTAAAATTTATTTTGTATAATCAATAAAAAAGACAAATTGAAGACCTTTTGTATGCAAACATGAAGCATATAAAACGTCTAAAATTTAAGAACAAACCGAAAGTAAAGATATGAATGTTTTTTTAAAGAAGACATGACAGGATGTTTATTCAGAGGGTTCGGAGATATTAAGAATATAAACTGGATTTAGTTGATTTTTTAAATATTTTCTTTGAATAATGGCATAAAATAAGCTAATTTTCAAAGAATTTGGATACAATCGTAATTCATTTTTTTAGAAGGTGATACTTTTAACACAAATTGCAATGAGGTCATTGCTAGTCGCCGGACCCAAAACTTCCCCCTCTGTCACGCCGATTAGGAAGGTCCCTGATTTGACACGGCTCAGCGCAAGACGCGCGAACACGTGCCAGGAGACTCAAAAGATTTACGATTAGGGTGCAATTGTCTCCCGGGGACAGCCTTTCTGGTAAACGGCGGCCAGTCCACGTGCACGGCTAGGCACCGGAACAAGCAAATTATAGAGATCCCGGCTACTGTTGAAGTTATCCCGTAGGACCCATATAAGCGTCACGAAGACAGCAGAAAGGACTGCTTTGTTCATCTCCGGTGTACACACACGCACAACAAAGACCACCAATCAGGCGCCCAGAAAATGAGGTTAATTTGAAAATACCCTATCGGCTTCCGACTCGCGTCGAATATTTCGGAAACTAAGATTTTGGCCAATAATATTCAAAATTCCAATCACGTGAAGGAGCGATGGGCGAAACTTGGAAAAAGGGTGGGAATGCGACGCAGGAAGCGCGAGAGCGGCGGATTTTTGGAGGACGGATAGAAGGCGAGAGAACGACACAGAATTGAGACTGCAGTGTTGATGAGAGGTAGTGGGAGCAGTGACTTGGGGTCGACCAACATAGTGCAGGCCGCCCAGTATAAAAAGACAATCAGGAATTTATTCCGATTTCAACGGGCCGGCGCCTCCGGAAGGAATGATTGTGCAGCCGAGTCATTGAGGCTGGCCTGGTGAGGTGGGTGGCGTCAGACGACTTCCTCCAATAATCACCGATCGGAGCCAGGAGCACTAGCACCGCACGCACTGCTGCTTCCGGTTGGCTGCGCCTTGCCGTGGTGCGGCTCGCGACAGCGACTGCTTCGGGGACGACTACGGATTGTGCAATCATCGAAAGAGGTGAACGAAAGACTTTCATTTTGTAATTATTCCAAAGACAGTAAAAAAATAGGAAAGGTGTAATTTAATGTAAATAACATATAATTTAGTTTAAGGGGATTCCTTACCCAAACTGTATTATAGAAACAAAAGCAATAAATGTGTTCTTGCCATTCAGGTGATTGACACTTAAAGTTACAAAACTTTGTGATTATTGTAAAGTAGTGGTAGTAATAGCAAACCCCGTGCATGCCCTCATCCAAGAGTGCCTACCCCCTTGAGGTTCTCGAATGCCGGTGCCAGGTGACAGGTAAGTGCCCGTTTGGCGCCCTTCATTGATAAATTTAACGCGCACACCTGTCAGCTGATTACCGACGCACTTCGGTGTGACGGTATTTCCCCCCTTTTGTGAGGTACCCAGACCGCGAGCTGCGCGCATTGCGCGCATGCGTGTGTTGCCGTGGCGGCAGGATGGGTTCATCACAAAATATATGATATGAAATACATGTACATGTAGTAATTATATATTATGTGACGGGTGATACTTGGAACAACCTCTTCGAAGAAACTTATTTACTTTTTTTGTTAATTTAAGTAATCTTAAAGTGATTTGTTTTTAAAGTAGTAGATGAATATGTGTTAGACAAAAGGGTTTATTTCGAAAATACTGATGAACGATAAGTAAATTAAACAATCCGTATATTGGCAATATTGGGAATCTCTGCCGCAAGCCTGCACAGTTTTCTGCACTTCCACTGAACCCGGAAGCCGCCCTTGCAACCCTCTTGAGTGTAAATACGGGCAGTGAGCACTAACGGTGAGATTAAAAATGGTGACACGCAATTCGAACCGCAGCACATAAATTGAAAGAGCAATTGGCGACAACATGGCGGACTGTTACGAACAATTCAAGTAATATTTCTTTGTGTTATATTGGAAATGTTTGTTAAAAAAATTAACCAAATTTCTCCGCTATGATGTAATAGATGTAAATTTAGTGTAGGCTAATAAAAAATTGAAATATTAACGATAATTGTTCTTATTAACTATATTTAATTACATAAGGCGGTTCTATAAAGCTAAAAAGTCATATTCTTAAATATCATGATTTCTTTCTTTAAATGGTAAAAGTTTAACTACAGCTCAGCAGTGAAAAACTGAAAGAATACACAACGGTTTGTGTTTTGAAACAAACGTTTGAATTTTTGAAGATGTTCCACGGTTTAAGGACAGTATAAATTATTTTTTTGTTATTTTTCCATTTTTGTTTTTAAATTTGGCGCTGAGAAACATCAAAATATTTATCTCAGTATAAATATTTTCTTTTTTCACATTTTTCAATATGATAAAATTGCGTTAATTAAAAAAATAAAAAAAAGTAAATTTTTGGGTGCGGGTGGTAGGACGGAGAACCTTAAAAATTGTATTTTTATGTTAAAGTTATAGTGTAACTATTTATGTCATTTGATTCATGGGAACGTTTTACTATCTAATTCGGGTGTACCCTTAATTAGGCTCGCTAATGCAATCAGTACTTGAATCTTGTATCAATTTAACTTCTGGAAATAGCAATGTGATCAGTTTCATTCAACCATTAAAACAATGTGAAACATTCAAATTTGTGTGCTTTCAAATCTTTCCATAAAAAAAGTTAATGCACTGGAACTAATTAACTGCCAATTTAATTCCTGTGCATTTGAGGTCGAAGTAAATACTTTTAATATGGTATTTTCGTCAACGTAAGTCACATTAGGAATTCAAACATCATAAATACAAAATTTGTGTCTTCTATCGGACACCTAATAGGCATTACGCTCCAAATAATGAGAGTATCGCTACAATGCCACAGGATTACCAGAATCAAACGATATAAAACGATATGCTAAGTGTACCCAAACAAGTTTTCAAAATGAAATGAATCGCTGAAGGTGTTTACTAACATAGGGAGCTAGTGAAATCAGGCTGTGGCTCTTTGAGAAGAATTGCTCGGGAGTATGGCTGCGCCTTATGGTTATGCAATTCTCATGCGTATGTGTGCAGTAGATTGCCTATCCTCAGGCGTACTGTTTCTCTTCTGGAGTCTGTATGTTATCAGAGAGCAGGATAATTGCAACTATCATTTTTAAACTTATATTCCACCTACTATTTAATTCATCAGTCTATTATCTCCGTTTAACATGGAACCTTTCATTGCAGGCGTGTAGTTCTGAAGAGGAAGGTATAGAGAGAATCTCTCCCTACGTGCGCCATGGCAAGTCCGATACGAGGAGGAGAATGGGAAGGGAAATAAATTATGGGCCTGGAAATCGCCTCAAACTCGCTGATGCTAAATATATGTAAATTTCCGGCAACCGCCGAGACCGAACCTTTTTGTTATATTATGATACAGTCGATTGTCGCGTCGCCGCCGTAGCTACTAGGTACTAGTACTGTGTTAGTTGTATTATTACGTTATGTGATAATCACGTTATTTCGTGGTTCATAAAACGCCGAGACTTATTTCTATATTTCTGATGCCCAATGGGTACCGTGCGCTGTACCCCAATCTTCTAATTAAAAACTCCCAGAACAGTATGTTTCATAGAGACCAGGTCTGTCGCACAATTACTATTTCTCATTGGTGAGCTCTGGAAGGAAGTATGAACTTCAGAAGCCGCATTAACAGCCTCTGGATAGAACAAATGTGACGCATGTATGTAGGATACCCAATTGTACAGTACAGGTTTGGAATCAAAAATAGATCTCTGCCGACTGCGGCAAAGTTCAGCTTTCGCAAAGCTTGGGCAGCCCTTATAACGAAATGCCTTAATGCCGAAATGCCGAAAAGCCCTTATAACGTTTTGGAATCAAAAATAGATCTCTGCCGACTGCGGCAAAGTTCAGCTTTCGCAAAGCTTGGCAACCCTTATAACGAAATGCCTTAATGCCAATGCCGAAAGCCCTTTAACGTTTTGGAATCAAAAATAGATCTCTGCCGCTGCGGCAAAGTTCAGCTTTCGCAAAGCTTGGGCAGCCCTTATAACGAAATGCCTTAATGCCGAAATGCCGAAAAGCCCTTATAACGTTTTGGAATCCAAAATAGATCTCTGCCGACTGCGGCAAAGTTCAGCTTTCGCGAAGCTTGGGCACCCCTTATAACGAAATGCCTTAATGCCGAAAAGCCGAAAAGCCCTTATAACGTTTTGGAATCAAAAATAGATCTCTGCCGACTGCGGCAAAGTTCAGCTTTCGCGAAGCTTGGGCACCCCTTATAACGAAATGCCTTAATGCCGAAAAGCCGAAAAGCCCTTATAACGTTTTGGAATGAAAAATAGATCTCTGCCGACTGCGGCAAAGTTCAGCTTTTGCAAAGCTTGGGCACCCTTATAACGAAATGCCTTAAAGCCCTTATAACGTTTTGGAATCAAAATAGATCTCTGCCGACTGCGGCAAAGTTCAGCTTTTGCAAAGCTTGGGCAACCCTTATAACGAAATGCCTTAATGCCGAAATGCCGAAAAGCTCTTATAACGTTTTGGAATCAAAAAGTCTCTGCCGACTGCGGCAAAGTTCGTTTTGGAATCAAAAAGAGATCTCTGCCGACTGCGGCAAAGTTCAGCTTTCGCGAAGCTTGGGCAACCCTTATAACGAAATGCCTTAATGCCGAAATGCCGAAAAGCCCTTATAACTTTTGGAATAAAAATAGATCTCTGCCGACTGCGGCAAAGTTCACTTTCGAAGCTTGGGCAGCCCTTATAACAAATTTTGTATGCGAAACCTCACAAATTACCTCAGTCCAACTCACCTGGGAGAGGAGGGGATAACAAAATTACTTCGTAGAAAGTGGCAGACGTCGCTAGTTCAGATGTGGAAATATTTTCAAACAAAAATACACCGAATGAAACAATTTTATGAACAGAAAGTAAATTCATTGACATAAATAAGTAAACGCATACACTTTACCAGTTTTAACAATATTCTTTTTGACGAAATTACGTTAATATGAGATAATTTATCACACATTTTATGGCAGTTTCTAAATTACATTTTATTTCAATATTATTTTTCATATGCAATCCACGACCTTTATCCAAAATCCGGTTTACTTCATAATAATTGCAGATTTGCAATTATTCGTATCTTTATAAAAGTTGTAAAAATCGCAAAATCATGTATTTCTCCAATCGATAGAAGACTTCTAGGGAACCATTGTAATAAAATACAGTAAATGTGAAAGATCAACTATATAGTTTTCATTTTAACAATTAAACTATATATATATATATATATATAGTGTATATATATAGTTATATA